>JAQFVV010012538.1:1797135-2162895 GCA_028023455.1 Epiperipatus broadwayi | reverse complement strand
ATATGTTTAGTTAAAAAAATAAAATATAGAAATTATCATAAATCTTACATCTGATAAGCATTCTAAACCTAGATTAATTTATAAACTAAGAACAATTTAACTTAGCATTATCTTTCTAATTTATAAGCAACTTAAATTAACAGCTAATTATAATTTAAATTAATTTTATCTAAGTAATATCAATTTACATTTTAAAAAAAGATTTCCTCAAATATTAAATTTTATAAGGGCATATGATAGGTGCATTTGGAAATGTGCCTATATGCAATATCTAGTCAGTATTCATGTGGTCAAGAGTAGAATTATGCCGTGATAAGATTTCAAAATAGGTAATAAAATCGTTATCATTCCTTGGCAAGTGAGAGTCAAACAAAGCCTTAACAGTATTGGGATGTTATATTTGTATATGGTGAAGTTAGAAATTAAAGCATTCTAAAAAATAAGTTAGAAATGAATAGTGTTCCAGATTTCTTTGCAATCTGCAGGTATCCAACAATAATAGATTAAAATAATTGTATGTGTGGATATAATGGGAAATGCAATGTAAACCATCACAGTTAGGATAATTTCAAAACTATTTTTTTATTTACAAAATAATTTTCATAGCCATAGTTCACTTTTTTACACAATGGTAAGTATTAATGAATTCCATTTGTAAATTTGAAATGAAAAATGTCCTATTCATTTCATTGCCAGCCATTGGATCTTACGTGCTTGTGAGTTAATTCAGAGTTGTGAGGATTGCTAAATATAGCAGTTCAAAAGTAAAAAAAAGATATTAAATGTAATAATAATCATAGTCAGTTGTGCAGTAGTCAAGTACAAACTTATAAGAAATGGAATTCTTGTGTAAATGAGAATGACACTCAAAATAGAATGAAATTAATTGTTGGTATCTGTATGTAAATAAATTAACATTTGTGCTATGAAATTACCAGAAAATTTCAATAATTGGATCAAAAACTACAATGTAATAATTTCAACAAGCCGTTTATTACCATCTAATTATAAGGATTGGTAATCAATGGTTACTAGATGGTGCTGAAGTTTCATCTTCAAATTACTGAATTTATAACTGCTATAGTCTAATATATGAGGATTAATCTTTTACTTGGTGATTACTCAAGTCTATAATAGTAATAAAGTAGAAAAAGGCAATTACTTTTGTTTATAATACTCTTTACTCCATTAAAGAAGCAAGTTGTGTTGTAAATAAATGGTTTAAACAAATTTCCAAAAAGTTAAAACTTATTTATTCTCAGAAAGAAAAATGGTCCCGTGAAAGATGAAATATATTGGAGAATTAGATTTCTTGGAAATGTGTATTCTTCAGGCTTAGCCTTAGTTTTAATATCACATTTGTAAAAATCTATTAAAAATTATCAAAAAATTGTTTTAAGTACATAAGTAAAATAGACTATTAAGTTATTTGAAAAGTAATATAATAGTTTATTTTTAACTTAAGAATATGAATATCGTAATGTATTATCTCTCTTGTATAAATTAAATGCATCTTGATTTAACTAAAAAGAATAAATATAAAACACTTTGCCTTTTGAAAAAGATAATTTTAAAAAGCATTCATAATGGACTAAAAATTATAAGCTTTTTATAAGCCTTTACTCAGTATTTCATTATAAATAATGTTGATTTTTGAGAATTAATAGAGATTGAAAAGATAGATAGTAAATGCTGGAAATTGAAAAAATATTTATTATTTTTTTTATCTTTGGAACATCTAAATTGTATTAAGGTATTCTAGAGGCTCAGAGACTAAAATTTTTAAAACATTACTATTAACTATTATTTAAACAAAAAATTGACATGTTCAAACAATATCTTTTAAATTCTTTTCATTAATTATATTGTAGAATTTATTTAATAATATTAATATGTATTATAATTTTCAATCTCTTGTTTATTTAGGTAGATGGTGATATGATGTGGAAAACTGCAGTTTAAAGTATCACAACTATACACAATCTTCATTGTCATATCTATGAAAGTTAATACAAATTCTTTTTAATATATAGTTGTATTTCATGGGCGTATTACATTTTTTACATGATAATTTATATAACCTAAGTTAAATGGTGATTACTATGGATTTTTAGGGCAGTCATATCCAGATATATCATTCATTTTTAATAATGGATTAAGACCTCATTATTGCACATCAATAGTATTTTAAATATAATGATCTGGATTGCAAGGGCCACTAATGAGTTTCAAGAGTTAATAAAATTATTGATGTCACTCGTGGTGATAAAGAAATAATTGTATTTATCTGATGGCAACTTTAGATTCCAGAAGGAAATATTTTTTGAAGCAAATGATTCTCTGAAGCATTGTAATCTAATTATAATGATTATATGGATTTAAACTAATATGTAGTTACACTGTGGCTAAATAATTTTGCTTTATTACTATTGTGAAAATTTTATAATTAAAATTTAATATATTCTCATCAGAATTTTAATTATTAAAATATTTAATCAGCTTATATATAAGTTAAACATTTCATCATTCCTAATATATCTGCTGAAAGTTAAGAAATAACGGGAATTAACATTGACTGAACTCATAAAATAAAGACATTTAAAACAATTGATAATATCTCATGTTTTCACCACAGCATTTGATATTCAATTGTTGGAGATTATGGTAATTTACAACCGGTGATTAGGAAAGAATTATAAATTATAAATCAAACTTAGTTTTCATTTACAATTTTAATTTTATATAATTATTTGAAAATTGTTCAATAACAAAATGGTACAAAACTGACTTAATATCATTAGAAACATAAGAAAACTTGCAAATCTGATTCTAAAAATGATAATAAATCATATAATGCAAAACAAAAGTTAACTTCATCATATATAAGAAAGTGAGAAGTCTTAAATAAGTTCATTCAATAGAGAATTGTAATGAATTCTAGTTATATATTTGAGAAAAAACTTATCAAAAAAAATCTTTTAGAAATTAAATGAAAAATAAAATAATTCATGCTAATTTTTTTTATGGATTTAATATTTTATAGCAAAGAAAACTAATGCAGGAGAATTCTTTAGTAAGGATCTGAAGAAACAGTAATTTGTTTAAAATAAATAAAAAACAAATTTTGTATATTGAAAACTGTTATTTGTGTGAATTCAAAATTAATCAGCATTGCTAAATCAGTAGATAACTAGGCAAAAGAAATTTTTTTGTGTGTTCTTGGATGATTGTGACAAACTATAAATAAGCTTCTGGAGGACAATCTATGTGACCATAATCCATCTATAAAAAATTATTTAATAATAAATGAAAAAGTACACAATGAGTTTTTTCATTCATTGCAACTTTTGTAATTTCTTGATCACTCATAAAGGTACATTTAAGGGGCAGACATACAGTAGAAAAATCTTTCCAAAATGTATTATATAATATAAAGAATACTAACCATGAGAAAGCGTAATAGCAAAACAATTTTCTGTGGTAATTTATGCAATAATAAAACTTGGTGCAAGATCAGTGTAAAAAATCATGAAAAGACATACAGGAGAAAAAATAGTTTTCAATGTAGCTTGTGTATTTACAAATACGCTTCTCAAAGTAACTTGAGAGCACATGAAAGAGTTCATAGTGGTGAAAAACCATTTCACTGCAGCTCGCGTAATTTCAAATCAGCATTAAAAAGTAATTTAGTTATGTAATGAGAAAGCATACAGGAGAAAAACCTTTTCATTGCTATTTTTGTGGTTATGCAGCCACAAGAATGATTCAATTACAAAATCATGAAAAAACTCATACAGAAGAGAAACCGTTTCATTTATTTTATGTGACTATAAATAAGGCTGCTGCAAAATAGTTTAAAATAGCATTAAAGAACACGTACAGGAGAGAAACCTTATAAATGTAGCATTTGTAATTATGAGACTCCATAGCTCAGGAGTTTTAGATTGCATGAAAAAAATCATACAGACAAAAAATTTTTATCTTGCGCCTTGTGTGACTACAAGATTGCTGCAAAATCTAATTTATAAACCCATAACAGTGCATGTGCAGTTAGAAACCATTTCAGTTTAATGTATGTTGATAAAAGGCTGCAGTGGGAAGAAGTTTAACAGTACATCAAAAAGTTCATACAAGGGCACAATTATTATATTGCAATTTATGTGATTGCAAAACTGCTTGGAAACTGCACAATGAAAATGCACACAGGAGAGAATCTGTTTCAGTATAGCTTGAGCAGTTATTAAACTGCTGTGCTATGTCATCTAATTTAATATATAAGATGTCACACAGATAAAAACCATTTTATTGCAGTTTTTGTGATTATGACATTATTACTACAATAGCAAATACTTTTAAAAAGCATGAATGCAATCATGCAGGAGAAAATACATTTTCACTACAGCAAGTGCAATTTCAAGTCAGCTTTATGATCAAATTTGGATAAACTTGTAAGGAAGCATATAGGAAAAAATCTTTCTATTCCACTTTATGTGATTATAAAGCATGAAAAACACATGCAGTATAGAAATCTTTTCAGTTTACTCTGCACAATTGAGACTTCTGTTATAAAAGTAATTTAGAAAAAAAATTCTTATGTATGATGAGAAAAATCTTTTTACTTCTGTTTCCACAACTATAAGCATTTTGTAAAATATAGTTTTAAAATGAATTAGACATTTGTAAATTAGTTAATGTCTCACTGATGTCACTGATGCTCATTATATCATTATAAGATTGTTAGACTAGGTAATTTATTAATATATTCCAGAACTCAGATGGAAGAAAAAATGCAAAATTGTATGTATAATAAGACAGAAAAGATGTATTTGTGTAAAAGATTTTTTTCTAAAAACATTTCAGAAATCAAGAAAACATCAGTACTACTGAAATGGATAGTTAGAAAAATATAATGAAAAGTATCGTGGATTAGTCATGAAATGAGTTATTTCACAGATTGTGATATTTCAGATTATTTTGAATAGTTAAAAAAGTAAATGTATTAAATTATACTTTGTAATAAATACCATTGCTATGATAACAATATAATTAGTAAAATTGAACTCACAAAAACAGTTGATATGTTTTGAAATCTTTTAAAAAAGAAAGCAAACTCACTTAATAAAAAGTGAGTGCAAACTACTATTAAATGAAATTTGATAGAAAGATTTCTGTTTTTAAAAAGCCATTTTTAGATTTCAAATATAATCCTAGTGCTACCAACATAAATGATCAGATTATTGATACTATCCAGTTGTCATACTTTGTGTTTTAATTGATATCTGTACTGGATTTACAGTTACTTGGAGTCATTTACTCATTATCTAATATGTTTTCCATAAGGTAATCAAATTATAATCTTCAACATGTAATCAGAAAAAATATGAAAAACAGACCCCAATTATATTTCCTAATTATCCTTAAACCCCTGGGTGAGAGAGAGTTCTTGTCTAAAACAGCTTATATTATGGATGCCAGTGTCAAAGTGATATTTGTTAACATGTTGCTTTAGTAAAAGCAAAAAATATGATTTAATACTTAATACCATTCGAATTAATAGAAATATTAACTGGTATGGAGTCGTGGAAAGAAGCTGTTGAGATTTTTGCTTTTAAAAAAGAAAATTTAATAACATATTAATAAAAAAAATACACACTATTCATACTCGTTTATCTCCTTCCACAATACATTCAATAAATAATTATTAACTAACAACAGAACTATTTTCTTGTTTAAATTAAAATAAATTTTACAAATATAAAACATTAATTTGTAATAGTAGAAGATATAAAATAAATTAAGTCTTAAAAATTATTTTAATTCAAAAGATTATCAAAAGCCTTTTATTAAGTAATTACTTATTATGAAAATATCAATGTAAAATCTTGCTGCAGGTTTTTTTAATTACAGGTAACGTTTTTTCTGTATAAGCTTGATGTTCTTAAATAGCAATGTCCATTTTTATTAATTTATTATAGTTAGATTGGTTGGGTTTGATTTTGTAAATGAATTCTTACTCTCTGATTTCATGATAGCCAAAAACTAGAATTAGGCAGATATTAGCAGTTCAGAAGTCCATTTCAGCAGCAGGGAACAGTTTCAGTATTGACAGACATGTTAACTTTAGCCTGCCATGGGTATATTTTACCAATACTTTTGAAGACTTTCATTTTGTCAGTTGTGCAGATAGAAGCCTCCTCAGGGTTTAAAATTAGCCACATGATTTAGTTATGCTTCCAGCCCACTGGTAACTCCAGCCTTTCAAATGTCTCAAGATCATGGCAACCAAAAAGAATTGTTGATGAATAACTGATTCGGTTCATGTTTCTGCACAAATTCTTTAATAATTTTTTCCCTCTAATTGCAACCATATATACTACTCTCTTTTGTCACTTAGTTTTTTTAATGAGCACAATTTATTTAATTATTTTAATTTTCAGATTTATCCTTCTGCATGGAACTATTTTTCACACAAAATGTAATCTTATTATGTGACAAGATCAGTTTTTACATCTTTTTATTACAAACGAATTCCTACATTTTTTTGTTATCACAAACTACCTTTTAGATTTTTTTTTAATCAAATAAAGATAAATAATGTGCCGGTCCAAATCTTGTATTCATTCAACAAGACCAATAATCCAAGCAAAGTACCTTGAATCCAACCATGCACAAGATACAGACATCAGGGAAAGGGTAAATCCTAACCTATTTGCCTGAACTATTGCCTCTCTGACTAATGGATAACGTTTGTGATGACACGAGCAGTGCTTGTTTTTATTCTGTCCCAGCTGGAGGTCATGGTTCACAAAGGGACTCAAAAATAATAACGGTTTATATAAGAAATTTGATTTAGTGAATTGCTGAATGGTACAGGTGATTGGATGTCGATTACTAATGGTTTGGACCATCATAATGATAATTCTTGATGGCAACGTTACAAAGAAGTGAATTTAAATTAAAGAAATATTATACATAAAGAGAGCAATTAACCTTAGAGATTGGGAGTGATGACAAACTAAGCTTATTTAAAATAACAATATTATAGGAATTTATTAAGGAATTTAGTACAAAATAAGTTAAGTCTTTGTTTATACAACTTGGTTATTTTATTTAATTTGTTTTGATGCGGCTTTGACAAACAATGTAAAAGTTTGTTAATTGGTCAGCCAAAACCAATCAGCAATAAAATATTAGCCCTCTTCAAGATATTACAAATAAATCTGATTTATATATATATTACAAGACATGAAAGATGGGCATTTAAAACACTAATACATTTAAAATCATTTGTATATAATGAGTGTGGGAAGCAAAATAGTTCTTAAATAAATAATTGACAATTATACAGTCAGATTTAATTAATTAACGAAATTGGTTTGTGAAGGACATGCCATCATGGCAGAGAGCCTTTCAGGTTTGCTAAATAAAGATATAAAATGATGAAGAAGGCAGTATGCTATTATATATTACAACAAAAATAAATGAGGTCTGTTATGAACCTCTGGGTGGCTTTGCTAAAAGAAATTCCTAGTAAATGCAACTAGATGATGAAAAATGCTGGCCCTCCAGACAAAACATATCTCTAAATAATCATAATAATATTTTGATGTGCTGGACTTTCCATACACATCTTAAATGGCAATGCCCGAAAGTGGATCCCTTGGTATGAACTATGTCTACTTTGAGGGAGTGTGAAAGATTGGACTGGCCATAGTTAAATTTCCAAAGGTCCTGATGAGTAAGTAGCAAAGCAAAATAATAAATGAATGGTTGTAGCTATAAAAACATTAATGCCTTAGACATATATAGATAGATAGTGTATCACTAACAAAATTAATAACTTAATTTCTAATTAAACTATCTCCCTACCATTATGGATAATCCCAGAAACCTTAGGCCTTTACTAAATGGATCATAATTTACAATACAAAAGGACGGCAAGAATTAAAACTAAAATATAAATTGCTTTCCACACTTCCAAATATTTCATTTATTAATAAGTTATTAAATAGCTCATAATTGAAGATTGCAAAATAAATCAGTCTTTTAATTAACATAAACAAACTGGGTATTAAATATCAAATTCACTTCTGGTGAATTTTAAACATATATCATAATAAATTGTAAATCATAATTTTAATATTTTCTGACAAATAAAATATGTATATGAAATATATACTGATAAAATTCTATGATAAATTTTACTTAATTGATTCACTAAAATTCTTTATTCTTTCAGAAATAATTACAGGGCTATTTTAAATGGGAGGCAATACTAAGATACTTTTAAAATAAGTCATTCAAAATAAATTTATATATGATATACAAAACTAAACGAGCTTTCTATTAATTAATTTATGGGAAGTAAGTCTCCTATAATGATTTTGACTGGAAAATAAGAGGGAGAGAATTTAAAGTTAATAGCTCATTGAATTTTGTACTTGGAAATTTCAGTAAATCAAATATTCTAAATAAACCAACAAAATTAATTTAATTTGCCGCATCAAAATAATGTAAGATTTTATAAGAATTGATATTTTAAATTTAATAAAATTAAAAGACACGTTTTAAACCAAGCCATATAAACATCACAGATATATAAATTAGTATTGATTTGGAAAACAAGTAAAATAGAATCAGTTGCTTGTGGGGAATTGGACGTTACCTCAGAATCAATCAGTAGGCATTCCATGGCTTGAAACAGCAGTTACAATCAGATCATTCAGTAGGCTTCCTTGACACAGTATCGTCTCAGGCTAGGTTTTGAGAGCCAAAAGCATGGTGTTGAGGTGATGGAACAGACTTCTGAGAAGCAAATGACTGTTCTTTTCAGCCCATCATTTCTTTAGGCATGATGTATATATAGATTAATCACTTCTCTCCAGTAAATTCAATAATAATCCCTCTTGTCAAAGATCCACTATTTACGTGATCTGGCTTTATCTAAAGGATTAAATCTACACTGACCTCCACCAATTGTAATTGCTCTAAGCAGTTCTGTGAGGTTAGTGCCTGCTTTGGAGAGAAAATCTATAACTCTGCATGAACATACCCCAGGGGTTGATTTGCTAATTAAAAAAAAAACAACAACAAGTATATTAAGTTTATCAGTCATTGTACTGACAAAATCTATTTAATTAAGGTTTAGATTAACAAAAATGTAGATTTTATTCAGAAAATTTTTAGGAATTTGGTATAATGACTTTCAAACATATTTGACATAAACTTAAGCAGAAATTTACAAAATATTTCTTAAAAATATTACATTGTTTAAATAATTGATTCTCAAGTGTACATTGAATAAAAGATAAATATAAAATGTTACCCACTAGTTAATTGAAGAAAATGAACTTTAATAAAGAATTTGAAATATTTGTAACATTTTATAGATATCTAGGATTCAATTCAATTTAATAAAAAAAAAACCACAATATACATTTTTACAAATATAAAATAAATAAACTAATATAAAAAGGTTAGTTTTAATTATAAAATAAGATTAATGAAATATAAAAGATTATAATATTGATTAAAATATACTACCACCTATTATGAGATGGGTGTCAGTTAATAAAGATTGGGTTCAAACCCAGACTAGTGCTGATGACATTGGCACTAGGTAAAGCAGGAATATCAACTATATTTCCAGCTTCAATAACAAATATATATCTTTTATAGTATGCATTTTAGAAACTTTATAGAAATGTGTCTATTATCAAACATGCATACTTTACATCTAGAATTTCTTTTAAATGATATTATTATTATTTTTTCTGGTTAAAGTTTTCTTGTGGAGGGGCAAAATAATAAAAAATAAAAGTTAATTAATTTCATTCATTAATACAGCTTGGTTCCATCTCACTCTATACATGTAAAATGGTACATAATACAGAAATGACATGCATAGAATTTTAATATATTTATTTCACTTTTCAAAGTTAATGATTACATAGAGATTTAAAGATTGTTTAATAATAATGCAAAATATCTTTCTTTTACTCAACTCTAAAATTAATAAATTAACTGATTGTTTCAAAATACACAGTTGCCATTATAATGAACTCTTTATGTCATTATAAAATTTCTCTAAAAACTAGATTAAAAAACTAAAAAAGAACATATGTAGATGAAATCTTTTTTTTAGTGTTGTGTGTGAAATTATAAAACAGCATTACAAAGTGGCTTAAAATGAATGAAATTTTTTACACCGATTATTTTGTCAGAAAGATGTGAGAAGAAAAATAGTATATGAAAGAAGTAATAAAGAATCATTTAGACAAAATTATTTTCTCAAGGTATTTTTAGAAACTCCAAAGTATCTACTTTGTTCTTTGATAAAAAGCTATAATGTTCTCATGTGACAGATTGTTTTCTGATGTTTTATTCATATAAGCAATAAAATATTTAATCTCATGTTATTCCATGTAGCTGAATTGTATGATTATAAAAATAAGAGGATTACTTTGGCAAATCATAAAAAAGTCACTTTGGTCTTTTAGAGATTGCTTTATTCACTCAACTTGAACATAGTGTAAATATATATATATTTCCTTTTATAATCAATATTTTAATATCTTGATGCAACTAATTCTCATTTTGAATGAATACGAATTATTTAATTTTTATTCTCATAATCAATTTTTAAAAAGTTTCTTTTCAATTAAAGAAAAATATTCATATATTAAGTGTTTCCTTGAGAAATTCTTTTAACTCCAAAAAAAAAAGTGGTTCAAAATCATAATCTATTAAATAATGAAGATTTTCTTTATCTGTTTAATATAGTTTAATTATTGTATATTTTGCATTCAAAGGTATTCATACATTTTAAAATTTCATTCTTATTTATAAATGTTTACATTTAAATAAACTGTATATATGCAAAATTTATTTTGTGTACTTTCATCACTCTGGAAACAAATATTTTGACAGAATTTTATACTTATTCTGTTTAGTAAATAGCAGAATAACAGAAATCCATGTAACATTATGTTTTTCTTTCTTTTTTTTTGACATTTTTGATTATGTACTTTAAATATTTGCTCATATTGTAATAAAATATTTTTTTACTTTTATTAGCTTAATTTGTGTAGGTGCTTGATGGTTTTTTCATTAGAACATATATTTTATTTAAGATATATAACTTTAATTATAGTCTTGCTTTTTAGAGTGTGTTAATTATTAACCTGGCATAAATGACCAATTTAATTCTTTTTTAAAGTTGTGTTTTAGAAAAATCAATAATGTTTTAGGTCAATATTGAACTGCTTTTTTATGAATCATTTAGTTTCTTCTAAACATTGAAGCTAAATCAGAGATATATTTTGTATTAAAAGACAAAGTCCTATTCATCATCTTTTCATCAGAAATTGAGTGTAAGAATCAACAGTTTGAAAGCACAAATTAAAAAATATGTATTTAAACTTCATGTATTTATCAGAAATTCTCTTCATTCTGCATCAAAGTCATCTTCTATAAATTTGGATAATGAATAGCTACTGGATAGTAATTTATTAATTCCACATTTAGCACTATTTTCATTACTTTTACCCATGAATTTCTAGTTTATAGCTTTCATCAGTGAGGAATTTGAATCTAATGTATCTGGATTCAATACACATCTCCTTAATCATTCACTTTTTATCTTTTATTTTATTTTATTAGCATCAAATTCAAAACCTTTTTATGTTAAGGTTATTGTACATGGCTCTGCAATAGAGTGAAAAAAGTTATTTATGAAAGCTTATATAAGCTGTGATCATGTGATATTTATTGGTTTCTTGTATTTATATGATTGATTTAATATAAAATGTCAACAGCATCTATAAACAAACTTATAATGTTAAAATCTTACTTTAATGACGTTTAATTAGCAAGTGTACTAAATGGTTCATTAGTCATTTAATTTCATTATATTATTTATAACACATTCAGGTTACTTCCCAACTGAGTTACTTAGAAACATTTCTTCACTAATTTCTTTAATATAAATTATCTGTTTTATGAATGAAAACAAAGTTAAAGTTTCTCCAGGATGGAGCTCATTTTTGGAAAAATGTGTTATTTAGATTCATCATTATAAAAATTAATACACTAATAATTTTATGAAAGGAACCAAACCCATAGCTAATTCACTCTTTTGATTTTTCTTTGTATTTTTATAAAGTTTCAGTCAAAGTTTGCTCTATCAAGTAATTTGTTCAAGGTTACATGAATGTTTTAAAATAGCAGCTGTTTCTTTGTCAATGCAAGTGATGAGTTTAGAGAATAAATGGGAACATTTACATGTGTAAATTTATAAGAACTGCAATGATAATTGTGCTCAATTCTGTAGTAATTTAAAGATTCAATTATTAAAGCTTACATAGTATTAATGTGTATATGTCAAAACTGAAAAGAAATCTTATTAATGTTTGTTTGACAAAGATGAAGTTGCAGTCTTGAAATAAATTTATAACACTTGATCTGGTTTTTGAAAATTATATTTGAAAAAGTTACTATTTCACCATTTCATATTTTATGGCTATTAGAGGATAATTTTAACAACATTACAATTCACTTGAAGAGATTTTTAATCTTAGAGATTCCACACATTGTTTTTTATTGCATTTAATTGAACATACAATTTTCACATTAACTTAAGTTTAACTTATGCTATAATACATTGTCTAAAGACAACATACCATGGCACCCAATAAAATTGACAAATTATAGTCAGTATTATAAAATGTTATTTTAATTTGAAACATTTTATAATTTTCCATAGATTGTAAATTTTAATAGATAAATGCATAATTACGTATTAACAGGATTATCACAGTTCTTATAAAATTACAATTAAAAAAATATATAAGAACTTTTACCGATCCAAAAGCTAAAATACATCTGTACTTACTTATTGCAAAGAGATGTAATTTTTTTCTTAATAAGCAAATAAAATATTTGAGAACAAGTTATTGCTTCTTTATTAAGAATAACATTGATGAATTATGATTTAATAATAAAAGTTTTCAAAGGGCTAGTTTATTTATAGTGATACATGTGTATTTTTAATTTATTATACTGATTTAATTTTTGCCCTTTGATATTGTGTGTGTGTGTGTGCGTGGTGTATACTTATGCCCATCTGTTAGGTTTTCTTACTGTCATTAATAGCTATAAGTTGTGGGGAATAATACATTTATATATAGATATTCAATGAGCAAACATTAAATGTGTTATTTTGTATAGATAGACATACCTATGTAGGGACAATCACAGGACATTGTTTACTATGCTTGTTATTTTTTGAGATGTATGTGCTATAAATTTTTTAAAAATAATATGTAAACAGAAAGAAAATTTCAAGTATTTGAAATGAAAACAAACAGTAAAAAGAGATGCATACTTGTTCAAACATTGTTTTCAATTTGTATGACAAGTATTTATCGACCTATTTATAGATGACATGAACCAGGGATTGAGATGCAATACATGTTTGAGCAGAATTATTAATTTGAATCAATTAAAAGAAAAATCAACAATCTTTATCTTGGATTCTTCATTTACAGCATGTTGATTGTATTATTTTTGCAGATTTATAGAATATATTCAATGTTGATAGACTAAAATTCATCAAGTTTTAGTTTAGGTTGTTATTAACTTGCAATGTAAAATAATTTAAATATATTGGTAGTTTTATAAGTAGAAAAATAAACTTGATTGTTGAGATATAACACAGACTAATTTTCTGTTGTTGCTTCTAATAAATTAAAAGAAGACTACATCAACAAATGGAAATAATTACTGCAGCTAATTTAAGTGTACATAGAGCTGTCATTTTATCTAATTGTGTGGAAGTAAAACTTGGGCTCCCGATTGATACAATATGAAGATCTTAGAGAAATTTAAGGATGCTCCATAAAATTTTATAATTGTAATAGCAAGATAATAAAATCACTCAATATGTTTTTTAGTTTATTGGATGTGATATAACATTCATGATTATCTCTTGATTAGACTGGACATTTAAAACAAATTAGTAATTCTGGATGTCTTAAAAACTTTTATTCTGATTTTGAGCATGGTTTTATGGGAGAGGTAGACTGTTTTTTGTCAGAATCATCTCTAAGACACTATAAAGCATTATAATGTTGATTGTTCTCATTGGGATGTTATAAAAAATTGAATACATTGGATAACTATAATTAGATATATATTTGTTTTTTTATATTTCAAAGGAAATGTTTTTGCTGAACAAATTAAAAAATAACATCACAAAATATCCAATAGCCAGGAAAATGAAACATGTTTTATAGGTAGATGAATTTGTGATTCACAGATTGGTTTGTTACTCATCACACAATTCAACCAATTTTTTTGTCTTAAATTGGAATTGTCCTAGTCATTTATGAATCACTACTGTATGTATTTATATATAATTCATAAAAGTCAAGTTAAATAATTTTAAGTGAAAGGTAGAAAATGTTTAAAAATTCTTAATATGAAAGCAAATTAGTATAATCTCTATATAAGACAAAGTAATTAAAAGGTAAGCTTGATTGTATTACAACAATTGTCTTTGATTAGTTAGTACTCTTGAAATCTTATTACAACAGCATTAACAAAGATATATTTATAGACAAACTAGAGAAGTCATATAGCTATATTCTACAAAATATGAAACTTTAGTACAGGGTATACTGCTCTATAGATAAAAAAGATAACATATTATATAGATCTCTCTTTTGCATAAACTTTAGGATGATCTGTACAATAATTCTAACAATATATAATTTTATAAATACCAAACCTTTATTAAAATAGTTTTGGAATATTATTACATAGCATTTAAAGAGTATATGTTATACAGTTGTTCATTCTTTACTAAGAATGAGATCTTTTATCTCTCAACATTGTTTATCTGATTAACTGAGAATTAAACTTCTACCATGACTGAAACAGGGCTGTTATGCATAACCATGGGTTCAATCATACTGGCTCAGTTTGAAGTTTTTTCATTTGCAGTTTAAATGAAAGATGAAAAAAGGATACATTGAAAATAATTTGTTTCTGCCAAGCATTCTTGTGCTCAGTATAATTTTTTGTGTTGGTTTTTAGACTAAATAGTAATATATTACTTCCTCATACCTGTATCACATGTAAGAATAAGGTAAAAATGTCATTAATAGGACATAAAATCATTTAAAGGTACCTTTCTATAATTTTTTTTTACCAAAAGTTTGACAACAATAAATCAAAGATAGTTGTACTAGTGTATCTTGCAGGGCAGAGGGTAGCAGTTATCACTAAGAAATTAAGAGCTCTTTCAAAACTTGTAATTATTGCTTTTTCTTAAACTATAGAGAAATAAATAAATTGTTTAGTTCATCATCTTTTAATAATATAGCTAGATAGCAATTTCAAAATCACAATCTATTAAAAAGTATAATACAATGCAATATATAACTCCAAAAATTCACTAAGAAAGTATATTATGGAATTTTTTGAAAGGGATCTTGAATCATTTTTAAGGAGGAATGGCACTGTGACTTACACAAGGTTTTGATCCATGGAGATTTTACACATACATATGTCATTGAAAAGATTTCATAAATTAATGTTAAATCACTATATAGTTTAAGATAATACAAGTGAAGAAAAACAACTTATAATTGATAAAATAGGTAAATGCAAGGGAAAAGGAATACAATTCCAAAAAATAAATGTGTTTTTATATTATTTTAAGTAGCATATTCACCTCTCATTTGTAAGTAGGAAAAAGTGTAATTTCAAAAATAGAGATTGCATGTTTAATTTCCCCTAGATAGATGAGCATAAAGAAAAGAATTGATAAAATAAATCATGGAGTAAAATTTTTCAATGTTGACAGATCAATATCAGTGAATATTTATATAGTCCATTTCATCATGGAGTCATATAGCATTTTGGGAGTATAGCTACTGTCAAAAAACCACTGGGAAACTTCTGGTAGCTAATTATAAAAATTTTCAATTGATTGAAAATCGAAATTTTGGATAAGCATCAACATGATAATGTAATGATTATGTGTGAAAGAACAAAACATCTATTTAGACAACTCTCTAAAAAATCAGATTTAAATGTATATGTTGTAAAGAGAATTTTACAACCCATATTATATTTTGTGTGATTCATTCTTAGGAATTAATTTTAACATAGTAGTACATATCTCTATGCAAAGAGAATATTTTCCCATTTCATCTCAACCTTTGTAGAGATTGTATAATACTACAGAGATTAAAACATTATGTATGGATGACAGATGATTGTGTGAATTTTTTATGGTTCAAGAATACATTTTTATGATAGTTGTCTTTGGAATTATTTATAGATGCTATAATTAATTAGGAATCAAGATTCATTACAGATTAAATGATATTTTTAACATGAATACAATATGCATTTACAATATACATGACTATTTTTTCATGTTCAAGAAAATCATTTAGAGAATGTACTTAATGTTTTAAATGCACCATTTAAAGACTAGTTTATTAATTAATATTCAAAATGTTCATGTTTTCTTTAGCCAGTTGCAAACTAAGAATCTTCAGCAACTTTTAGTTTGGCTAGCTATCAACTTATGAATGTAAACTATCTTAAATACAATCTTTTATAAGTAAAAAGGTGAAGATGTTGATGTAATGTGCTATAGCTTCTTTTAACAAATTAAGAGTATTTTATCACAAGGAAATAATTATCACACCTAAACTAGCTATATATTGAACTGTTATCTCATATGGAACTAAGAATTGACAGCCAATCATTAAAAAGCACTTGAAAAATTTCATATAAGAATTGTCCATAAAATTTTTAATAATATAATGACAAGATCATAAAATCAATCTGTTCATCATCTTAATGAATATAAAACTACATGGTCCATTATTGTAAAATCATACCTTTATTGCATTGAACATTTAAAACAAATGAGCAATGTAAGATTTTCTAAGAAAATATTTTAAGCCAATAAACATCACATGACCACCACACTCCTCACTGACGAAAGCCATAAGTCAGAAACTAGTCTGGGCATATTGGATGAGTAGGCACTAGATGGGGATTTTATGCATAAGCCTTCTGGCATCCATTGACTACTCTAGCTTGCTGTGTGTGGCAATATATGTAGTGAGTTTTGCCTGTTTTAAGAAAATATTTTACAATGAACCTGAGCATAGTTTTAATGTTAGAGGTAGATCCAACATAAATTGGAAGATTATCTTGAAGACATTCTAAAAAAATGATTGTTTGAATTTGAAAACAAAATATGGAGAAAATAGAATACATTTAAGAGTTATATTTTGGTATCAAGATGAAAAATTTCAGAAAGGAAAGTCTTATAGTGAACAAACTATGACAGCATTGCAAAATATTAATTAAACAAAAAAATCAAACAGCATGTTTGATATGTGGACTTATTGGTGATTAACATAATGGTAGTTATAGCAAGCACAAACCTCATCCCAAATAGTTTATCTTTTTTTCGTGAATTAAAATGATCCTATTCATTTATGAATTGCTGCTGTATATATATGTATGTACAATTTATATTACCATATTAAGTAATGGTAAATAAAATTATATTTTATTAAAAAGTGTTAATATGATAAGGAATTAGTATAATACTCAGTACATTCAAAAAAGTATAGCAAAGTAGATTCTTTAAGTAATCAGAAAGTTAAATTATTCCATGAGATATAAAAGTGAAATCCAAGATGTTCTCTTTTTTATGTTAATAGTGGGTGTATGTAATAAAGTAATACGTTTCAGAAACTTTCAATATTTGTATAATTTTTGAATGATCTTGTAAAAAAAAAAGTGCCTACATATAATTATATAAATATGGTATTTTTATTAGAATAGTTGTCAAATCTTATTAGATGGTATTTAAATTGTATATCTTGTAGTATATACTTATCAAGGTATTTACTGTAACTGAGACTGTAGTCTCTCAAAACTGCACTGGACCAACAATTAAATTTCATACCATTATTGAAGCATCTCCATCATGTATAGCTTCTGGACCAATCATACAAACCAATTCAATGTTTTTTTCATATTTAAGTAAAAAAAACAATGTAGATATACTTAAATTGTTTTTACCTAGCATACTTGTGCAGATTATGTTGAGGTTAAGATTCAAATAACATGTTCTGCTCCATATGTGAATACTTATATTTGAATAATGTTAATTTATATTAATAGCACAAACAATCATAAAAGAAAAATTATTCAATGATGATTTTCTACACAGTGGAAGTAGAAATTCTACTACTAAACAGGATTAGCAACAATTACACAATGAAATCTTAGTATCTCTTGCAGGGCAGAAATGAATAAAAATTATTACTAAAATATGTGATCCTTCAACACCTTATTTTGTTTTTTATAAAAATTTCAATAAGTTTTTTAGTTCAATATCATCTAAAATTATAGCTAAATAGCATTTCCAAAATTATAAAAATTGAAAACAAAACATACAAAAGAATATAATCACTGAATTACTCTTAAGGAGAAATGGAAGATGTGATTTGGATAGCAGTAACCATATCCTGTAGACTACATATATGTAAGATGCCATTAGAAATATTTATTCTCCACATGAATCTTAAATCAGTGAAAATAGTTTAACATAATTATACTGAAGAAATGCAACAAGCTATTATTAATATAAAAAATATATAATGGCATATTTTCTAAACAGCTGTAAATGGAAAATACAATATTTTCAGAAATAGAAGTCACGTTGTATAGTTTTACTGCATATCTGAATACATTAAGAAAACAATATAAGTGGTAATTGATCAAACAAACCAGGAAGAGAAATAAATAATGTTAAATTAAAAAATATTCAATAAAATTATAAAGATCAATATAGGATGTCTGTGATTTTTTACAAAATCAATTTCCTTATGGAATTAGTAGTTTAGAAAAAACAAAGAACACCAAAACGTTAATATAAAAATTTGTAACTGATTAAAATGTGTAAACATCCTGGAAAACATGAAAATAATACAATGCATATATAAGAAGTAATAAAAGATCCAATTAGATTTTACTCCAAAATGTCACATTTATATACTGTGAATAGAAGTCTACAACCTTTTCCATCTTATGAATGATCTAGTCTTTTAGAAATTAACATGGTGTTCTACATTTTTATGTAAATAGAGATTGATTTCCCAATTCAATATCCCATGTCAAAAATTACTTATGAAGGTCATTTTGATTGATGAAAAACTTCAATAACTTGAAAGCAAATCTGGACTCTCTACCTCTATGATTATAACAACCAGATGACAATATGCATTTTCTGGAATTATCATATAACTATGAATCATGGAAATATTAGAATTATTGCAAACATGCTTTCCTTATCTGCAACTGTGTATGATGTCTGCATTCCATCACAACTGAGTAAATAAAAAAACCATTAAAAGTTTTAACACTTGTGATACATATGGGCCTATTTGAATGCAAACATCATTTGGAATTACAACAATTCAATGTCTTTGTGGCTCAAGTGGATACACTCATTCAAGACTAGATAAACACTATTGCACATCTTATTTACCATGGCAAACTAAAGCAATTTTATAACTACAAAATTGAGATTTCAGAAAACTTGAGATAAATTTGCTACAATATTAATCCCTGAACAGTATGTAAAATACAAAAAATAAATATTTAATATATATTACATCAAAGAAATATCCTATTTCTTAAACATTTAGCACAAATAAAGATGTTTCTATCTGAAGATCTAAAGTATAGTCAAGATTTTTGAATGCCAGTTAATGTTAATTGCAACTTGTTTTAAAGCAAATGTTTTGGAATCTCAACCACTGTATTATCTTTCTAAAATCAGTTGTTAAAGTAAGAAAGATTTAGAGATTGTGTTCAAATTGATTAAAGTTTTACATATGTCTGATAAATTATTAACATTTTAATAATGATCTAGAATTTTTGACATCTACAAATACCCTTGATTGTGACATATATGCAGTGACCAGTTAATAAATGCGAGAGTTAAAAATGAATTGTTTTTGTATCTCATTTATAGTAACAATTGAAAAAAATACAGATAATTTCGTAAAGACCTGCCAATTAATTATTCATTCACTCAAGTCCATTACTCATCTTAAATCACTTTTAAGTATTTTATCTATCTCTGTTTGCTAACATATCCACACATGCTGCATTGTCAGAATATTTTATCAGGGTACAATTTTGAGTTAATGTATTAAAACAATTTATAATCTCCCTATGTCAAGATGATTGAATAGGAAAAATTTAAATCAATTATACAGTCATATTAACAATCATTGTAGCAGAGAATTAATTCTCCAGGGTCCTGCCATAGTCCATGCAAAAGTCCCCTTCCCCCCAAGTTTGATTGAATGAAGTACTTAAATTTGTAATTCATGCCAAAATATGGATAATTTGGCAAAAAAACAACAACAACTTAATCTTCTAGTCTGTAACTATCATGTTATAGAAAATAATACAAGTATACCATCATTACATTGTATTGGCAGTAGCCAATTCATATTTTTAATGAATAAAATACTAGTTGAAGAGTACAGGACTAGTAAATTCCACATTAAACCAAATGAGATATTTCTTATCATGAAATATCAGAACAAACAACAGAACAGGACACATATTAAGAAAATTGGAAAAATTCATGTATGAAAGTGATAATTAATTATATTTATACTATTGCACATCTAATGGCATTGTTGTGAAGGCATTTTACCATGTCAAATAGTTATAAAAAATTTAACCATGATGATATACATGAAATGGTATGTGCAACCACGTATTAATATGAAATACTATTTGCAATATAAATAACTGAATGTAGGAAGTAAGGCTGAAGTTATAACATTTCTTTTTAGCCAGCGTATTTCAGTAACTTGTTCCAATTTACAATACATAATAGAGGACATAATTTAGAAATTAGGAGTAGTCTAAAAAGAAAATGAGTTTTCTGAAAAATATTTTACAAAACGCAATTGACTAGACTTCATTGGACAATAGAAAAATTCAAATTTATGATCAGTAATATATTAAGCAAATACACAGGATGTATAGAGCAAAGCTTTAATAATGTTAATTAAGCATGATATGTGTGATGGCATATCTCAAGGTACAAATACTCCATTAATAAAAGGAAATCCTGTCTCCCTTTCCAAAAAATGGTTTATCCAACTTACTAAACCTTAAATAGAAATATGTAAATTAGCTTGTATGCAAGATATATATACATAAACCCACACTCCCATCATAGTTACTGCTATGTTTATGATTTGTAAGTTGAAAGCATGCTAAGCAAATCATGATTAATTAATATTATTAAAGATTTGCTCTATATGTCCAGTGTATTTGTTTATGACATTTTTTTAGAGATGGAGCATCGAAATTTATAATTACAATTAAAGTAGTAATACACAATTAGACAACTATAAATATTAAAATAGAATAACTATTTTAGGAAAACATAGATCATCTAAGAGAGTGCAGTAACTCAGTTGTCATACTTAAAGATCAAGCAGAAGACAATCATGGCAAAAATAATATGAAGAATAGAAAGATATATGACAATGACCTTGAATATCTAGAAACAACTCATGTAAAGAAGTCTGATGTAGATACTTTAAGAAATGAAATGTATTCCAAAAACTAACAAGAAAGTATTACAAGTTCAACATAATATAGGAAGAAGGAAAGATATTCATGCAGACTACTGATGCTTATAAGGAATGGAATAATCCAGGAAGAGATGGATTCCTCA
Organism: Epiperipatus broadwayi; assembly: GCA_028023455.1. Taxonomy (NCBI): domain Eukaryota; kingdom Metazoa; phylum Onychophora; class Udeonychophora; order Euonychophora; family Peripatidae; genus Epiperipatus; species Epiperipatus broadwayi. The sequence continues at coordinate 2,141,081 of JAQFVV010012538.1, read as the reverse complement.
TTGGATTTAATCGTATATACGATGGTATGTTGTTATAGTTACTGATGTATAATTTGTGATGATCAAATGTTTGTTAATACAAATAAAGGTTTATAAACTCTTTCTAGAGATAAAATAATTTCATTAAATGATTAACTATAGCATATACTCAAAAAAAATTTGTAATAATTTCTGCTTATGAAATTTTTTTATTATTGATTATTCCAATAAACTTGGAAACATGTTTATTCTTTATACTATATATTGATTTGTAAATGCCATAGTTTGTGTATATACATTTCTGTATAAAAGTATTGTTTATTATATATATTTAATGTATTATTAGAGAGGTAAGTGAAACTCAAATTAGCCAATATCCATCTCATCAAATCAATAAATGGGTACAGAGAAAACTATAATATGTTAGGGAAAATCTTAGAATATTTATTTAGTTGTGAAATAATTCTATGGGTAATCTCAGTGTATATATGTTACATTATTAAACATTAATGGTAATTTATAGTATTTATCAAAATAAATTTCAGTTATGATATAATTATGCAAAAAAACTAATAGAGCTGGTAATTTCAAGATGAAATACTATTTTTTTGATAACTGCATTTAACTTATTCATATAGCTATAAAAATCACATGCTCCCACATATCCTTTTTGACATATCATCAAAGTACATGGAAATTCTTATACAATTATTTATTGTCTATAGTCCAGGGGTGGAAAAGGAAGGGCCCAAACAATCAGAAAAATCTCTGACTGAGATGTGTGTGAAACTATTTTATGGTGCAATCTAGAATGGCAGGTAGTTGATATGGTTATTTGTCTTGATAGAAATATGTATCAACTTAGTGAAACGGAACACTCTGAAAAATGTAAAATTGGTGATGAAGTCATATGTTTTAGAGGAGAAACAAATATTTGGATAGAAATAAAGAGGGTTTGTGTCGAAAAAATGGGGCCTCCATCCACAGTGTGTGCCTAAAACTGTGGAGAAAACTGTTATACCTATAAAGTTTGTAAAAATCAACTAATAAATAATGTTGGGAGTTTGAGTCATGTAATGAATGTCATATCATTAGGCTCTCAAAAGTGACAACATATTCAACGGTACTAATTGGTAGGCCAGCCGCTTGGTGGCATCGTTTCTCTGCTAAAAAAACCAGAAATATGCCGATTAGCCACGGCCCAATATTTCCTTCTTGCAGATAATCAAGGATTTAAGGCAATTCTCCCTAAGGAAGACATATCGGAATAAAGACATTTCACAGCACAACGGCCATTTAAGAAAACTTACCGTCAGCCTATAGAACAATTATTCATAACAATCTCAGCATACAAAATACGCAATATTTAAGAGGGGCTATCGTATGATGTGAAGGTGTCGGGAATTTAAGTGGCCACAACTGTTGTAATATACATTCGAATTAAAGATCTTACCCCCTATCCGACGTAGTATTTGATACTAATAATTGAAAGACCATCGCTGGGCTTCTCTACAAATGTTGGAAGATGAAAAAAATTGCAAAAGGATAAGCACCTTTGCTCATAACTCACGTAAATTACGAGACAAATAAATTATCAGAGGTTGCACATAGTTTAAGAAGTTATAAGCTTAGTTTGATCAGTGACGTCAAATTAGTTGTCAATACCGTCCCCCCCCCCCAAAAAAAAAAAAAACCATTAAAATAAAGTCAAAACTTTTGGGTTTTTCGAACTTTCGTTTGGATATGCGGCAATTTTTGTTTCGCCTTTATTTCGGTAAAGGTTTATTTTAGCGGCCACATCATGTTCGCCCTCTTAAAATTAAAAATATTTTTTTTCCTTAAAGTCCAACCCCTCGCCCGGGCGCGAAACCCCCACCCCCTTCCACCCACCCCCTTCCCTTCCATGAACCCACACCCCTCTCCAACTAACCACTCTGCAGGCACCCTCCCCCCCCCCCCAAAACAACAAATAAAACTATTTTTGATTTGGAAAGTAAACATTTTTACTTTCATTTTGTACCTTACTTAGTTTTGAATATTACTTAAAACATTTGTATCGATAAATTGAATGTTGGATTAATTATACTACATTAATTAAAATAATTAGTTTATTTATTTATTTGACACTTAAGAATTTAAACTATATTTATAACATTTGTTACAAAAAAAGACACCTTTGGGTTCAAAAGTTCGAATTCCAAAATATTGAAAATACGTGGATGAGCTGAAATTCCAATCTAGTATCAGCAGAGCTTTGTTTTCATCGTACCTGCAAGAATTTGCCTTCCGGAGTAGACCCACCCTGCACCCATAAAACAATTAAAATTCTTTATTTAATACATTATTTAAAAAAATCAATTGAGTTACACTTGGATCTATTATAATTCGTACATAAATTTTCTTTTCAACGCATAAAATATACATGGACAAATTGTATTTCAATTTTTACTTTCTTCTTTTTAATTTAATCCTCAATACTCTTCTTTTTTATTTTTGCTTACTTTATATAATATCAAAATTCCACTCTATTACACTTTATAGCAAAATATATATATATTGCTATAAATTGTAGAGGAATGGAGTTTTGATATTATATATTCTTTCTAATTGCCTATTACAATAAATGTATGTGTTTAGTTAAAATTTCCATTTATTGCTAAAATACATTAAAATATATTTGCATAAAACTTGTTCTATTTGTAAAAAAAATTGGTTGCAGCTGCGGCGATCTGTTTGGATCAATGTCGATTACAGCGCTACCACGATTGCCAAAAATTGGTAGTTTGTAGTAAAATGACGTTTTTCATTTTTTGAGGAAAATACTGCAGTCAAAGAAGACCTTTATTGTGTTTATTAAACCCTGTACATGGATACAACTTGAGTGAATGTTGTTTGTGTTTCTTTTTAATTTTTTAAAAAGATTTAAATTTTGAGCATAAAGTTTTTCGTTTACAAATGTAAAGTAGAAAAAGCTATCGTGTAGGAATGTAGAACTGTAGTACGAAAGTAGGACACGTTGCAATTTTAGTATAAGCACATCAATATATGTATGGAATAAAGCTAGCAATATGATTGCATAAATTACCAAGGTATTATATTCTTGGATCATTGAAATATTTTTATGTTTTTTTTTAAAAATATAGTCATGCATTTCTTACCATTGATTTTTTTTTTTAATGGTATAAAATCTGTTTTTATTTTCTGTTCAATAGTATAAAAGATTAACGTTATTATTTAGTTTTAAAATTTGAAGATGATACTCTTAAAATTTGATTCTTCCACGCCAGCTTGAATTTTCTTTTTGTATATACTTAGCCTGATATTATATTTCTTTAATTATGGCCTTTGTAATGTTAATGTTTGTAATAAAACCCTACATTTAGGTTGAAGAGTAGGTTTTATTAAATTAAAATTTTTTTTTCATTAATTTTATTAAATAACGCCAATGAATGCATTGAATGAATATCGTTATCTAGACATATTAAAAAAAGGATGAAATTATGCATATAGATAGGTCTTTTAAATGATCAAGATTTATAACGTTTAAGTAAAAGCAAAATGAAAAAAAATGTTTTTTTTTTTTAAAATCAAAATAAAACGAAATAATGAAATTGTAAGTAATTAATTGTAAATGGTAGTGCAAACAGATATAATAAAAAGTTATGCATGAAGAAAGTAATGTTAATCTGTTGAATTTTATAATGAATATAAATTTGCTTATTAAATAAATATATAGCAGAAAAAAATGTGGTTTAAAATACATAGCACCAATTTTTTTCTTGATTAAAGATAGCAAATGGCATATTGCCTTGTATTTTATCACAAAATACGTAATTAATAACATTTCCAGTTAATTGGAAAGCATTTGATAAAATGAATGAATTTGAAGTGATAATAGCAAAAATAACAATAAAATTTAAAATGTTTATTTTTTTTACGATGTATCCTGTAAATTTTTCTGGATACATTGAGATTTCTGTAGTTTGATGATTTCTAACAACTTTTTTTAAGATATTGAGATTTTATCTGTTTTTATCATCTTGTTAGAAGCAAATGATTTTTTATATATATACTTTCTATTAATTTATGACTAAAAGAATACTGAAGTAACATATTCTTGTTAAATGATCGATATGATTTATTGGGCTAGAGATAGCTATATTGGTAATGATTATTTTTTATGCTTGCTTATCTAGTATAGAAGTTTAATCATTGTAATCCATCTTAGTGAATGTGATGACAGTAATATTTTTGCTATGTCCTGACTCTTATTTCTGGGCGATTAGCAAATAATAATAGCTAACTCGAATTTAAACACGACCAAATTGAAGGATTTAGTTTTAAGACAATTTAATATTGTTTGACTCAGTAATTAATTTGCACACACACACACACAAACAAAGATACAAACTATACATTAAAATACTGAACCGGGTGGGAGTTATCTTTATTGAAAGATGTAAATTACCTGTAATATTGAAGTGACAAACTAAAACTGGAGATTATTATTTTAACTGAATAAATAAAAAATAAATATTGTAATAAATTTATATTTGTTGAATCTCGATCCCCTCCAGCTGCATATTACAGCACCTGATCTCGGGCAGAGAAAAAATACCTGGTGGTATCTGTAGCCAGACAGGTTACACAAGATATAACCTACAGTCACATTTCCAGGCTACAGAACTTCTTGGCCACTCAAGTACCAGCTAATTACATGAAGTAATTAACATGCCCTGAATGATGGCTACTAATTCAGTGCCTGATTTATCCTGCTAGCTCTTAAAGAAACAAATATAATAAACTACATGAACAACTTATTTGCTAAATTGTTCTTAGTGGTATAATTAAAAGAATTGACCAACAATAATCTACAGACAAATACTTTATTTATACCTTAAATAAACTTATTACTAAAATTGATAAACTAATTTTATCATTCTTCAATAAAATAAATAATGATTACATGTATGATAGGCACACATATTTAATAAAATATATAATAATGTAATATCCATATTATGCATATGGAGAGTACACAAACTTGGAATTATAAGCTAATTATTTCATGGTTGGGAAACCTTTGTAACTCTTTTTTACTACAATCGAAGACACATGAACCCGCACATACTATAGTTCATTATACGCTGACTATAGAGTTCATTTATGCTGACTCTGATGACACTCAGAGATTGTAATGGCTACTTAATAAATTAATATCACGCTTAGGAATGGGAATAAAAAATATTATCTGTAGGATTTTTAAACATTCCTCTGGGATAATGTGGCCTCGTGTTCTCTGCTGCTGCATTGTGGTTTACCAACCAGCTGGATTTTTAGGTTTCTGATGATGTCCTGATGATTGTGATTCCAGGCTGCATCTTACTTCAGGCAGATAGACATTCTTGGCGGCTTCAAATTATTAGATGGAGATGGCTTCTAGTGGGCAGACTGCTAATGTTGCAAATGAAGGCTGGAGCTTGGTCACATGCTCTGACTTCTGGTTAGCAAGGCATGGTATTCATTTAAACTCAAAAATCAAATACAATAACGTTTTGAAGAATAAGGCTAGATAGGTGAGTGAATCTAAATACTTGAAAGAATGAACGACAAATTTTCGGTCCTATTTATGTGATGCCATCTTGTTCTTATCTTCTAATTCATTTTTGATTCATTAATTATTCCCATTGTTCCAAATCTGTCCACTGATCACATTGATTAAATTAGATAAGATGCATTTACTTGGTTCCGGTGTTTGTGAATTTCAATTAATTAGTAGCCATTGCTAATCCCATTCCTATGCAGCTTATCAATTAAGCAATCTTTGAGTTTTAAAATTTATATTATGAGCTTTCCTTTATTTACTTAATTCAATCATCATATTTTTTCTTATTTTCTTACACACATTTTATTATTTCTATGTGAGAGAACGTTAGTTTTATAGCATAAGAAATCTAAATTTTGCTAAATTCATTTTCTTCCTTTCATGCACACACTTCTTTTATTTCTTTATGTATTTAAAATCAACATTACATACACATCCCTCATTCTTAAAAACTGGTTGGGTCTAGTTTGCCATATTGAATTTTTTAAAAAACTGGCCTGAGACACAATTTTCACAATAACTTCGGTTTTAATTAAGTTAGAGCAAAAAAATTTCATTAATAGAAACTAGAAAAACTAAGGAAAACAATAAGTCAGACAAATAGTGATAACCATTTAAAAAATAAGGAAAAAAAAATTTCAACATCCGAAATAATTATTACTTTATTGTTTGTTCATAATTTCTAATTCATCATGAACTAAGTTTAAATTATATCTTCAGTTATAATTTCTTTGTATTCCTCTCATGTCTTACCTGTGATAATCCATAGCTTCAGAATCTCCAAAATAAGTCGCATATGAATTCTTCATTTTTATCTTGTATCCTAAAAGTTACCAAATGTCAAAGGTGCTATAAGAAAAAGATTCATCCTAATAAAATATACAAAACAAATCATTTCCAGAAGATAGATATGCATTTATCATGATAGCAATTGGCTTCTTGTCTATCTAAAACTAGAAATTGTAGGCTACTGTCTGTATCACTGATAAAATGAGTTTCATCTCTTCATTTTATATTTTTTTGTGTACAACCAGTGATGTTTATATTCTTTATGCACCCCAGTGATGTTTATATTCTTTATGCACACCAGTGATACTATCTTGTTATATTTATTGTGTCACATAGATATAATTTATTTTCCTATAGTCCATGTGTTAGCTATAGACTTGAAAATAATATGATAAAACATATAGCAAAACCAGAGTGACTCCAAAGCATGAGTATCCAGGCATAGACAAGAATCAGAATTTGATTATTTGCCTGCATATGCAATCTTTATATACATTTTATTATTAGTTTTGTAACTCATTACTTGTAAACACAAACACATCATATAAACATAATAATAAATAATAAATTATTAAACTTTTTGAGAGTCATTATTTTTATAAAATAAGTTTATTTTTATAAAATAAGTGGATTAAAACTTTAGAAAATTACGGTATATATGAATTCTATGAGCATAAATAAATATATAATTTATATCGACCTACACCAACTACAAACTAAAATTAATAAAAATTATCATTTTTTCAAAAAATTAAAAAAAAATTTAAAATATTATTAAAAAAATTAAAATTTTATACTTATCTCATATTCTGTTTACGTTTAGGCTCCATTATAGGCTTTGTTTGTGAATAAGATTACTTTGATAAATGTCTATTTGAAGGCTGTTAAGTATTTTCTGTCTTTATCGCTTCATGAAAATTACAAAATTGATCAAAAAACAAAAATTAAATGCTCTACTTGATAAAAAAAATTATAAAAAATTCAAATTTCATCGGATTTTTTTGTGGTAGACATCTTTGGAAAGTCATATCAGAGATCTATCAAATGCCCCTATTTTGATTGATATCATGTTTATAGTTTTTATGTCAGTAAAGAAAGAAAACAACCTGATGACTGATCAAATAAAACGCACGGGTTACCCGCTAATGGGCCAAACCAGATGGAGAGATTTTAGTTATTAAGTTTTTTTAAATTTTACAATTTCTCCTCTTCTAATCACTCTTTAATTTCAAAAAACTTTATGAATGATACAGCATTTAAATTCCCCCAGGCGAACTGCATTTTTAGAAGAAAACTCTTTCTAAATAATACTTCTTTCTTAAATTTATTCTAAATTATATTTTTTATTTGACCTGTAATCATTTCTTTTGATGAAACTAATTTTAGTCATTTATTGGTAACTGATTCTGCAGTGATTTTTATTTATTAAATTTTAAAATCTTTATGTTGTTTATGGAATTTTTTTATTTTAATAATTTTAGACAAAATTATTATGAACATGTAACACTTGATTAGCAGTACATTACTCCATCCCCGCAAAGAGTAAAATGTGTCATTTTGACCATTTTATCTCTAATGACCCCGTTACTAACTTTGAACAATTTATATTAACTGTTATTTACATTAACCATTATTCCCTCCCCTTTTATTATTATTACCGCCTGTCTGGTGATTGTTTTTCCCTATTTACTAACCTTAACAACCAGACATTATATGCTCCCTTTTTTTCCACCCCCTTCTACCACAAATGTGTTATTGTTATTGCCGTATTTCCGCTTGATTTCGTATGGGCCATCATAAATCGGCTGGAATTTCTTGTACGTGTTTTTCAGGATGACCTCATCTTCTATTCTGAATATGGCTTTAGCATCTCCCTGCCCCTTCTGCCTTAGTTTGCCCATTTTTTTAGCCGGTTGAGTGCTTGCTCAGCATCCTTTCTATTGTTTATTGGATTCATCCCCACTGGCAAACTGGTCTCAAATGGGTATGGGATATTTCTCCCAAAATGTAGTCGAACAGGTTCAAATCCTGTGGATTTGTTTCTTGACCATTTTATCATGTTGACTATTTGTGGATTTCCTTCCCCCATCTGCAATGATCATCTTGTATATAAACATAAAATAAATGCAACTCCCTCATAATCCATTCACACAGATTTGACAGGGTTATAAATTGATATAAACATATGATTTATTCCATGTCTATTCATCTATTTCTTCTATTTGCTAAATATAAAGAGTGTTTCATGATCATATAAGATTTTGTCCAGGATTCCTAAAGTCTTAAAGTGCTGTTGTTCTAAGACCCGAATAGTTTGTTTTGTGTTAGCATGTGTTACTGGAGAAACAACTACCAACTTTGAAAATACGTCATATGCCACAATGAGATATTTTGTTTTATTAAATAGAGGCAAAAGTCTGTAGAAGTCGATTGCTACAGTGGCCCTACTTCCGATGTGTTAGGGGGCTTGGTTGTTGAACATATGGTGCATTTGTCAGTGACATCTGCAATACTGGCATACATTCCGGGCCAGTAAAACCAATGACTTAGTCATCCTTCAACTTTACTTGCCCCATAATGTCTTAAGTTTCATGCACATATTTAATTATCTGTTTCCTCATAGCAACCAGTAGAATAATGTGGGTTTATTTCTTTCTCTGAAGTCCTCCAAGCAAAAGTAGCTTCTGTCCCTCCATAATGGATTATTTACCATTTTCGTTACAGACTAATGGTGTAAATACTCCATTATTTGTTTGCAGTTATTGTCTTCTCCTTGCTGCTCCTTTAACTTTTGCAAGTCATCTTCTATCCCATTTCTTTTGTAGATTTTAGCTGCAGCTATATACACTCTGACACAACTTAAATGTTCTTGAGTTACTGGATATTGGTTTAAAGTGTCTGCTTCAATATTTTCTTTACCACATCAATATGCCACTTTATAATTAAATTCCTGCAGAAACAAGCTCCATATTATCAACCTGCTATTATTCAGGAAGCTATGGTTAAGAAACTTGGGACTTATGGTCAGTAATTACTACTATCTCAGAGCCTATTAAATACTGCCAGAATATCTTAAATGTCCATACATCCACTAGGGTTTCTTTCTCTGTTGCAGTATAGTTTACTTCCAGTCTCTTCAATAAGCAGCTAATGAAACAAAGGACCCCATGCTGACCCCCTTCTTGTATCTGAAACAGCATGGCTCCTTAATCCAAACCCACTGCTGCCCATTTGTACAAAGACTGGTTTGTTGAAATCAGGATATGATAGCATAACTTCAAGAATCCTTCTTTCATGCTTTGAAAACCGCTCATGCTATTTGTTTCATGGCCACATTTTCTCCTTTCTTAATAACTGCAATAACGGCTCCATGTCAAGTGAAATTTTTTTTATAAAATTGATTATAGAAGTTATGTAACCCAAGAAAAGATTTAATATGTTTTTTTATTCCGAGGTGTAGGAAACTCCTGAATTGCTTGGATTTTTTCAGGATTAGGTAATATTCCTCTTTCACTGATTATATGACCTAAAAACTTGGTCTCAATAGTCATTATTTTATTCTTATTCAAATTAATTTTAATTCCCTTTTTCTCACACTCACCCAGCAACAGTTGTAAATGCATAAAATACTCCTTTATACTTTCTGAAGCCACCACAATGTCATCCACATACATTATAACTAAACTCTAAATATCCTCCAAACAACACCTGTTCTGGATATTGGACAGGCCCCACTCAAAACAAATCCAGTTAAATTTATATGCACGTCCTTTATGTTTAAACGTAGTATATTTCCAATCCTTTGGGTGAAATTTAATCTGCCAATAACTGGCAGCTAAGTTGAATGTCAAAAATATTTATTTCACTTTGAAATTTTGTTAATAGTTGGAGTGTTAGTATTAGGTAACCATTAATCCTTTTCATATGTTACTATTATTCCATTAACTGGAGTATTTTCATTTTGTCTTTGTTTAGAAAAAATATCTTTTTTTCCAGCTCTTTTAAGCATAGTAACTTATTTAAAACCACATGAGTACAGTGAGTTTGACAATGGTAAATTAAAATATAACAATTTATCACAAATATAATAATATTTTTACTTTATTCTGCAGCTCATGTGTTTCAATGGCTAATCACTTAATGTTTACTTCAGTATAAGAATAGATATATCACATCATATATAACGAATCTTCAAATTAAATTAATCTAATAGATATTAAATAATTTAATATTTACTTCTTAAGTTTAATCTAAAAAATTTTTAATTGCAATTTAGTTGAAAAAATTAATGTCTAATTTTTTTTAAATGTCTGCAATTTTAAATTAATACATTGTTTATGTTGAAAAACAGGTTTTATTAGATTACAAGTTCTTTTCTATTTATTGTATTAATAAATGAATTTATTTAATATTTGAAAAATACAAAGGAAACAATATATTTCAACCTAAAACAATTCTAAACTTTAAAACCAATTTTTTTTTAAGTTGTATTAACTCAATGATGGAAATCATTATTAGTGCATAAATCACATGAATTTATAATTAAAGTAGTTGCAATTTATTGGCTACGATCAAAAGTGACAGTGTTAAGAACAAAAAATACATTTGGTCAATATATTTGGGACAAACAAAGAATACTAAAATGTAATCCTGACACAGTTAATGGTGATTAAAAATTTTGTGATGAGTGAAGGTTAAAAATTAATTTATAAAGTATATGGTGTGAAAAAATTCTTAAGTTATAAATGAATATTTAGCCAACTTATATAGCTAACTCTTCTGCTAACTGCTTCTCAAAAATATTAAAACTAAACTGACTGATGTGTGATCTGTATACGTTTTTACTTTGATACCAATTATAAAATTTCAAAAATAGACATTTTTATAATTATCAGAAAACATGCTTATTTTTAAATTTTCAAAATCAGAATAAAAATATTAATTTTTATTTATCAGACCTTTTTTAAATATTTAATTTTATAATAAAATATTTTAAATCCAGAGTTATTTAACCCCTTATTTATTATTTTTATTTCAGTTAATATGGAAAATATCTACTACAATTTTTGTCTGTTTATTTCTCCTTTTTCTTTACTTTATATATTCATACACACTATATTATTGTGTGCTATGTAACACAACTGATTACACTATAGTAATTACTGGTTATTGAATGCTACTACAATTTAATACTCAGATCACAATGTATAACTTGCTTTGGTCTAGGTTTGAATCACAAGTCCTCATTGATAAAGACAGGTTAGAAACTGATCTAGATACAGTGACTAATTTTGTACCTACTGATTACTCAAGTCTATAATAGTTAGTAATGAATTGGAAAAGGGAATACTCATTATTCTACTAAAGAAATGTGTGTTGCATTGTGTTGTAAATGAATTGTTTAAACACAAATTTCCATATGGCATTATATTATTTTAAAATTAAAATAAATAGAAAAAGATTGTGAATAAAAATTGATTTATTAAAAACTTAAAAACGGAAAATTAAAATACAGTACTTGTTTAACATATATATTATCACACAGATGGAAAAGTTAAAAAAAAAAAGTATTTAAAAGTAAGAAATGGTAAAAAAAAGTAAAGATCTGAAGATTAATATTTTTTGTTTTAAGTAATATAAAAGAAAATAGAAACAAATGTCAATCAGTGAATGGAAATTATTGTATAATTGAATGTAAAGCATCTAGCCTTTGTGGCACTTATATGATTGTAAGGTCAGATAAGAGATATAAAAAAATTAAAGATTGACCGATGCAAGCACCAAGCCATGCACGGGGCAGAAAGGAAAACATCTGGACCTTAGGATCAGTGACGTCATGTTCACTGGATCCATAAAATTTGTAATAAGGGAGGCCTAAAATTATAAAAAACGAAATGATGGAATTTGTGAGGAATCTGACTATTGATCTTCTATTAACTGTAGCTGTATTGCAGACTCCATGATGTAAGAGTCTTGCAATAGATTTAATATCCTGACACCTGCCAAGGCAGCCTCCCCGACCACAGTTCTTGCAGTTGTGTCCAAATAAAATTCTAAGCAAATAATAAAACCAACTAGGAATTTTATAAACTGGATGAAGTCTGGAGGAATCATCTTGAATGGGAAGTATGAACTTTTATCAGTTGAACTTTAAATATCTCTTCAATAATTATTTTATCTGTAAGAAAATATAACTTGAATGAACTGTTATCTGACCAAGAATAAGACTCTAGATCAGTTAAACATTTTCTTTTTTATATTTTATGTATAATGTTTGCTAATCATTTCCATTTTTCTTTTATTTATTTTTATCTGTTAACTAAATTATTAAATTTAAGTTGGGTGTAGATGGCTGCATAGATTCCTTAAAGTTTATATTAGTTTTAAAGAGTTAATTTCAGACTTTGTTTCATAGTTAAGTCGATGCTGGTAGAGGTATATATGAGTGTTTATATCAATGTAATGTGAAGCGTGTTAGCATACAGGTCAACATGCCCAAATTAATGCATGGGCCCAAAAATGTAGCTATCACGTTGCAGTGGACTATCGATAGGGACTATAAGTCACAAAGACCGCTTTCTCTCCATATACAGCATTTCTTTTAATGTTTTATATATATGATTCCTTCACCAGACAGATGCACATTCCTGTACTGGATGAGGATCATTTCTTTTAAATAATATCACGCTGCAAGACACCTTCCTGTCAGCATGGTTTTATGCTAACATCTTCATATTTCATTGGTTGCGTCTGTATACCAGGAAGCAAGCATTGGTTCAGCTATGAACTTTTAGCCTGAGGTTAGATTTTTGAAAAGTTTTAATTGCGTAATCTATGTAGCTTATCCCTGCTTAACATTCTAAAACAAAATTATATAAACTCCATCTGTGCGGATTTAACTAAAGTGTAAAATGATAATAACAAATTAAAGCAAGATTAATTTATTCCTCAAATTTAAATATATATATATGTGCGACAAATGTTTTTGTGTGTTATTATTGGCAATGGCTTATTTTAATACTGAAATACATTTAATAATTTGTATATTAAATCTCTGTGTCACCTTGAGCTTAGTGACTAGGACATATTGGTTGAATAAATAAAATGGAATCTCTACAAAGAAGTATCTGCCTACATTATAAATTTTCTAGGTTCAAATAGACTAGTGGCGCCTTGTATGGCAGGTAGGGTAAAGTGTTAATTTTCCCTGACCATTATAACATATAGGAATAAAACTTGTTGAATGTATTGGTTTTAATATCACAGCTGTGTGTCAAAAATAGATTGCTTTAAATACATAGAAAAATAATGAAACATAAACTAAGAAGTTATTTGAAAAGTAAATTAGTTTATTTTTAACTTATGACCATGACAAACACAATGTATTATCACTCCTACGTAAATTAAATTTATCTTGAGTTAACTAAAGTGGAATAAATGTTAAGCACCAACTTTTAAAGAAGATTAAAAAGCATTCATTCATATTTACTCAGTATATTTTGATTATAAATTATGTTGATTTTTGAAAGAATTGATCAAGAATAAAAAGCTAGATAGTAAATTCAGGCAGTTTAAACAATATTTGTTATATTTCTAATATTTGGAACTTATAAATTACATATATGATCTTCTAAAGGCTCACAGACTAAAATTTTTAAAACATTACTATTAACAGTTATTGAAATAGAAAACTAAGATGTTCAAACTAATATCTTTTTAATTCTTTTAATTAAGTTTTTTATAGCACTCAAATGTGTATACTATTTAATATTATTCATATGTATAATAATTTTTCATGTTTTGTTTGTTTAGGTAAATGGTGATGTGAGGTGGAAAACTGCAGTTTAAAGTATCCCAAACTATATATAATCATCATTATCATATCCATGGAAATATAGTACACATTATTTTTGATATGTAGTTGTATATCACTGGCATATTAAATTTGTTTACAGATATTTTGTATATTCAAAGTTGAATGGTAATTACAATGTATTTTTAGTGCAGTCATATTCAGATACATCATTAGTCTTTAATAATGGATTAAGATCTCATTATCTATCTAAAAAAAGTTAAATATAATTAACTGGATTGGGTTCTCTATTAATCCATTTCAAGAGTTAATAAAATTATTGATATAACTTATGTCAGTAAAGAAATATTTATCTTATGATTTCTTTAGATTCCTCAAACATATTTTTGAAACAAATGATCATTGTAATCTAATATTAACGATTATATGAATTTAAATTGATATGAAATTACACTGGTTAAATAATTTTGCTTTACCTTGTTATTAACTTTTTACCATATTCTAATCTGAATTTTAATTCCCAAAACATTTAATCAGCTTATATATAAGTTAAACATTACATCATTTTTAATATATATGTTCAAAGTTGAGAAATAATGTATCTTAAAATTTATTGACTTTGTAAAAGAAATACATTTAAAATGTAAAACAAGAATATCTCATGTCTTCACCTTAGAATTATATGTATGAAATTTGTTGGAGTGTGTTTAGTTACAATCTGTGAATAGATAAGAATTGTAAATTACAAATCAAACTTACTTTTCTTTTGAAAATTATACTTCTGTGAAGTAATACAAAACTGCCTTAATATTATTAGATAATCAGAAAAAGTGCAAAGCTGCTTATAAAATGTTGATCCATTGTATAAAGCAAAACAAAAATTAATTTCATCATACATAGAGAAGTCTGTGAGCAAACATAAACAAATTCATTCAATAGAGAATTATACTGAATTATAATTATATAATTAAGAAAAAATTTTCAAGCAGAAATTTTAGAAATTAAATTAAAAGTTAAATAACTCATGATTATATTTCTGTTTATGAAAGTAATATTTTATTCCAAAGATAACTAAAGTAGAATTATTTAATAAGGATAATGATGAAAATCAGAAGAAAAAAGGAAAAATATTAACCCACACATTATGTTTTTAAAATAGTTAAAAAAATATGTATATTGAAAACTTTCATTTGTACTAGTTCATAATTTATCAGCAAGGATAAATCAGGAATAGATAAATAGGCAAAATATATTTTTCAATATATCTTGAGTCATTGCAGCAAATTGTAGAAAGTAATTTAAGAATTCATGAAATACAATTTACTAATGACAAGCTTCTGGAGTGTAACCTAAGTAACTATAAGGCGGCTGTAAAAACTATTTTAATAATAAATGAAAGATTACTCAAAAAGTTTTTTATTTGCAACTTGTGTAATTTTTTGGCCACGCTTAAATGTTTAATAAAGAAGCAGTCGTACATAAGGAAAAAAATTCCCATATGTATTGTGCCTAATATATAAAATATTTTATCATGAGAAAGAATAAATGTAAAAACTTTCTCTAGTACTTTATGTGATTATAAAACTTTCTGTAAGATTAGTTGAAAAAAATGAAAAAACACAAAGGAGAAAAATATTTCCAATAACACTTATGCAGTTACATATATGCTATTGAAAATAAACTATGAGTACATGAAATAATTCATACAGGGATAAAATCATTTCACTGGATTTTCAGTGACTACAGGACTGCTGTAAAATCTATGTTAAAGAGGAATGAAAAATCATATGCAGTGTTGAAACTTTTTCCATATAGCATATGCAATTTCAAATCAGCACAAAGTCTAGTTTAGATATGTACATAAGAAGCATATGGGAAAAGAACCTTATCATTGCACTTTGTGTGATTATATAGCAATACAAAAGATTAATTTAATAAATTACAGAAAAAGACATACAGGAGAAAAAACTTTTCAATATACCATACGCAATTACAAGTGTGTTTTTAAAAATAAATTATAAATACATGAAAGAATTTATATAGTGGAAAAACTTTTCCCTGCCACAGGTACAAATTCAAGTCTGCATATAAGTATAAATTGTATAGCTACACAAGAAAGCATATAGGAGAAAAATCTTTTTGCTACACTTGGTATGATTATAGAGGAAAAAATATGTAAAAAATCATCAAAGAAGACATACAGGGGGAAAGAATTTTTCAATGTAGTTTATGTAGTTACAAGGATGCTCAGAAAGATGGCTTAAGAAAACATGAAACAATTCATATAGGTGAACAACTATTTCACTGCATTTCATATAACTACAAGACAAAATTTAACTTCAAAAAGGCACAAAAGAACATACATGGTTGAAACCTTTTCAATGTAACATATGTAAATTACATCTCAGTACAAAAGTATAATTTAGACACACAAAAGAAAAACCTTTCCATGGTACTGTGCAATTATAAAGATATAAAAAAGGTCAATTCAACAAATCATGAAAAAAGACATGGAAGAGAGAATTCTTTTCAATATATCATTTGCAATTACAAGTGTTTCTAAAAATAAATTACAAGTACTGAAATTCATCCAATGAAAAAACGATTTCATTTCAACTTGTGCAATTTCAAGTCTGCATACAAGTACAAAATGTGTGATCACTCAAGAAAGCATACAGGAAAGAAGTCTTTCCATTGCACTTGGTGTGATTATAAATCTGAGTGCAGGATTCATATAAAAAATGATGAAAGAATACATATGGGAGAAAAACCTTTTGAATGTAGTTTATGCAGTTTCAAGAGTACTTGGAAAGGTAACTTAAAAAGACATAAAACAATTCATACTAGGGAAGCATCATTTCACTGCATTTTATGTGACTACAAGACTGCTGCAAAGTATCACTTAAAAAGGCATGAAAGAAGACATACGGGAGAAAAATCTTTTGAATGCAGTTTCAAGTGTGCTGGGAAAAACAACTTAAGAACACATAAAACAATTCATACTGGGGAAGCACCATTCTACTGTATTTCATGTGACTACAAGACTGCTGTAAAATTTAGCTTAAAAAGGCATGAAAGAAGACATGCAGAGAAGGAATTTTATAATCAAAAAAGATATCTAGCTGAAAAACCATTTCAATCCAATGCATGCTTATATACTAATGTAATGGAAAGGAGTTTAACAGTAGATAAAAGAATTTATGCAGTGAAAAACTTTCACTGTAATTTATGTGATTACAAAACTGATAAGAAAAGTTCTATGAAAACTCATGAAAGAACACACACAGGAGAAAAACCTTTTCAGTGTACCTTTTGCAATTATGAGGCTACTGTGCAAAGTCATTTAACTACCCATAAAAGGCGTCACACCGGAGAAAAGCCATATCATTGCAGTTTTTGTTATCATAAGACTACAACAAAAAGTAATTTAAAGCGCCACATAAGAAGCAAGCATACAGCAGACAAAGTTTTTCTTTGCACTTTGTGTGATTATAAAGTTGCAAAAAAGGTTCAACTAGAAAAGCATGAAAAAACACATGCAGTATAAAAATCTTTTCACTTTATTTTATACAGTTATGAGACATTAAAGAGTTATGAAATACATTTATGTATAAGGAAAAAATTATTTTTTGTATATGGTAATTAGTATGCTATAAAATGTAATTTTATAAATGAATTGGATTTAATCACAAAGTAGGAATATCTTCCTCCTGCTTATTATCATTACGTTAAGCCATGCAATTTATCATATTGCAGAACTCACACCGAAGAAGTCTTTCCAAAATAATATAACTAAAAACCATTTCAAATTTTGTAACAGAACAAAAAAGATATATTTATAAAGATTCTTTCCTAAAACAGTTGATAAATCAAGAAAATATCACTAAAGCTGAAATTGGTAATTAATGGAATGAAACTGGCTAATTGTGATGCTTCAGATTACTTTGAACAGTTACAAAAGTAAATGTTTCTAATATCCATTGTCAAAATATCATTGCTATGATCATAATATAATTAGTAAAATTTATTTTACAAAGGCAGTAGATAAATAATTGAATATGCTTCAAAATCTTTCAAAAAAGAAAGCAAACTCACTTCAAAAAATATAGATAAAATTACATGAAATTTGATAGAAATATTGTATGGCTTAAACTATCACTTTTAGATTTCCAATACAATATCAATGCTACCAATCATAAATGATTAGATTATATACAAATTACGATCATGCAGTAAATTCAATATATCCATTTCATTTTTCAAAGTTAATTACTACATATAGTATTAATGATTGCTTATTAACTCTGAAATTAACTAATAAGTTAGCTGTTTGTTTCAGCATATACACTTGCCTTCATAATGAACTATGTGTTATTTAAAAATTAGATTTAAAAACTAAAAGAATATATATATAACATCAAGCTCATGCAATTATAAAGCCACTACAAAGTGGTTTAAATATGAATGAATAAAATTCCTTATACTGATTATTTTAATAGGAACATGACAGGAAAAACAAATATTAGTACATAAAAAACTAATAGATAATCATATATATAAAAATTATATTATCAATGTATTTTGAAACTTTGCAAAACATCTATTTACTATGTTCTTTGATAAAACACAACAATGTATTCATGTGAAACATTGTTTTCTGATGTTTCTTTCAAATAATCATAACAAACTATTTAAAGGCATCTGATTTTGCACATCAGAGTTGTAGAATTTTAAAAATATGAGAAAATGTTTTGACATCATAAGGTCATGTGATTGATGACAATGTTGCTGATTTCCTAAATGTTGAGATATAGTTATTCCTTAAAGTAGCATTACTAGGATATCAATATAACTAACAGAATTGATCTAATAAAATAGATGAGTAATTTAATATTTCTGTAGACTTTGTATATATATATAAAAAATTAGCCCTATCAAGATGAAACGATCAAATTATGTACAAATAATTGCTAGAATGAAGTTTTTTTAATATTGATTTTTTTTAATGTGACAGCATACGGAATTTTAAATATTGCTTATTAATAATATAGAATTTTTATCCACTGAACTAGAACTTAGTGTGTAAAGATGTTTCTATTCATAATCAATACTTTAATACTTGCAGTTAATTCTCACTTTGAATGATATTTAACTATTGGACTTTTTTTATTCTCATAATGAATGTTTAAAAATTTGTTTTTTTTAAAAAAAATTCATAAGTTGTGTTTTCTTGAAAAATATTTATAACTCAAAAAAAAAAAAAAAAAATCAGTTCAAAATCATGATCCATTAAATAATTAAGATTTTCTTTATATACATATTTAATATCATTTAATTCTGTATTATTTTACATTCTAATGTATTCCAAACTTTTTTTAACTTCAAACTTTATGTAAATGATAACATTTAAGTAAACTATATTTATATGTGAAATTTATTTTTTGGGCTTGCATGACTGTGCATAAATATTTTGACAGAATTTTATGCTTGTTCTATTTAATAAATAACAATAACAGAAATTGCATGTAACATTGTCATTTTTGATTATGTATTTCATATTGATAATTGAAGCTTAATATTTTATTGATTATCTTGTATTGGCTCATATTATAATAAAAGATTTTTTTTTACTTTTATTAGCTTAATTTGTGTAGGTATTTGGTTTTTTCAATAATGCATATTATATTTTTATTTAAGACAATAATTTTAATTATACTCTTGCTTCTTAGAATATGTTAACTATGTACTTGGACATAAATAATCAATTTAGTTTTGCTTTTTAATGTTCTGCTTTAAAAAATAAATCATGTTTTATTTTATAATACAGGTAAATGTTGAAATGAATCATTAGGCTTTTTCTAAAAATTGGTATCAAAGATTTTTCCTACATAATAGACAAATGCTGTAACAAGTATTGTAGTAGCTTTATGTTATACTGAATCTCAAACTTCAAATGTGAATTCAAATAGCAGATAAAATTTGTATTAAAAGACAACAATGATCTTATTGATCATCTTTCCATCATAAATTAATTGTTAGACTCAATAGTTTGCAAAGACAAATTTAAAAGTACATATATTAAAATTCATATATTTATCAATTTTTTTTCACTTTATATCATCAAAGCAATCGATTGAAAATTTGGGCAATTAGTAACTACTAGATGGTACTCTATTAAATCCATACTTAGTGTTATTGTTTCATATGAGTTTCTAGGTTATAACTTATCAGTAAGAAGTTTGAATGTATTGTATTTAAATTCAATATACCTCTTGTCAATCATTCCTTTTTTACTTTTTTATCATATTAGTAACTTCAAAAAACAATATTTTCATAATAAAGTTACAGGAGATGGCTTTGAAATTGTGAATAACTTTATCAAAGCTTACTTACACAGGGTTCATATGATGGGGTTCATATGATGTTCGTTGGTTTTATGTATTTAAATGATTTATTTAATATTAAAAAGTCAGAAGCATTTGTAAAGAAACTTATAATGTTAAAAAATTGCTTAAATGTCATTTAATTAGAAGTGAACTAAATGATTCATTAGTCATTTAATTTCATTATATTATTTATAACACATTCAGATTAATATTAATATCATTTATGTTCTTTATTACTTTTTACAATGCTTTTTTACAACCCATTATTGATAGTTTTGGTTGCCCCAGCAATCTTCTTCAGAACTTCCACATATATTTCCAACTGATACCAGTGTTGGAAATCTAAGTAGAAATTCAAGAAGATTGCTGGGACAATCGAAAACATCAATAGTGGGTTGTAAAAAAGCATTGTAATCAGTAATAAAAACATTATATGGATTTGGCAATGCAATAAGAAAGATAAAGTTATAATACTTCAGTTTCTACAAAATACAAAGCTTGGGTTCAGGAGGCACAGCTCTATAGGTTAGTAAGTGAATGCATGTAGCAAATGTTAATATATAATCTGTAATATATTTTGTATAAACTTTAAAATGATCTTGCACAATAATTCTAACTATACAAAGATTTATATAAATATCAAATCTTTATTAGAACAGTTTTGGAATATTATTACAAAACATTTAAGAAGTATGTCTATAATTGTTCACTCTATACTGAGAATGAGATCCTTCTCAAAATGTACATATGATGCCATTTCCAACTTTCTTATACACTTAACAATACTATTTTTTACATCAAAACTTTACTCTTAGTTTTGACTGTCCTGCAGTCATCATTAGAGATCTTTAAATCATATCATTATAGGAAAATGAAAGTGCTCTTTTGCTAAACTACACTTAAAGAATGCATATTTTGTTGCTTTAATTTCATTTTCTTTCCCACACATTGGAAATTAAAGAAAGTGATAATTGGTCTATGATTTTAAATCTTATTAGCAATCAGAAATTTAATCAGTTTTCCTCCAATATTAAGATACAGGATTTTTCTTTTTTTAAAAAACTTTTTTAAATCTGTTGATATAAAAAGACATAATATCATGTATATTTGCTGTAAACCCTTGGCCTTCAATTATATCTTGGATAAAATCCTATATATGAGTAATCCTTACAAATACAATTAATTTATAATACTCATATTTTTTAACATAGTTATATGCATATATCTAATATGGGATCAATAATTCTAGGCAGCGGCCACTTTAAATCCAATTCCTCATTTAACAATATTACAATTTCAAGATGTCTCATTTGAGTCCAATTCCTAATTTTACAGAACAAACTCTTGAAAGAATCTACTATAAAATTACAGAATATTTTAATTATTTCATGTGGTCAAACTACTGCATACATAAAATCTGTATACATAAATTAATATTCATGACTGGAAGTCAAATAAATCCCTAATTAATAATTATATTATTGTGGTTATTTAACCTTGGATGCATAACTTTCTACAAGCATAGACACTTTGCACTTAAATGAATATTACATCTGATTATTTTCTGCCAATTTCCACATATATTAGTGATTATTTATCTTTTCTATATGTGTGTGGACATGGGTATCAGTGGTATGAGATAGTGTGGATAGTTGAGTGCTTGAAAGTCTGTGTTCAAATCCCTATATTCTTCTGATAGGCAAATTTATATTCTTCATTAATAATTAACTTTAAGAGTTTAACATTAATTTCTTCATCCATAACATTTTATTATGTCTTTTTGCAATGCCATTTACAATTAATCAATAATTGTTTATGATTTTATTATTTCACTTTGTTTTGACTTTAAAATAACTCACTATTTTTTAGTGTGTTCTTATTTTCACAGTGCTTAACCGAGACACTACACAACCCCCCCAAAAATTTTTTACTGCAAATTATGGTACATTTCAATACGAAATAAAGAAATCACAAAACATATGATCACATATGCAGTACCAACAACAACACACTGTAATTGATACTGTGCGAAATACAAAAAAATACAGCCTGATCACAATACAACTGGATATAAGGACTGCGTTTGATTCAGTACCAATTAATGTACTCATAAAATCATTAGAACAAACAACAATACCAAAATCAATATTATATTTACTCACAAACTTGCTAATAAATAGAGAAGTATATGTAAGTCTAAGTGGGATAATGTATCTTAATCCACATCACTGCTATTTACCACATACATAAATCTACCACTTAATAACATTGAAACATGGTTCCCAGGGATTTAGATACCCACACTTGGTCATAATGTAGCCTGCATAGCCTACACGAATAATATAATTTTTCTAACAACTAAAAAACAAATACAAACTGATAGCCTATTTAGGTTTTCCTTTTCACTTATGTTACATGGCTATGCAAAGACAAATACAAAACAAAGTAACACTAGAATAGACTATGTCCTTTTCAAAAGCATGCCTTGCTCTTTATTTGAAAGTATCACTTATAAACACACTAATTATTATAAAAATTACTTATTATACACAGATCATTTCAATTTATTCACTGTGTAAAACATTTTTATGGGGAAGAAAAATAGTAGCCATCTCACTTAGACAAATGCAGTATCATAGTAATCTAAATGGATTAGGATTACATTCTATTCATGTATTTACAATGCAAAAAACTATTAATATTTTATCATCTATAACAAGAATATACCCACATTTAGAAATCACTCTTAAAATAACACCTATAGACAAACCTCCATACACAAAGTATCTGCATACAATCAATATCTAACTCTAACATAACTTTCCCCCAAGATAATAGGTGCTACTAAAATACATATGAACGTCTACACAAAGAACAATTTATAACAAATTTAGCAATGCTAGGCATTTATAATAAGTAGCTAATATATAGATTTAAATATTAAACACTTAAACCTAAATTTTTCATTTTCAAATTAAAATGAACATGTGGTCAGTACCAACATTATACTTCATTAAATATAAGAGAAACATATTTAACATTAACACTAAGTGTGAGTTGTGCCATAGATCAGAAGAGAACTAAAACATATTTTTTGAGGGTAGTAGCCTGCAATATACTCAATCATATATTACAAAAATTTATCAGGAAAAGAATGCCACTATAAGTTCAATTATAGGTTTTTCCAAATGTCTGCTTCACAGAAATAAGAAGTACAACATTTATACTATATACATTATGGTGCACTTATCTTTACAATAGTAATGCAAGAAATTTTAACACATTTAACAACAAATACAATAAAACAAAAAGATAAAAAAAATCACCTCATCAGACATTTTTGCACACTTGTCCATCAGTGCTCTAACCTCTAGTGAGATATATTTTCTGTTTTCTAATTTATTGTAAATGTTTTTAATAATAGTTTAATTCACTGAATGCTATTGAAAATATTTACTGTGTTATTGTTTGATTAATTTTTTTTCTTTTAAACAAATATCTGTATATATATAATTATTTCTCCCTTTAAACTGAAATACTGTAGATATATTTTTCCTTGAATAAAGTTCCTCCAAAAACAAAAAAAAAAACCAATATACCCATTTCGTATTATAAACAAAACCAGAAGACAATTGTTTATATACATATACTATCTATCAAAACGAACTCACAAATTGAAATCATCAAAATAAAACTAAAAAAAACATTTTAATTATGAAAAAAAATCTGGTATGTATCTTAAACTATTTTCTCTACTGAAGTGTAGTGCAATTTCATTCTCAGATCATTGAATGTATAACTGCCTTGGTCTAACTTTGAATCGCAAGTCCTCATTGATAGTAACAAAAGTTAGAAACTGGTCTGGATATGGGGATTAATATTGCACCTGCTGATTACTTGAGTCTATAATAGAGAATAATAAATTAGAAAAAGGAAATTACTCTTGTTTATAATACTTTTACTCCACTAACAGCAAGTTGTGTTGTAAATAAATAGTTTAAACATAAATTTTCAGAAAATTAAGAAATATTTATTGTCAGAAGGAAAAATGGTCCCTTGAACGGATGAAACCTGTTGGAAATTAGATTTCTTGAAATGTGGAATCTTAATTTAGATTTGATGTTAGTTTTAATATCACACTTGTAAAAATATATTAAGGATGTAAAACCGAATGTTTTAAATAAATATTTCCATTGACTCAGTTGTTAAGGATTTTTATTGGGGAACCTAAGTTTGTGAGTTTGAGTTCTCAAGGGGAACAGATTTTTTTCATCATTAAGTCTAAAGAATGACAAAAAAAGGCAATATAAAAGCATTTAAAAAAGAATGTTAATTTGTTTGGTTTTAACTTAAGAACATGAGAAATGTAATGTATTATCACTTTTGTGTAAATAAAACGTCTTGAGTTAACTAAAGAAGAATAAATATAAAACATTTTACTATTTGAAAAAGTTTAAAATGCATTCATTCGCTAGCATAAACAAATAAATCCTTTACAAATCTTTACTTAATATTTCACTTATAAATAATGTTGATTTTTGAAAGAATTAAAAGCTAGATAGTAAATGCAGAAAGTTGAAACAATATTTGTTATTTTACTAATCTTTGGAACTTTTAGATTATATTTAAGTTTTTTGAAAACTCACAGACTAAGGTTTTAAAACATTATTACCGTATTAACTATTATTGAAACAAAACTGAGATGTTCAAACAAATATCTTAAATTCTTTTCATTAATTTTATTTTAGAATCAATTAAATATTTATACTATTTAATATTATTCATGTTTATAATGATTTTCAATGTTTTGCTTGTTTAGGTAGATGGTGATAAGATGTGGAAAATTGCAGCTTAAAGTATATAATGTCAGCATCATATCTGAAAATACAGTCAAATTATTAATATGTGGCTGTATTTCATTGGCTCATTAATTTTTTTACATGATATTTTATATAGCCTAAGTTGAATGGTGATTACTATGGATTTTTAGTGCAGTCATATTCAGATGCATCATTGATCTTTAATAATGGATTAAGATCTCATTATTGCACATCAACTGCATCCTAAATTATCTGGATTGGGTGGGCTATTAATCTGTTTCAAGAGTTAATAAAATTATTGAAGTCACTCATAGTGGTAAAGAAATAATTAAATTTATCTGATAGTAATTTAAGATTTTTCAAAGATATATTTTTTAGAGAAAATGATTTTTTTGAAGCATTGTAATCTAATATTAATGATTTTATGGATTTGACCTAATATGAAGTTACATGCTGACTAAATAATTTTGCTTTACAATACTATTGCGAATGTTTTATGATTAAAATTTTCAATATAATCTCATGTCAATTTTATTTCTTGAATCATTCAATCAGCTTTTATATAAGTTAAACATGTCACCATTTGTAATATATCAATTGCAAGTATAAAATAACTTAACTTAAAAATTGATTGACCTTCTAAAAAAATACATATAAAATTTCAAACAATTATCTCATCACTACAGAATTTTTTGTATGAAATTTTTAATATACATAATTGTTGGAGGATGTATTAATTTATCACCTGTAAATAGGTAAGAATTGTAAATCACAAATCAAACTTAGTCTTAATTTTATATAATTTTTTTGCAATAATGAAATAGTACAATATCATTGGATAAATCAGAAAACTTGCAAAGCTGCTTCTAAAACTATTAATAAATCACATAAAACAAAACATAATATCCTCATATATAAGAAAGTCTGTGATAAGACATATAAACATATTCATTGAATAAAAAGTTGTACTGGATTTTAATTATATATTTGAAAAAAAAAAAACTTATCAAGAAATATTTTATCAGTTAAATGAAAAGTGAAATAATTCATGAAAATATTTCTATTTGTGGAAATAATGTTTTATATCAAAGAAAATTAAAGTAAGGCAATTATTTATTAAGCATATGAAAAAAGTAAAAGAAGAAGAAAACAAAAATAGTAATCTGCACATTAATCTATTTAAAGTAGCTAACAGTTTTTGGATATTGAAAGCTATCATTTGTTTTAGTTCAAAACTAATCAGCAGTGACAAATCAGGAATAGACAATTAGGCAAAAAATGTTTTCAGTTTATCTTGGGAAGTTGCAACAAATTATCAAAAAGAAGAATGAACAGGATGTAAAAAATAAGCAAAAGGTAGTTGATTTAGATATGTGTAAATGTGGAGAGGAAATGGGTCCATAAAATTAATGGTAAGAAAATTATTTATAAACATAATGGAGAAGAAAGAATCAAAAGAATTTATAAAAAAGTAGTTAGGAAAGAAGGAATTGTTAAAATTGGGTATTTGAATATGCAAGGTGATAGGAGACTAGAAAAGTGACTGGAATTAAACAAAACAATCGAAAATGAAGAGCTTGAGGTATTAGCAGTAGTGGAAACACATCTAAGAGAAGAACCTATTCTGGAAGATTTGGTATGGCAGGGAATAAATAGAAAAGAAAAAAGGAGTGGTGGTATAAGTGTTATATCAAAAAAATATTTAAATACTGTTAAATGTGCATTTGTGATTTGCAATAAAGGTTGGATAGACAATGGATGGTGGCTATAGTTTCTATAGCCACTGGAGATAGTCAAACTATAATGGACTGGAGCAGTAGCATATATGAATATCAAGTTAAGGATATACAGAGTATTAAAGAAACGGGGAAGAGAATAATGGTTATAGGTGATATAAATGGGTATATTAAAGAAATTGATGTAGACAATAAGAATGGGCACCTTTTGAAGAAATTTTATCAGTGAATTTGAGCATTGGAAATTTATCAAATATTTGAGGGATAGACAATACATATGATCTAGAAATAATATATTTCACACAATAGATTATGTATTGGTAGAAAAAGAGGGGATGAAAAATGTACAGAAAATTAGGGTGTTTGATAATAAAGAGAGAGTATGTAATAGTAGTGATCATAACTTCATTGTAATAGAAATGGTTAATAATGTGATGGAGAATATAAATAAAAGTAGAAACAATAGTGAAAGATGTGGATGGAGAGGGAACAATAAGAATAAGTTGGTAGAGTATAAAATACAAGTTGAAGAAACCATGGAAGAGTTGATTGGGGATGAGTATAAGGACTGGTGTGTTCAGAAGAATAAAAGTAATAAAAAATGAGTTAGTAAAAGTGTAAAAGAGAGAAAAGAAGTATGCAGAGAATATGTGTGCTATTAAGAATAAAGTGAAAAAAATATTAATACTAAATGGGAAACATACTTAGAAAAGAAGTTGACTAAAATAGATAATTATAGAGAGAGAGAATGAAATTGAATAGTAAATTGTTGGTGGATATTAATGAAAGTGAAAGAGATGGGAGTAAAAAATTTTGAAATTACATTAAAAGGAGAAATCTTAGGGGAGATCATATTACTAGATGATGAGGGAATAGTGTAGCTCCAGAGAAGAGTTAGAGAGAATCTTAAGTAGATATGTAATGGTTATAGAAAAGATGTAAGATGTGGAGACAGAGTGATAGAAAACATGAAAGCATATAGTAATAGGAATATTAAGTTTACATATAATGAACTGAATGAGGTAGAAAAGAAATTGAAAAGTGGAAAGGCAAGAGGTTTATATGGATGGGCAGCATATATGGTAATGAATTTAGGGTATATGGCAAAAGTAAATCATGTTTTAATAAGATGGCTCAGAGGAGTCTTTCCAGGTAGTAGGAGTAATACAAGAGTAAGATTATTATTTAAAGGAAATGGTAAGGATAATAGAAAGTTAAATAATTATAGACTGATAGCAGTAACATCAGTTTTATATAAAGTTTTCTCATATATGGTGGCTGGAACAATTGCAAAATGCATAGAAAAAAATAATGTAGTGAGGAAAATGCAAAGAGGTTTTAGATCAGATAGGCATATAGGAGATAGTTCATTTGTAATTACACAACTTATGGATATGAGCAGAAATTCAGGTAGATAGTTATGTATGAGTTTTATAGATATAGAGAAGGCATATGATAGAATAAATAGTAATAGATTATGGGTAAGTTTAATAAATTTTGGAATGGATGAAGCTTTAGTGCAAATTATTAAGAAATTATATGAAAATAAATACTATACATATCAATTAGGGGATATAGAATCAGTTAAAGTTAAAAATGCGGGTGGGACTAAGGCAAGGATGCCCTATGTCACCTATTTTGTATTTGAGTAAAATGGAGAGAGCAATAGAAAGACTAGGAAGAGGGATAGAGATACCATTAATAGGTGGCAAGGGAGTATATATTTTGTCAGGTCTTTTTTTTGTGGATGATGTCTTTTTGTGTGCAGAAAGAAGTTATGCTGAGAACATGCACAAGGATGGGTAAAGAGATGGAGATTAAATTTAGTGAAGAAAAATCAAACATGATGTTGGTTAATACTGGGAAAAGAGAAGACATGGAATTTTTATTGGGGGATATAAAGTTAAGTGTGGTAAATAGATATAGTTATTTGGGAATCATCTTAAGTAATCAGGAAAATTGCTTGGATGAATGGAAGAAAAAAATGATAAATGAAGCAAAGAAAGGGATTGATAAAGAAATTAAGTTTTCATATAATAAATATGATGTAGCTAGAATTGTATGGAAGTTGCAGTAGCAGGGTTAACATATGGTAATGATGCACTATGTATTAGTAAAGGGGTATTAGATTACTTAGAAAAAGTACAAAGGGAAGTAGAAAGACATGCATTAGCATTAGATGCAGATGTGTGGACAGCAAAGGAGGCAATTCAAGAAGAAATTGGATGGTCAAGTTTTTATATAAGAGATGCAAAAAGCAAAATGAAATTGTTTGGTAGGTTGCAGTTTATGGATAATAAAATAATAGCCAAATAGTATTTAATTGGGTTACAAGTAAAGGGCAAGCAACAAGATGGGTGACAAAAGTAAGCAGTATGCAGAGGATTTGGATAAAGAATTTATATCAGTATACTTGTACAAAACAGGGGATGATTGTGTTAGTAGGATTGTTGAGTGTTGTAAAGGTTAAGGAATAGAATAAAAGAATAGATGCATTAATAAAAAATAGGGAATTGGAGAACTAGAATGGAGAGTAAAAAGAGTTTAAATATATATAAAAGTAAACGGAACATTGGGTAAGAGTTAATTTATGATAATAGCAAGGAAAGTAGTTTATTGTTCAAGGCTCAAATGTGATCTTTAGCAACAAGAGAATACACACATACGTAAATGGAAAAATATGGGTGATTTAGTCTGTAAATTGTGTAAGGAAGGCATAGAAATTATTAGGCATCTGTTAGTTGAATATAAATGCTTGAAAGCAGAAAAGGTACAAATAATGAAGTTATGAAAGAATAAATATGAACAAAGTGATTATACAGAAAGTGAGTTATTGGTTTTTATGCTGGGTTTGGGAAAAAATAAGGGGGATTTAGATATGAAGGCCATGGAGTTGACAAAGAGTATATTGTGGAAATAGAATGGAGCAGATTATGGGAAAACTTAGGGTAGGGAATGAAAAGGGAAGGTAAAGTGGCTTACAGGTTTCTCTGGGCATAGTTGCTGAGATCCCTGACTCCGTTTAAGGAGAAGTCACAGTGCATCACATCAGATATGATTGTATTAAGGCCCGTTATTAAATAGGGCAAAAAACTGTTCAATAACAAAGAAAATATTTATTTTTATATAGTTGTTTTATTTCAATTGTATTGGAATTATTATTATTGATCAAGTTGAATGGCTGCGGATGCAATAGTCCAATGTTATCAAGTTTTAAAACATTTTTCAGTAGCCTTCTATACTAATTTTATAAAAATAAATCTTTACAAATATTCCGTTTTATAATTTATCTGTAGTTCATTAAATACATTTAACTATTTCTTAAAAATTTGTTTAATTTTTATATTTGATAACCTGTATATATTCAATATTACAAATATTTCATATTTATATTTCTTCTTACATAAATCTTCAGTTTAAACGCTTATTTACAATGGAAAATAAATAAATAAAGTTTATTTTTAATAACATCTTCATATTTCCATCATTTCGTTTTATTGAAAATGATATAAATTTATAGTTAAATAAAAAATATCGATGTACACAATGTTAATTCTGAACTTTATTTATTGCCATTATTAAATCATTATATATACACTATAACATATTACAAAAATATTTTGATTATTTATAAATATAAACATTTTCAGAAATTGATAAGTTTTATCTTGCAACATTATATATGTATTATAATAAGAAAAATAGAAATATTCTCAACTGAATATAGTAAATTAAGTCAATGTAGATTTATACACTAAAAATAATAGTCCAAGTTTGAAGGTTAATTTCTGTCTACATAATTAATTATATATTCAAAATATATATTATCTAAGAACTGTTTTAACAAATCAACTTGAAATAATGTTCGTAATATTAAATATGCAATGAGTCATTGATCTTGGTTCTTACTAATACCCATTATAGCAAAATTCTCAATTGACTATATATATATTAATAATACCTTAAAAACGAACATCACAGGTTTAAAGGTTAATTTCCTTCTACATAGTTAATAATATATATTTCTTAAGAACGATGTTTTAACAAATCAACTTGAAAAAATGTTTATAATATTCAATATACAATGACTCTTATCAACAACCACTAATTTAAGATCCATTATCAAAAATCTAATAACAAAAATTTATAATAAATACAAAATTTGATTTGGATCCACATTTAAACTGCTTAGCAGCACAAATGATGCACTTAATCAATTTAATATCACCTAAATATTGTATTTTGGGTTTTTGTCATTAGTAGTTTTCATTACTTTATTTAATTTTAATATATACAATTAAACTACTTAAGTATGTTTTTTTTTTCCTAACAGTATTAAAAAAATTATTGCTTTTTGTACTTTTTTATATTTAATTTTCACTGATAATATATAAAGAGGGCAGAGAAAAAAAATCATTGTTAAATTAAGGTCAAACACATTGCTTCCAGGATTTTTTAAAATTCCAAATGGCAATTTATTGTCAATAGTTCTAATAGTAACTTTTAAAAAAAAAAAAATCTTAATTCAGTCATTAAATAAATAAATCATTAATAAAAAATGTGCTCACAAAAGAGAACATTTCTAATAATGTTTGTTTTATGTTAAGTATTAATAATTTGTATAATTTTTAATTTATTACCATATGGGTTGTATGTGCAGATATATATATATTAAATATATTTATTTGTAATCCTACATACAATTGTAAATAAACATAGGATGATATATTATCCACTCTTCATATATCTACTAGAAGTGTTGGAACAAAATAAACCAACTGGGCAATTTTAATGTTAACTTTACAATTTCATTGTCAAGCAGTTGCTTCTTTGGTGTACTTTGTTTTAATTAATCACTGATTATATGTAAATTAGCCTTGCTTTCACACAAGTGCTATTTTTTGTCACATATTGCTTACATCTATTGCCATATTCTAAAATTAAAGTATAATAATTTCTATGAGTTAACTTAAAGAAATAGCTACCTGTAACAAAAAATCACAATATCTCATGATGTGTAATATAATGTTGGTAATATCATGTGGAATTATACAAAGTAATCAGCAGTTAATTACTATTTATAAAATAATTTGTTTATTGTTATCTATTGTAATGATAAGAATTTCAATCATTATGAAAGTTATTTGATAAACATAATAAGTAATTAATTATATTACAGGATTCTTAACAGATTTGTAAAGGTAAATTTTTTAAATTAATTTTTTCTAGAAAGCAGTACAAGGTTGTGTCATGGTACCACCTAGCCCATTTTGGGCACTCATTATGTTATGGTGTTTAAATTGAAATTATTTAGCAGTATCAAATGTAATCACACATTTTTCATTTTCAGCATATTATGTGAGCTTGTGAAAGTTTATCTAGATGGCAGTTATAATTAATGAGATATTCGATTTTTGCTGAATCCTCTCTGGCATCCTTTTTACATTTTGGAAGGAAACATATGTACTTATTATCCATTCCTTCAGTAAGTGATATAATAATTAATGATTTTTTAAAAAAAAAAATAATAGAAAGAAATTTCTTTTTATATTGTAAATTTTGGAAAAAAAAATCCAGATCATTGTTGTAGATTTTAAAACACATAATATCTAACTTACCAGAAAATATTCAAATATAAATCATTTGCTCTTTATCTACTATATTTTTTATACAAAATTTTACAAATTGTAATCTTTTTTCAGTGATGATGATGGTGCTTATACCTTATATGACTCATATAACTATTCATATCAATGCATAAATAATTCTTCTGGTATATATATATAAACTATTCAAACATGTAGTTTTCAGAAAGACTAATATCGACTTTTAATTAACATTTAATAAAAAATAGATCTTGATGATAATGATCAAACCACTCCCTTATATAATTATTATCATAGTTATATTTCCTGATCATCATATTTCAAATCCTATCTCAAAGGTAACATTTATTTAGTAGGGTTTATTTGAATGTACCAGGTTTAAATTTTTTTAATCTGCATTCAGGTGTCGCTTTCTGCCAAGAAAGATCACATAAACATTTTATCCTCTAACATCATCATCATAGTTCCCACAGTAGTAATCCCACTTTTCATGAAACATCAGTCGTCAGGATCGATGGAAAATTGATATGTATACATGATATGTGAAACAACTGAGAGAGTGACACACAAACAATTAAGTTAAATATTATTTACTCATTTTAAGCATTCTTAATTGATTTCAAAAATTATCTATATTGTAATGGAATGGGGGTATGACTATAATATATTACACACATATACTGAGAAAAGAAAAATGCCCCAGGTTGTTGGATGATAATTGTAATGGAAAATGCTATATATAGCATCAAATTTAATCATTAATTATGCCCGTTGTAGTGAAATAATAATATATGATATAAATAAAAGATAATATAGCCTAAATTGTTGAGCAACTTTTATAATGAAAAGTATAATTTGAAATTCTATATGTAATCAACAATCATTAATTGTCTAAAACTCACAATGATACATTTCTAATGGAATATGCTAATTCTAAAGTTATTTGATTTATAATTTTAATCTATAAATTGCACCATTTATAATGGATAGACTACATTAGAAATAAAGAAAAGACTTGGATAAGATATATCTTATGAGGCAGCCATGAATTAAACAAGCTTCATATTAATTTGTCAATTTTAATAAAATATATGTGACAAGCAAGAAGAAACAACATATCTTCCATCATTCAACTTAATATAAATATGACACATATTAGAAGTGCATAACCTATTTAATAGCATGTTATACATATACTAAAGAAAATAAACTGTCACAAAATGAAGATGCTAAAATATACTGTTATTTTGGCTAACTATACAAATAAACTTAATAATATAGAGCGCTGACTATAATACATTATTAATTAGTTCTCAGGGTTAACTTAATTTACAATTATTTTGGTGAACAAAACTTTTGGTTTTAAATTTTTTCATCGTCAAAACTAATTTTGGGAAATTGTGTTTGTGGAACATGAAAATAAGGCTGGACCCTTATGTCAACCAGTAGAGGCAAAATTAGTGATACAGGAAGAATGACGTAAAGCGTAAGGTTAAAGAAGTTTGTTTTATAGCTGGTAATCCTAATGCTATTAATAGAAAGGATTCTTGTTTTAATATTTCTAAAATATGGACGTTATAATATTTATTTATTTATATTGTATTTTATTTATTTATTTAGATTTAGTTTACATCTTATTTGAGGTATATTTTTTTTTGGTGAGAAGTGTTTTATTTTGTTTTTGTTTTGTTTTGGGGTATTGTTGAGGGGGGAGTAGTTGTGTTTTTTTTTTTTTTTGCTTAAACTGTTTTATCACAGTTAATTTTTAATTAATTATATACTAAATATAATTTGGAACAAAAGGAATTTTATTGAATCCAAAATATATTTATTCAATTGAAATTACTAAGAATTTAATACTTTTATATATGCTGGCTTGAAACTGATGTACTAAAAATTAAAAAAAAAATTAAAAATTAATAAATCTCAAATAAAACTCAAAATCATTCTTTTATATAAACAAATGATATAACTTTATTTCAAAATTGCTATTTTGGTTTGGATAATGGCATAAATACACACATATATAAATAATTTATTAATTCAATGTCCACATAATATAAATCATCTAAATAAACATTTAAAATAACCGAGTGATTGACACTTCCATTGGAGAAGTTCTAGATGATCATAACATATAAGTAACATGTGTGGATTACACCAACAAGTCATATGCTTAAAAATTTATACATTTACAATTACAAATATTGTTGGTTGGTTTGTGAATGATTACAAATCATGATAGCACAAAACACAGACATTCTTATACTTTAAAGCGCTAATATAACTAAGTGCACCCTAAAGGAATCACGTTTCAAACAAACTCAACTTGATACTACATATTAAAATACATGCAACCTCACCTACTATGGTGGAAAATTCAGTTTTAATTAAATCTCATGAGTGACAGACCCAAAAAGAAAACTCCACGGTGCAACTAGCATAAATATATCATAAGTATAGTGGCTTCCAAAATAACACCTACATTTGAGGCAAAATAGGATGCCTGGACCTTTATCTCAGCACATCAAGAAAATATATAAAGAAACTCACTGAAAAACAACAATATGTATCTAAAAATATGTGATTACAATCACTGGAAACATCAGTACTATCAACTCATGGACAACTGCAATACAAATGGGAAATTCATTTGTTCCATCCAGCACAATAATAATAACTATAATAAATAAGGCCTGACATAATAAGGCTATTTTAAAACAACTAATACCAAGATAAAAACTTCACAATAGTTGATTAAAGTTATAACCATAATTTTAACCTCAACAAATAATAAGTAATGTCTTGTACCAACAAATAAATTTAAAAGTCAATCGATTGAAATATAAATAAAGATAATGACTAGCATATGAAATATTGGCACTAAGATATAACGCACACAAGTTTACAATATTAAATATTTTTAACTTCTAATAATTAGTGGACATGAATAAATTCAACCAGATTGTAAAAGTAATAATTAACAAACTAAGATAATTATTAAACAATATTATTTATAAATACAGTTCTATAAAATTTGCATGTTTATACAACTCCTATGCAATGAAATATAATTTAATGCTTTTCAAATTTAAATTGACAAATGACATTTATTATTTAGTACATCTGTATACAAACACGAATCAAATAAAGGATAAAAAAAAAATATATTATATTTATTCACAATTACAACATATTCGCGTAGTTTATTCTATAAAATATCTTTTAAATAAATAAACATATATATATATAATTAACTTGCATCATTCTTAAGATTTTTAACATTTAAAAAAAATTTACAAGTGAGTTTTCAAATGTTTCACTTGCATATTTTTTTATAAAACTACAATTAAATGTTTTTAAAATAAAATAGACAATAAAAAAAATAAGATAAATTTTAAGTTACCATCTAATGGCTTAAGGGTCCCATACTTTTTAAACCAGTCAGTTATTTCCAGCACTTTTAACTATTTATTCATCCTAAAATGGCTCGAAGAAATGTTGTAATATGTACGTATTATTAAATTAATAGTTTTGTTTCCAGTCATTTCCATGATTTTTAATTATGTATTCGGTTAAGTTGATTATTATTTTGAATTATGAAGAAATTTAACAGCTATAATAGGATTTATTCATATCATTTAAAAAAAGAAGCTTTTTGTATTTATGATGACCGT
Source organism: Epiperipatus broadwayi (assembly GCA_028023455.1). NCBI lineage: Eukaryota > Metazoa > Onychophora > Udeonychophora > Euonychophora > Peripatidae > Epiperipatus > Epiperipatus broadwayi. Next base: position 2,104,670 of record JAQFVV010012538.1, on the reverse strand, counting down.
CGGTTTACTTTAGGTTCTCTGTTTTACAAGGATCCAATGGTGATATATTGGCAATAGAGGAGGCAACTGCCTCAAAATGATAATGTTGTATTCAGCCAATCATCTTTAGCATTTAACTTTCATCCCATAAGTTTTGTAATGAAATTTTTAATAATAATTTTTGGAAAAAATGAAAAACAACAGTTATTACTTCTTCTTTCCTTTTTTAGTAGTTCAACTAGTTTGTTTTTAAATAATCCTCACGATCTCTTGCTCCATAAATCCCATGCTGATTTTAAGATCTCCAACACTATTGTTCAGCAATTTTAAAATATTTTTCTAATAAAATAAAAAAAATTATTATATCGTAAAAATTTACTTTGACAATCTATTAAGTAAATCAAAATTTAAATTCTCTTAAAGCTGTAAACTTCTCACATAATTGCTGTAGGTAGATCTTTGCAGTAGAGGTATGGCCTGAACAGATTAGGAAATTTCCTTTATAATTTATCCTCATCAACAGTTCAGAAAATATTAAAGAATTGGCAGGGGGCATGAAATATCAATTTGAACAAGAATTTATACATTTGTCAATATAATTACACAAAAGAAAAATAAAACAGCTCAATTATTCATTTTCACTTAAAATGTAAATGAAACTATTGAAATAACAGAAGAATTATTTGCATTAAAAAGTTTAAAAAATAGAACTACAGATAAAAAAATTGCAATGTATCAAAAGCAATAGATGATTTAAAATTGAATTGGAAATTGTCAGTATTAGTTTTGAAAGATGAAACAAAAAATATGATTGGAAAGAATACTGTTTTCATTAATTTGCTTAATAAATATTATAATAAAAACATTCTAAAATGTATACAGTTCCATTGCATAAATACATCAGTAATCATGATGTGAAATCTTTATCATTCAATTTGATTACATCAATTGTAATCTCAAGAGTAAATTTTATTGGTAAAATTCATTTGAAGTATCATCAGTTCAAATAATTTCTTGAAGAAATTTAAAATGAATACAATTATTTGTTATGTCATACAGAAGTTTAACTATTGACAAAATGTTAAAAACATGATATTTATAAAAACAAAAAATTAAAACATGTATCAGAACTATAAGATCACCAATAACACACAACACTTTCCAACAACATTAATTGTTGAAAAAAAAAAACCCAAAGGGGGGTATATGGGGGGAGTTTTTTTTTGTTATGATCACTATTTCTTATGCTAGCACATTACTGTTATTAACACAGGCAAAACTTTCCATATAGTAGTGCCACTCAGTGCCAAACCAGAGTAATCAATGGATGCCAGAAGGCTTATGCATAAAATCCCTCTCTAGTTCCTACTCATCCAATATCCCCAGACTCATTTCTGGCTTGTGGCCTTTGTCAGTGAGGGGTTTTGGATCTGAGAGCACTGCACCTAGATCTTAGGATCTAATGCAACCCTCCAGTAGCCACCTTTTATCTCTATCTAGGTGTAGTACTCTCAGATTCAAAGCTCCTCGCTGATGAAGGCCACAAGCCAGAAACTAGTCTGGGGATATTGGATGAGTAGGCACTAGAGATGGATTTTATGCACAAGCTTTCTGGCATCCATTCTGGTTGGCACTGAGTGGCACTACTATATGGAGAATTTTGCCTGTTTTAATAACTATCAGATCCCAAATGATTGTAGCATTTTAATATTTTAGATGCACCTTAATATCTTGAATAAAATTTCATGGCAGTGACTGATTTATTAATAAATCATATTATAATATTAAAGCTTTTGAAATAAAATTAGAATTATTGGAAAATCATGACACAATTTTTTTTTCATTTTCCATGTTATGAAAGTCTGAAAAAAAAAAGATAAATTGTAATTTCTTTATTGAAGATTTTGAAAAAAATAAAATAAAATACTTTTTTTTTAAATGATTTATTATCTTCAAAGATGTTTCATATTATTTCAGAATCCTTTCAACATAAGTACTGCAGAAGCTAATAAAAATTACAATTAGAATTATCAGATCTACTTGCTAATGATATATTGAAAACATTTTATAAAACTGAAAAATTAATTCACAATTTTCAAAAATGAAATGAAATTAAAAATTTGATCCCATATGACAAATAAACATCTGACTTTTTATGTATACATATTTGACATATTAAACCAGATGCTATAAAAATCAATGAAAGTGTCCAAAACAAGAACATCCATCATATCAGTTTTATATATTCTTTTGAATTCAATAAAAATGTTTACTTAACAAATGAGTTTGACTTATTTAATTTGTTTTTAGGCTACGAGTCTTAATTTTGGAGTTCAGGAAATCTCCCTCTCATCACTTATTAAAAAATTGTCAATGTGGATTCTATTCAAAAACTTTAAGGACCCTTTTCCATCTTTTTCAAAGGGCAAAATGTTTCATTTAATGTTGCTCTCATATAGCTAATTGAAGACAAATTTAATTTACAATAGAATATTTAACTATAAATAGATGATAAAATACTGCCCTTTTCATATTTATAATTTGCATTTGAGAAATTTTGTATTGTTTTTTATTTCTTTTGAAAAATCTCTGTTACCTTATGCTAGCAGATAATATACCAACATGAATTGATTCTTATTATAAAACAGTTCTTTTTGTATTCTAACACCATCTGTTGTTAACTTAAATAATCAGGTGACTAGATGATAAAGCAATTTAATCCTCATCTCTAGATTGATTTCTAGCATTTGTCTTTATCAATAAAAATCCTGGAATTCAAAGTTGGAACCAATGGAATTATATATTTGACAGTGACCATTAACTCCTTTTACTGTTTACTTAATACTAGGGATGGGGTTCCTCATTCTTAAGAGTAAAGAGAATCTTATTTAAAATACATATTATTATTATTATTATTATTATTATAATTATGTGTTTTTGTCAACTAATCATTGAAATGTTCTTATTACTTTTTAATACAAATATTAAGCTCTGTATTAATGTTTAAGTCACAATGATTAAACATATATTATTATATGATATTAAATGCTCTGTTATAATAAAATGTTTAAATCATTATTTTTGCTTTAAAATGGAAATACTATTTTTGTTATCATAACTTAACAATATTAATTGGCAAAATCTGAGATCTTTTAATTTAATGAAAGGTGTTTTCCAATTTGAATACTAGTTTTTATTATCAGCATTATTATTTTATTATTCCAAACTATGAAATATATATTAAGTATGTTTAAAATATCAAATGCCAAAAGATTATCTCATCAATATAGTAAACTAAGTACATCTATTCGCAATTAATGAAATTATTAATCAAAGTAAATCACAAATCCTTCTAACAATCGTGCGTTTTAGCAGGGAAATCATTGGTAGTGAATCTAAATTTATTTTGGCTAATGATTTAATTGTGAATTGGCATACATAGTTTAAATATATATAATCTAAATATGTCAAACTTTAAGAAATTTAACAATATGGTAAATATATCATGATTTATCAAATATTTTTTACCTGACAAATAAATTAGCATATCAAGATCATTTAAATGATTCTTAGTGAACCTCGTTTGCAAATTATCATAACAATGTTTTTGAATTTGGTTATTCTCTGAATCAAATTTGTAAATAAATGGAATCAAAAAAGAATTTTTTTGATTTAAAAAGATTTCTCATGTCACATAATTTTGAGATACACTCTTATGTAATTTGAAAATCATCAACATGAAAGAAGTGTTTATATATAAGTATTGAATGTAGGGGGTGGAAACAAACAGCCTTTCATTATTATGACGTTTTTAGAATACTTCACATTAATTTGAATCATTTAAAAAATTAAAATCAGTTGGCCATAAAAGAGAAAAAAAAAATTCATTAAATTTATATTCTATCAATAGCAACTCTCTCCATACAGTAGTGCCACATGGGGCAAGCCATAGTAATCAGTCAATACATTAGTGGTTTGTTTCTTATTATATAATCTATTTCTCTTTACATATTTAACAGAAGTGTTTAGATATTTGTGATTAGCTTTTTTATAAGCTTTCATCAACTACCACACTATTTAATCCCTCATGTATCACTATTTTCACTTCAAACTAAAACCTTAGTATATTGTAACTGCCCAAATCAGAGTTGTATATATCCCAGTATATATATATTAAAGGAAGTTTACTGATCTTATTTAATTTTATTTCACTTGATTTATAGATAATGGAGGTGTTGAAGTGTAAATATTAACTAGATAACTAAGGAAACCTAATATTTTAAAATAATATCATTATTTACTATTAATATTAGCATCAAATCATAAATTGGTCGTGATCAATTTTAGGGAAAATATATATAAATGAAAAAATAAATAAATATTAGAAAATAATTAAGTGAACTATAAAGTAAATCACTTGAATAAAATCATTATTATTACTTATTATGCGTCCATTTTATTATTACCTTCATAATAACAACTTACTTATTACAAAATTAAATATTCATATTTCATATATGTTTGTTTATTTATTTTGTTTATTGAAATATATTATTAAAGATATATGTTAAATTTTTGTATTAATGTATATTCATTAGAAGTATTGGAAATATCATGTCTTTAAGTTTTTTTTAAAAAAATCATATTGGAATTGTGAAATGAAAAATTTTTACTGTATGCAATATTTTTAAAGTCTTCATTTCATTTATTATTTGGAAGCAAATTTTATTAAACCCAAAGATCTATCTTTGAGTTCAATTGAACAGTTAGTTATCTTAATAACATTAACATTAGCAAAGATATGTTATAAATAGAACTGAAACACTTCAACTCTAGTCTTATAACTTTTATCGTTGCTTAGAATGGACGCTTTCACATTTGTCTTTAAAAATGATCAATTGTATCTTTTAAAAGTCTCCCCATTCAATTGGGGCAGTTCATTGATGAAATTCCAGGGAAAATGGCAAAATGTATTATTAAAAAAAAACATCAAAATTTGTTGTATTGTAAGCTATAAAATATTTCGTTGTTAAAATCGAGGATTTCATCTATTTATTTGCAATGAATACAAACCCCATGATGTATATATGGATATCATATTTTTGATCAATGAATTTCACAAGATCAATTAATTTAACTTCTATATGATATTAAGCAATTGAAATTTCACTTTATTGACATGGAAAAATGCTAGCATTTATTACTCATTTGATGTAAATGGATTTTGTCAATGAAAGAATTCTCTTCGTATATTATTACTGAAAAAAATAAATAATAAAGCCAATGATGTACAAATTTTGCATTGACTAAGTATCTGTTATTTTAAAAGGTTGGATATATTTATATTTGAAAGAAAAATATTGGAATTTAAAAACAAAAGTAATTGAATTCAAATTCTTGATTGTTATTATTCATGCTTGTCTTCTCTACTTCAAGAAGAATTGTTTCTACACATTGAAATCAGAAACAAGGAAAGAGGAACTATGATGGACCAGTGGGTAAAAAGGAAGTATGAGACTTTTCACTTATATGGTATACCTCTGTGTAAAAATTTTCGTTAAAAAACAAAACAAAATGTGTATGTTTTGTTCACATTTTTATTTTAAAATATAAGATCAAATAGTAGGTTATTATATGATTCACACAATAAAAGGTCGGAGAGATTCTTTTTTAAAAAAATTATTATTTAAACTTTTATCTGATGATATAGATTAATTTATAACCTGATGTTTTCAAATATTAATTTTTATTTATTCAAGATTTAACTTAGGGATATTCATATAGAAAGGTTTAAATACAATAGATTTTCATGTTGGTTTAATAATTTAGAAATTATATTAATGAATGAATAAAAATCTATTTTTATTTATCATATTTTTTTAATCATTGTATATTGTATTTAAAATCTAAGGGAGATATTTGGAACCTCACCTTCAGTTTTTTATATCTAGTATTATTGTCGACCAATATACTTTTGAGTTTCATATATATATATATTTATTTATTATTCATTATTGATTTTATAAGGTAATAGACTATCAAATTAATTATATATTAAAGAGAAATAGTATTTGTACTTTTAACTGACTATGATTTTAGTCAATTGCATATATCGTTTATTTTGTTCTATTTTTATTTTCATTACCATCATTATTAATTTTTATTATAAATCAATAAATTTAGAATTGATTAAAACCCAATAAATTTGTCTAATTATTATTTTTTAAGTGTGCAAGATAATTTTTGATACTTAAATCTTCATCTAAGATCAAACCAATATTGGAAAGTGAAATAGGGTTAGATACATGTTTATTTTATGATTATTATTTAGGTCTAATTAGATATAAATTTATATTGTCATTACATTGAAATGTTTTTTTGTTTATCTAAGTTAATATTAGTTGTATAAATAACTTCATTAGTTCATGGTTAATTAAGAGCTTTTTTATCTAGTCCATCTGCCTTAATTATCTCTAAACCTCTTTGAGGTGGATCATGAATTTTAACTAATATTTCTTAATATCTATCTTTGGCTTGGACAACTGTCAATAGTTATTTTATATAGTTTAATTGTTAAAAAACCCATTTTAATAAGTAATTGACTAGAGATTTAAAATAAATGTATAGGATTAATTAATCGTGATATCCAATAGAAACCTATTGCATATTCGATATAACGATATGATTGGATATTATAAAATGCAAAATTATCTAATAGATTGATAATGTGTTCTTGTCGAGTATTTCATCTTAATACATAACTTAAGCAATAATTGTATATTAATAGAAAGTAGAGTATAGATAGGTTAATATTTAACATTTTATTAAACTTAATATGAAACTGATTAATAGTTTTGTTATGTAAACATTAGAAACATTGTAAGTTTATAAAACATTCTCAAAACTGTTATAACCATTTAGAAACTAGTTTATCTAGGTAGGGAATATTATTAAATTTTAATTTAAGTTTACATTACTATATGTAGTATTCAATTAATAAAAGTATATCGGAACTTAGTTATTTATTGTTTTGAATTTGGTTTCATTCAATTATAAATTAACTAGATATCTTAGGCATTTATGTCATTGTTTAGGACAATGATATATGATTTAAGAGCTTATTGTATTTTGAGATTTGGTGATATCTGAAGTGATGATCTTGTTTGCATTCTTTTGTTTTAAATGCTATTTGAATAAATTAGATTTTAATAAAGATTGTCATTAGTATTTTTAGTATAGTGGATAATCTAAATAATTATTTATTACAAATATTGTTATTACATAGACCGAGTTAGATGATTTTACACAGGTTATAATAGAGTTACTATATATTGATGCATGTTTTGTTATGTTATAAATAATATTTTAACCATAAGGGCATTTCTTCATTATCTTTTATTTTCATTTTGTGTCAGTAATAGATGGTTGTGTAAAAACCTATAGGTTAATTTATTTTGTTTCATGACAAATGCTGACCAAACCAATGTAAAGAGATAGTGAGGGTAGAAAATCCATTATTATCATTACAAAATGGCTACCCAATGCTGGCCAATGATGATCATATATAGGTGGCGATCGTTACTTTGGTGCTGTTACAAAATAGCACTTCACATTTAGGCTAGATTTACATTATTATAAATGATGTCTAAATTCTGAGACATACTAAAGTCTTTATATTCTCATCCCCTATTCTAATCATTATTCTGTTACAACATAGGCAATCAAAAAGTTTGTTGGATTCTTAAAAGAATGACTGCACAATGAAGCAGTATACATGTTTAATGTAGAGTGATCAATCAGTTTTAGTCCTGGAAACTTAATAATTCTAACACCCAATTACAATAGTTAAAACTTCTGTGTTGCAAAACTAACACTACAAATTAGAAAATCACTTCTAAAAATCAAGTGTTCCCTATATGTATCCAAGGTATATGAATAACCTTGACCAGTTCAACAGGTAGACTTTACTTCATCATCAACCATTATCAATACACTGCAGAATGGTCTCTCCAAGTTCAATCCATCTTCTCTGATCTTTAGCTTCTCTTCTCTAAATCACTTCTGCACACTTTCTTATTTCACCCATCCATCTCACGTGTGATCTCTTTCTGTTCTTTTACAATCTCTTGGAATCCAGTTTAAGATTTCAATTGTCCATCTATTATCATCTCTTTTAGCAATATGTCCAGCCCAACTCCACTTCAGTCTTTTAATTTTTTCAATGAGGTCAGTAACACCTATTTGTTCTCTTACCCATATATTGCGTTTTCGATCTCTTCTTGTTACTCCCAACATGCATCTCTCCACACTTCTTTGAGTGTTCTGAAGTCTCTGTATTGCTCTTCTATTAAGTGTTCAAGTCTCAAATCCATAAGTAACAACTGGTAAAACACATTTATTAAAAATCTTTCTTTTCAAACACATAGGCATATTTCCTTTTAGCATTCAAGTTATTTCTACCAAAAGTACTCCAACCAAGTTTAATTATATGATTAATTTCATTCATTATGCTTCCGTCTGTATTAATAATCTGACCAAGGTATTTTTAATTGTAAACTTCTTCTAACACATCATAATCAATCTTTAATTTTCATATTTTGAGAAAATCCATTAAATATTATTTTAGTCTTTTTAACATTTAACTTTAGTCCTACTTTCATCTGATAATTCCTGCAACATTTCCTGCAGCTCTAAAGCATTATTTACAAAAACAACTACATCAGCTGCAAAATCTAAATGACTTAAATAATCTCCATTTACTTTCACTCCTTTAGCTTCCCATTTTAATCCACAAAATACTTCTTGCAGCACTGTTGCAAAAATTTTGGAGATATGGAGTCACCCTGTCTCACACCCTTCTCAATGTTGACTTTCCTAGTATCATTATGTAATCTAATTGTTGCTGTTGCATTTTTATAAATATTCTTTAAAATATGACAATATCCTTTTACCACTTTTATACAAAATTTTTACCAAGATAATTGCAACTTGTTTACAGAGACTTTACTTAGTATTGTATAAAGCATGGATTATCAAAAATTCCAATTGTTTCTAAGAAAGTGATAAATATCCATATAAACATTCTTAATACTTTAAACAAGTTACAAAAGCAAGAAATGAGATAAAAGCCTATTCCAATGCTATCAGAATAATCTCAATTGTAGATATCACATCTATAAGTGTTATAATCAATAATCTTATTAATTTTGATTTTATTCCCTTAATTCTGGGTCACTCTCATTTTACATGATTTAATTTTCCTATTAATTTATTGCTTTTGCTTGATTGTAATACTAGCTTTGGGAATAAGAAATATATTCTTAACAGAATTGAGATAGAGCTTACAGCATTGTTTATCATGTAATCCTTACACTACCCTTACTCTCAACTGCATTTTTATTTAACATAGGTTCAAATTTTAGTATTTCTCACATTCTTATTCTTTACTTTCACAAATTTAAATTATTTTCCATCTCCTTCCCTTCCCAAGTTTTTATCATTTTCTTCTTGAGAATAATTTGGGGTTTTGCTGGATATTCATTTTTCATTGCAATAAAAATAAAATACAGAAATCGACACCATTTCCGATAGAATTCAATAATCCATAATTGTTTCTTATATTAATTACCAATTTGAATTAATATTTGCTTTACAATTATTACACTTTTTTTGCATTTGGAATAATCATATTTTTCGTTTGATTTTTTTTTTATAATGAGTAAAAATTGTCAAGGCTCAATTTTTTTTTTTACCAATGGGAAAACGTTTCCGCGATTAAAATAAAATTAGAAATCGCTGGTTTACAATATTGATTGCTTACTTACAATATTATTGTGCCTTTTATACAGTTTTCTCAAAATAAAGTGTTATAAGCTATTTTTCATTTATGCGTAGGTCGCAATGTATTTAGCTTAGTCACGATTAATAGATTTTTATCTATTTTAATTATAAAGTCTATATTAGCGTTTCTCTACCTTTTTGCGCGCGACTCAATAGACTTCATTGAAATAGTTCTGCGATCCAAATGTTTATTATATAAATTATAATATAAAATAAGAGATATAACATCAGCACAATACTGTATATATTCGGATCAATTTGATAATATTTATAATGAACAAATAATATGCAAGTTAAAAGTCGAGTTAAAGTCAAACTACGTATCTGTATTTTTTTTTAACAATTATAATCATATCTTTAATTTAAAAGCTTAACACATTTTGTTAATTACCAAAAAAAAAAAAAAAAAAGATATTTATATTTTTATGCTACTTGGTGCATATTCGCGATCCATTAAAAATTTAACGCGATTCAATATTGGGTCGCGACCCAAAGGTTGAAAAATGCTGGTCTATATAATAATACAGTATTTTGCATATTGAAAATTACATTCACTGTTACTTTTAGAATTTGAAAATGTTTTGGATTCAAGTTTCATTTACGCTTTTTTTTTTTGCATTTCTTAAATATAAAACCATTAAAATAATAAGTTGCCTAAATAAATTTATTAACGTCATTTAATAATATTGAAGAAGTAAAAAGGCCTTTATATAAACGTTATTTTTTATAATTAACCAATGAGAACTGCAGAACTATTAATAAATACGTGTTTTAAGTAAAGAAAATGTAAGTTTATACTAGTGTCTTACCCAAATTATGAAAAAAAAGTATTTTTAAAAAGAAGATGAAGAGAAAATCCTTAACATGAATCAATAATATATATATATTTAATTTTAAAAACCTCTTGTATGCAATGCGATGTACAGTAGCTGCAGAAATATAAAAGCTACGTATATATCTTTTCACTCTCGAGGCACATTTTCGAAAGAAATTCTTTTTTGTGGCACACCTAGGTATTGGCGTAAAAAAAGTAACTTCAAAATAAATGAAAACAAAAGATAATTTAAACCGAACTTTTAATTTTGAGGAAGAAGCCATGACGAATCGCAGTATTAAAGAGAAAAGTGAATCGTAAGTTAGTTAATAAATAAATAAACTTTTACTTATTAACATTTGCACACATAAAAATTGTAAAAAAATTTCAACCAGGTATATTCGATTATTGTCTTAAAATAAAAAATAACTGTCATATCTGATCTTGCCTTCAGAAGTGGATTAGTCCAGATTCCTTCCATATCTGATGGGATTGAGCGCGCATTGCCGCTAACCACATGTGGATTAACCAATGTATAAACATGGCCAAAGGGTGAAATATAAGTATGGCTAATGTGTAAACGTTTATAAAATCCTACAATTGGTTAGGTTCTCTGAATCCAATTACTGCTAGTAAGGGAGAGGAGCTGGCACAAATAGTCGGCCTTTTTGGAGGCAAGCCAGAGAACGTTCGTCTAACCTAAACGACAGTACGCGCTCTTCAGAGAGAACGTGTCTAACCGGAACGTACTCTCAACTGAAACCACGTTCAATTGTTAAAGGGTTTTACTATGGTCGTTATCGATATGTCTACGCAGTGACGCAAGTCCACGATAGGACTGTAAGCTGCTAAGACTCAGGCCGATTCGAGGCAAGCTGACCAATACAATCGGAAGAGTCTTCACTAGAGCCGACTCGAGGCTGTCCAGTATAGCCGGAAGAGTCTTGACTAGAACCCAGAGGCAAGCTAAAATACACAGCTGGAAGAGAGTTCAGTCATTCGGCATAAACAGCTCATTATTGACTAAGTTATACGTAAAATTGCATTTATTGATTGTATAACATGTATATATATTTGCTCTAGTAAATTATACATAATAATTTTGTGAGTACAGTATTCACATTTTTTGATATTACTGTTGATTTGGATTTGAAACCTACGATTCAGACAAACACAACAGATTTGGCACAGTCAGACAAAAGAGCAATATTTTTTTCTATGATTGGAACAATCAGATGAAAAGAATATTCCCCCCCTCCCTTGACTGAAAAAATAGTATAAAATATTCCAAATACAGCAGATTTGGCGCAGTCAGACAAAAGAAAGGAATATTTTTCCCCATTGACTGGAAAGAAAAAAATCGGAATTTTGTTTTTCTTATGCTGTTTTTCAGAGCGAGGTTGTTCCATTTTGTTTTATTATTTTAATGTGTCAATTTGAGTTCACATTTTATTTCAATTATTGACATCATTTTAATATATGCATGGTTTCTGTAATGGATTAATAAAGAAGAAAAAATTTAATTACTATTTATTTCTTTTGATTTTTATGAATTGCTTGCTTGCATTTTGAAGTTTGATCTTTTTTTTTTTATTATTATGTCAGTATTGTTAGGAATATAATTTTGAATGACAAATTGAAACAAAATTATTAATACATAATTAATAATATGCTTTTGGCTTATTTAAGTGTGTAATCATTAATCAGTGTTAAGTATGAAGGGTATTGCTAGGATACTTGTTTTAATGTTTAGGTTATGATTGTTGTTGGTGATAAGTCTTTTGGATAAATGTGGGGTGTGGGTTTTTGGTGGTATGTAAGGTGTCATCTTATATGTTTGACATATATTCAGTTGCTCTGCAAAATGAAAATACATAATTTATTTGTAGTTTCTATTAAAATTTTTAAAGATGTATCTAATCTATAGAATAAAAGAGATTCAAAAGCAGATTAGAAGTCAAGTAAAGTTAAAATTAATTAAGAACTGTGACTACAAAAAAAAAAAAAAACAAGTTAAGAAATAAACTGGTTTGCCCCATCATCTTATTTGATCGGTCGATATGTTGTTTTCTTTCTTTACTTATGTAAAAACTATAAGCACGATGTCAATACAGGCATTTGATAGATCTCTGAGGTAGCTTTCCAAAGATGTCTATCACAAAAAAATCTGATGAAATTTGGATTTTTTACAATATTTTTTTATCAAGCAGTGCATTTATTTTTTGATCAATTTTGTAATTTTCACAAAGCGATAGACAGAAAATACGTACTGGCCTTCAAATAGACATTTATCAGAGTAAAAGTAATCTTATTCACATACAAGGCCTACTAATGGAGCCTAAACATAAAGCACAATATCAGACTCATAAGTATAACATTTTAATTTTTTTAATAATATTTTAATTTTTTTTAAAAATGATAATTTTTATTAATTTTAGTTTGTAGTTGTTGTGTGTTGATATAAATTATATATTTATTTATGCTCATATAGAATTCATATCTACTGTAATTTTCTAAAGTTCTAATCCATTTATTTTATAAAAATAATGATTCTCAAAAAGTTTAATAATTTATTATTTATTATTATATTTATATGATGTGTTTGTATTTACAAGTAATGAGTTACAAAACTAATAATCAAATGTATAGAAATATTGCATATGCAGGCAAATAATCAAATTCTGATTCTTGTTTGTCTTGATACTCATGCTTTGGCATCACTCTGGTTTTGCTATATGTTTTATCATATTATTTTCAAGTCTATAGCTAACAAATGGACTATATGCAAATAAATTATATCTATGTGATACAATAAATATGACAACATAGCATCTCTGGTGTACATAATGAATAGAAACATCACTCTAATACTAAAAATGATAGAAATAGAATTATTGATCATATTATTGTAATTAACTTTATAACAAGAATCAAGAAAATTATAATGTGAAAAATTATGGGAATGAATGAGTTATCTCATAAGAGATGAGATTATTAGTAAGATCCTCAGCACATTCAAAATAATAACTAGTCTTGAATGCCATTTGATCCAGTTATATGGCATTCTATTTATTATATTATATGCATAATAAATAGATAAAAAACTGGATTATTATAAAATTACCAGAAGCATAGATAATATTATCTAAGTTTTATAACATCATTAAATTTATCCAAAGATAAGTGAGTATTTTTGTTAGATATTTTATAATCAGAAGATTAAAACAATAATATTAACCGAAAATGCACCTTTAGTAAAGTTTCCATCAGTAATGTTTTCCTCAGTCACCCTATTTCAGAATCTGTCCCTCTTCTAAAAGATATATATATATGATTACCAAAAAATTTTCCACCATGATCATTTTGTCCTCATATGAAAAGCTATTACTATGCAACAATTTAGCCAGAACAATTTAATATTCTCAAATGGATTTTTTTATAATTAAGGAGTATGTATTACAAGAAAATGTGAACGAAGCAGAAATGGGATTTACATCAGAAAGAGAAGGCTTTATTATAGATTTATTTTAAACTTAATTTATACCAGTTACCTTTATATAAATGAACAGACTTAAGATGAAAAACATTTAAGATTCTGTGTATAAAAAGTTTTGTAAATAAACATCTGATTGTAATAGATATATCAATATGTTAGATATATTAAAATATATAAATTGAATATATAATAGAATCTAGTTTACAATGGAAAGAAGAAATAGATAATTTGTTTGATTATATAGATATTAGCCAGTAAGAAAAGAATAAGTAATAATAAAAAGGAAAAAAGACTTTTTGTGAAAAACTGAAGTTCAAATATAATTACATAAACAGAATATAATAACAGGATAAATATAATAGTAGTGTTTTATAATGATAAATTATTAAATAAAGAAATTCAAATAAAAAGTAAAATATGGAAAAATGATTATCATATTGGATTAATTAATAAGTTAAAAATAAAGAAAAATGTCGAAAGAATAATAAAGAAAATGATATATAATTAATATTAAGAAATATAAAAATTTGAAAATTTATAATCATTTACTTTATCCAAGAATATTTTTTGTAATATAAAAATAAAATTGTAAATAAAAAAAATATCTTTAGATAAATGAATTAAAAAAAGAGATTTGAAAATATAAATGGTTTTTGTAAGAACAAATAATAACTTGAAATATGTAATTGTAAAGCGAAAGTAACTATCTACACTACTTAACTCAGTGGAAGATAGTTACTTCCACTTTATAATTATAAATGGTTTTATCATAATTTGATTACATTGTAAGAGATGATAAAAATATTTTATGATGTAGGAGCAACCAGAAATATGAAACAATATCTAATGGATAGAAATTCTAGTATATATTTACATATTACAAATATAAGCATTTAAATTTTTGAAATAAAATTCTAGAAAATGTTTAAATCTATAGAGAAAAACTGTTTAAAGAACATTTGCACATAGAAAAAGGTTTTAAATAAAAAAGTGGTAAAAATTTGATTATTTGGCAATTATAATTAAAAAAACATGCATGGTTTAGTATAGTTGGTAGAGCATCTGTCTTGGGGTGGGAAGGTCCCAATTGTTTCTTGTGCTCAAACTTCTTATGAACTCCCAAGCAATAATATCCGATGCTTTTTTTATATAAAAATAAAGTGGCATATGTTTAAAGTGCATAAATAATTAGGATGACTTAATTGGAAAGTTTTTTTTGAAAAAGTATACATATATATATATATAAAGAATATAAAAAAAATGTATGTCTATTATAGATGAAATAGAAAAATAACAAAAAAGTATTTATAATAAAAAGATAAGCAGAAAAAGATAAAAGGAAGTCAATATATATATTTTTAATTTTTGAAAATGTGATATAAATTTGTTATTGTTATTTTTGACTTCTGTAATCATATTAACAATTATAAGTATAAATCCATATATATATCAATAGATATAAACCTTGAAAATAATAATAGGTGGAGATATAGAATATTATAATGAAACATTTGAATAATGGTTCATATAATAAAACAAGATTTAAAAAGGAAAGTTATCATAAAAATTTTTACACACTGGAATTAATGTACTATTTTAGAAAGAAAATTAAGAGGAATGCTTATTGAAATATTGATTTGTTAAATTATTACTGAGTAACCTAAATGAAACACTCTGCTCTTTGACAAAGAGTAAAAAATATTCTATATTAATTCACAGTTTCTGGAATCTCTAGAATATTATTGAAGTGTACAAACAAAGTTTTAGAACAATTGCTATTAATTATTAAAAAGACACAACTCTATGAGAACATTTATGATGTTCAAATATTTTTAAAAACATCTTCTGCTGTTTTATATGATCTATTATTTTACAGTTTCAAATCATGTATTACAAAATAATTTTATAAGTTTCACAAATGTTATACTTTAATTTATTTAGAATCAATTACAAGTACTTATATTGGTCATATATGTAACAATTTTTAATATTTTCTTTTATTTAATAGGATCTGGAAAAGTGTTTCAAAACATTACAAGTTATATCTATGATCATATTCAGGAAAACTACAAGTTACCCATGATATATTGGTGTACTTCATTGGCTATTTAGAATCTTAACATAGACATGTTTATATTGTGGTCACTATTGATTGATAATGCAATTGTTTCCAAATCACCTTGAATAATTTGTTGTAATATAGTCGTCACATATCAAAAGAATGTTAAACACAATAATTACAATTTTCTGCATGGATAGATGGATCATATTGGAAATAAATTATTGATAATGCTAATTATGAGAAAGCAATAATTTCTTGATGATAATTTAAAATTTTTAGAAGAATTATTTAAAAGCAAAGGATTCACTGAAGCATAGTAGTCTAATGTTAATACAACACATGCTGAAACTAATATGAAAATAAATTCTGGCTAAATAATATTATTTTACAAGAATATCTTGAATATTCTAAGATTATAAATTTTAAAACTTTGCAATCTGAATTTTACATTTAAAAATATGTATATATTGGTAAAAAATATATTATTTTACATTATCTGTATGTAAGTAATATTTACCGAGGCTGTAACCTCGAGAATATGCGTGTAAAATGCGATAGTAGGGACCTCTACAGGTGTTTAACCACAAGCTCATGCTATGGAAGAAAAGAGGGGAACCCCTTCTTTACTTCAACCTACTTTCTATTTAAATAGGTGAAGCTGAAGTGGTTAGATCTGTGAGCATAAAGCTATTCAATACTTCACTGATTAAGTCCGCATTTCTTATTACACATTAATACTCGCGAAATCTTTCGATTTACGAGTCAATGGAAAGATTTTATAGTTAGAAATCTATTACAGTAATTTAAAGTTGTAATTATAAATTTGTTAAACGTTCTATCATTTTTAATTTAACTGATCAAAGTTGAGATATAAAAATATCTTAAAATTGATTAAACTTTTAAATGGATTTAAGATTTAAAAAACAATTGAAAATAATTTCAGTTAGTGCAACGCAAATTTTTAACATAAAGTTTTCATTTAATAATTATTGGAAATTATGTTAATTTACAATTTAGAAATTGATGATAATTTTAAACCCTCATTTTAATTTTATACTAGAATAAAATAAATGATATATATATGTCAACAGATGGCGTTCTACCAAAAACACCGTCAAGCGTATGTTTACATAAACGTCAGAGCATGCATTCACTATCTCTAACTTTAATTCCACTTTCAGATCATGATTTCAAGCTATTTGCTATCGTCAGTGAAAGACAGGAATTTTAGAAACTAGATCTAAACACAAACTCTGAGCGTTTATGAAACAGTTTGACGGTGTTTTTGGTAGAACGCCATCTGTTGACATAAATACAAGCGTTAGCAAGTTTTTAACTTGTTTTTTGTTTTTCATATATATATATAAAGCATTATAAAACTGACTTAATTATCATTGAATACAGATGACAATTCTTCCAAAAGCTGCTATTAAAACTACCTAAAGATTTAAAATATATAATTGTTTGTATACACAATTCAGTTAAAAAATTTATATAATAGTGAATTGTAGTGAGAAAAAAACACATCAAGATAGAATTTCAAAAGTTGAAAGGATGATTGGGATCACTCATATTGCTTGTTTATAAAATGGATAATTTAGAAAAACTACTGTGATAATATTTAATATAAAAACAAATTTCTATACAACAAAAAAAATTAGTAATCTATATAATGAATTATTTAAAATGAATAAAAAAAAAATAGGAATAGAAAAAAACTGTTCAAGTGTTAATTATGTGATGTTAAAATTATTTAAAAATCTATTTGTTGTATATGATAATAGTAAATATTGAGGAAAAATATTTTATCAAGTGTTGTTTGTGTGAATACAGAAGTCTATGAAGCAAGTTTAAAAATTCATCAAATAATTTATATTCAAGAGAAGCCATTACTCTGCTTCCTAACTTATTATAAAATTTCTATTAAAAATTCATTTAATAATAGTTGAAAAAATTAATATGAAAAGATATCTTTGCATTCTGACTGATGAATACAAAGCAGATTAAAACCATTTAATAGTGCATGAAAGAAACAATTGTAGAGGTGAAAATTATTTCCAGTGCAGCTTATGTGATTTCAAAACAACACTGAAGAATCTATTGAAAAGTCATATAACAAAGTGTACTGAAAGCCAGTTTCATTGCACTTTGTGTAATTATAAAGGTTTTTTTAAAACTAATTTGAAAAGCATGAAAAAGGACTTGCAGAGGAGAAACTTTATCAATGTGACATATAATTATAAAACTGCTGAAGAAAATAGTTTAAAAATCCATGAAAGTTCTTATACAGGAGAAAAACTTTTCAACTGCATGCAGTCTGTGTGATTTTAAAACTTGTAAAAAAAATTGTTTAAAAATCCATAAAAGAATTCATACAGGGAAGAAACCTTTTCAATGTCACTTCTGCAGTTTAAAATTGCTCTTCAAAACTCTTTAAAAAACATAAAAGATGTCATATACAAGAGAAAAATCTTCCCATTGCACATTGTACAATTTCATAAGACATTAAAAGTAGTTTTAAAATCCATGAAACAGCATATACAGGAGAGATTTGTTTCAGTGTAACTTATGCAATTTTATATAGAGTACTGTAAAGAGCACTTTAAAAAACCATCAAAGAATGCATATAGGAGAAAAGTATTTTCGTTGTAGCTTTTGCAGCAACTTAAAGATTTAATATTTTTTATATAATGTGATTATGAGTGTGTGTCAACAATGAAAATATATTTAATTAAAGAGCAATTTAGTTATTGTTTACAAAGAAAATGTATAATAAAAGACTGGCCTTGATATTTTAGCAACTTGTACTATTTTTTAAAAAAATACAAGAGCCCTTCAAATTTTCATGTCTGTTAGATTTGTTAAGGACAAATGATTTACTTATATAAAAAAAATTAATTTTGGGATGCTTCTGTATAAAAACAACAAAAAAGGCAGTATAATAAATAAATTATCATTTATTTTTAGGCAATATTACAGAAAAATCATAATTCAGTAAAGATAATTCTAATTGTTGTGCGTACCATGTTTCTGAATTCAATGGCTTTATTTAATTTATAAATTTTCATTTATTTTTTAAAAAAATTAAAACTACAATCTTTACTCAGTAACTTTTTAAATCCATAAATAAAGACTAACTTTAATTGCTAAATATTAGAAAAGTCATTTAATTAGACACATGAAAAGTTTGAAATTTTTTCCAAAGATTACAATCTTGACTCCAAATTACACACTAAAAATATTTTCAACTTTCTGTTTAAACATCTTTTAAGCTGAATAGCTTGCTCTTGTAATGCAAATACTATGAGAACAGTGTTCTTGGTACTAAAATTTTCCATTGGCGGACCCTGTCCTTATTTAGAAAAAAGTGTTCACGCTAATGTTTTGGTTATACAAACAAATATTAACATGAAAAACATTACTGACCTTTCACAATGACTTTTCTTTCTTTCACACATTTAATGAGTCATCAAAAAACACCTCAAAGAAAAAATATAGAAGTTACTATGTAGATTAGATCAGCCACTAAGGCATACTTCAAATCAAGATTTCTAATTTCTGGATGTACAATCGAAATATTTATAAAAATGTTTAATTCATAGTATAAAAAATAAGCTTCATCTGGGTCTCAACCAAGTTTTTTTTGTGTGTTTGTATAGATAACAAGTCTATTGAATTTGATCTTCTGTAGTGGTTTTTTTCAATAAACTTAACTCTAAAAATAGAATAACCTGACATTATTAAATTACTGTTGCAAAGAAGATAAAAATAATTAATTACTCAAATAAATAATTAGATTAAATAAAGAACAACTTGATCAGATGCACAATTAACATTATAAAATGTATGCTGGAATCATGTGATAGAGGCATATACAAATAAAGTTATTAGTTAAAATGGTTAGATAAAAATTATCAATTTCATATGCGAATGGAACCACCTTCAATAGAACTTGATTACCAAATAATACAGAACATTTAGCAATGCATTAAGTATTTATATAACAAAATTCTTTATTATATTGTAAATATAAATACTGCATTCTTTTTACATTTCATAAAAATTTTGTTGGAAAAAAAAAATCTTTAAAAATTGATGAACTTCTTGAGCTAATAATAACATCCAATTCTTTATTTTGGACAACCGATTCCAATAGTTAGGTGGCTTTCAGAATATTTACTACATATAGAAAAATAAGTATCAATTCTTTAAACTTTGTTCAAGATGAGTCAATAAACAATGATTATTTATACAATAACTTTTAAAAAATAAAATGATCATAATTTGTTATCACTTCTACAAAATCTAATAAATTTGACTTCCTGGGCCTAGTAATATATAGATAATTTAAAGATAAAATTTCAAGCATTACAATTTTCACCCAAATTTATTTGATTTTATCTTTTTTCTGAATCTGCTTCTATTTTACAAAGTCAGAAAAATATTCAATTATCTATATAATGGTCTATTAAGATTATTTCTAATTACAGAATGTGCTCCAAACCTCTTTTAGATTTCTGGATTAATGAAAAACAACTGGATCATGATCCATGGCATGACTTGAAAAAATAGTCTATTTTTAGAATCACACTTCCGCAGTATTAGTGGTCTTTTTTCAAATGCAATTTTTTTTCATTATTTTGATCTCCTTTCAAAAGAAATTGTTCACACAAGCACCCTTTTTGTATTTTATCAAAAAATTTTGAGGTGTTTTATAGTCACACAATATACACTGATAAAATGATTTTATGTAAGAGTTTTTTCAGGTAATAATAAACAATATTTTTTTATCCTTATATTCACATTGTAAGCAATAATAAGACTTTTCCCTGTATGAAACCTAATAAGATTTTTTAAAGTTATTTTGATCAGCAGTCCAATAATTGCAAAAGCTATACTGAAAAGGTTATTCTCCTGTATGCATTTTGTCATGGTCTGTTTTATTAAATTACTATTTATAGTCATCTGGTAATCACACAAATCGCACTGCCATGGCCTTTTTCCTCTGTGAATTCTTTCATGGCATTTTAAATTACATTGTACACAAAGCTCATAACTGCAAAAGTAACAATGAAAAAGTTTATCTTCTATATTAATTCTTTCATGGTCTTTAAAACATTTTTTCAATCTGTCATGTAATCACACAAGATGAACTGGAAATATTTTTTCTTATACAATTTTCTTTTATGATCTTTAGCTGTTATGTAGCCATAGCCTTCCATAAGGTTTTTTTCATCTAATAGAAGTTATCAGTGACATTACATAGTAGATTCTTCTCATAGTATGATTTTATGAATTCTTAAATTGCTTTGTATAGCTCTTTGTAATCACATAAAGCCTACTGAAAAAGTTTTTTTCTCTAATATATATTATTATTAAAACAGGCAAAACTCACTATACGTTTTACTATAATGTATCTAAACATTTCTAAGTAGTCTTAAAATCACACTTCAGCTACTTTCTGTATATAAAATGTATTTTAACCATTTTATAGATTTGATTGTGTAGATGAGATTTTCTTTTGAAGAATTTTTTTCATATATTATGAAATTCTCTTATGGTAGTTTAATAATCAAATCATTTTTGTATATAGTTTTTTTTCTCTTGTATAAAATTCCATGTGTTGTTCCTTTTATAATCTTCCTTTCAATTTAGGAAAGTCTCTCTTGATACACTTCTTAAGTATAATTAGTTGAGATGAACAATTAGCATTTAATATAATTAACTATTGTATAATTTTTTGTGTGATAGGCTTTCTACACACAATCAAACTTATTTTAAATATATATTGAATCTTTAATATCAATAATTATGCGCTTATAACGCTCTTAAAGAAATTATTTTACTAAATTTATTTAAAGCTTAGCGCTTTCAAAGCTCTATGGCTTCATAATCATAGCTGTGTGCAGTTGATAGTGATGAGGGGGAGTATTCAAATTTATGTTAATTAGATGTTTCGGTATTTATTTAAAATATTGTTTGACTTAGTTTGTCCATCTCTTTGAATCGTAAAACAGGTGTCCTTTCTATTAATTGATTGGGTGTCATTATTTATGAAATATGCCTCTTTTATTTTGCGCCTATGGTCATTACTCTCTTTGCACACTATTCTGGGGTTGGTGGGTTCAAATCTGTGTCCAGTAGCTTTTTCATGTTCCACGAATGCTGATGTAGACTCCTTGTTGTTCAGTGCCCTTTTATACATATGTATATGCTGGGATGCTATATTTGTAATGGTAGTTTTTGTTTCCCCATAATATGAGGCTCTGCATCCAGCCTGAGAGCATTGTATCTGATACACCACTTGAGATGTTAGTTTGGGATCAAGTTTATCTTTTGAATTGTTTATTAGTCTATTAGTGTTGGCTGAAGTGCGGAAGCCAATAATAAATTCTTTTGATAATGTTTTAGCTGGATGTTTGGCAATGTTGGGTATGTATGGTATAGTTATTCGTGGTTTATTATCTCTGATTCTGCCTTGCTAGTTTATTTTTGCTTGGAACTGTGCTATTCTTTTAGTTATGTATTTATATTTGTAGCCAACAGATGTTAGTTCTTTAATGTATTTTAATGTGTTAGCTCTTTTGTCTGAATTACATTTACATAAGTAATCATTTCTGTGTAGAAACGAATTCAGTCCAGCATATTTATGTGAGTTGGGAACTATTGCACTCTGATGCATGTATCCTCTGATTTCTAGGGGTTTGATGGTCATGCGGTACATTAATTGTTTATCTTCTCTTTGTATGTCAGCTTTTGATGAATTCTCCAATATATCTAATGATAATTAAGTTTTGTAATATTTCCTTGTATCAATATTTTCAAATCATTAAATATCTATTCTAGAATACATTTAAAATGAGAATCATAAATAAAAGCTCCATTTGCCTTTGCTTTAAAATTATCATCATTAAATTGCTTAAAAGAAATGAGAAAAGAATTTAATATATTTTGTTACCCAATACTTTATTCAACATCACACAATTGAATTTCTTGGGACACAAATTTCCAATAATTTAACAAGCATACAATAAGACGAAGTCATAATTAGAAAATTAAATTTCTTGATAAAACAGATATATTCTTCAAAATTATTTATTTTAAAAAATTCAAATTTGCATAATGTTTGTCTGCATAACAGTGATTTCAGCAAATTTATGCAAATTTAAATTATGAATATAAATGAAAGGAAAAAATCAATATTATTAAAAATATATAATTATACATTGATAATTAGGTATTTATTTTGATACTCTTCTATTTACTTTGGAAACATTTTTTGTACATAAATCTCATATACTCTTAAATAAAACTGCTAAGATTGGAATAAATTTAATTTCATTTAAAAAAAAATAACTATAATATTTATGATAAGTTCTACAAAATTTAACTGTTATTCTATTAAAATAAATAGTAATTAGAAGAGATTTGAACTCAGACTTTCAAGCTCCTTACAGCTATCCACTCCATCTTATATAACTGATATACATGACTACATACTTGTGAAAAAGATAAATGATCTCTAATATGTGCATTTTGTGCTGAATCAGCACTCATCAATTAATCCAAATCATCATCTCCAACACATTCAGTTTACATTAAGATTACAAATCTTCAAACTTTAATAGACAGGCTTTGATCTTCTCCACCCTCGACTCTTCAACCATCCATATCATTGAAAATCTGATAATGGAATACTCAAAGCCCTTGTTGATGCCAATATTATTGTCATACCCATGCTGACTTTAAGTCCCACTCTGACACCTCGTGCCCATTTCAATACATAAAAGAGGGATGGGCAGAATACAAGCTGAATATGTATATTTAAATATATGTATATCGTCTATACTGAACTTAATGTATTTAGAAGGGATTTGAACAGACTTTCAAGTTTGCTACAGCTATCCACTTCATCCTATCCAACTGATACAAATAACTACATAGTCCAATATATATATATATTTCATGCGGAACCAGCACTTATCAGTATGTAGTCTTGTATATCAGTTGTATAAGATGGAGTGAATAGCTGTAGGGAGCTTGAAAGTCTTGAGTTCAAATCCCTTCTAATTACATTAAATTCAATATAGACAATATACTTGTATTTAAATATTCTAATAAATAGCGCAAATAAAGAAATGTGTGTATGTATGTTAATACAACTGTGTGTAATAAATTATAAATATTTAGGATATTATAATATTTAATAAAAATATATACACACTGGAATATTTTATGATTAACTAATCATATAAGGTAAGTACATGGGTGTTTTAAAAATTGCCTTGGCATTTATATGTGAAATAATAAATCTAAATATAAAGAGCATTCTAAGTATATATATATGGGAGTATAATAAAATTCCAATGCTCACATTCAAAAATCATTAAATGAATAAAGAGTAACACAATAAACTGATATATCAGGTAAATATGTTTAAGGTATTTATCTTCCCTATCATAAGTAATAAGTATGACCTGAAGTACCTAGGAAGTGACATCTATAAAACAAGGACTTTTGTGTAATAATGACACTTTTACTACAAGAAAATGTAAAATTTTATCAATACTATTACCAAAAAAAGCAATCAAAAATAAAAATTAATTATAGGATAAATATTAATATATTGGTAATGGCAATTTACAGTTATTATAAAACATCCACATGCATGTTTGAATAAACTTTCATCTTTCATATATTTATGATTAGCATTGAAAGTTGTATTATAATATTTTGAAAAAATATTTCTTTTGATAAGTTAGCAAAATTTCCAACTAAATTTTATACAGGTGTACCTGCACTTTGAAAGTTTTTTTTTTTATTTAGGCTACAATTTTTCAAATAAAAGCTGAATAGACTGACTAAAAGATATTGATAAAAATTAAGGTGTTAAAAATATATAATACAGTGTTTATCCATTTCTTCTTGATTGGATTCTTAATCTTCCTTTTTTAAACTTCAAATGAGAAAAATATACATTTTCTTCATACATAAAATTGTTGAAAATAGTTTACTCTCAAAAAAAAAAAAAAAAGAATTGGAAGTTTATATTTATAATAGAGTTTCTTGTGATTTTATATATATAGTAGTAGATTTTCTTGGTTAACAATTATGAAAATAATTCACCAGAGATTTTACAAACAGCTAAATACAAATAAATATATTTCATTAATACTTTCAAGTCCATTATTTTCTCTAATAATAATAAACTATTAAAAATAAATCATGCAAAAATAAATACTACTAGTATCTTATAGCAATATAAGCAGATGTATACAAAGATAATTTTCAGTTTGATCCCCCCCCCTTACATAATACAACCTCTAAAAACAATCTACCAAACCATATAAACTTTTTTGAAGTGATGTATACAATTTTTTATTACAGAATCAAATTTTTTTCAAAGAAATTTTCAAATTTTAAGCATTAAACCTATCCATTGTCCAGAGAATTATTGGTCTATTCATTTTATTCTTACCAGATACTAATTTAAGTTTGAGATTACATTTCAGAACTGTGTAAATTTAACTTCAAATTTGAGAGAACTTTCAAATAAGTTTCTTTTTCATTTTATTTTATTTCAAGGACTTTTGCAATATGGTTGTCAAACATGGAATTGAAATGCATAGGTGATACTCAGGCTCACAGAATCTAATAGATTGTTATCTTTAAATAGTGTACATCTTATGTAATCTAAAATAAATAACGAGAATTTTTTATATTTTTTTCTTAGAGAAACTACACCTTTTATATTACCTTTGGTTAATCACATGATTTTTAAAAGATCATGTGACATTGCACTTTAGAATCATCATTTAAATCCTTAACTAAAAACTGTAAAAAAAATTAGTCAGTCTTAAAACAGTTTTAGCAAGTTTTTTTTACACCAGTAGGCTTGAAAAAATAATTTTTTAAACAATCCAATTTGTTTACAATTTTTATGTTTCATACAGACCTTTAAGTTAAAAAAAATTAATACACAACTTCAATCTATTGCTTCAATACCCATATGCTTATGTCTAAGATCAAACCTATATATACAGTATACATTTTAAATAAAAGTATGTGTTAATTTATGTTTATATTCTGCTATGTGTGTCTATATATAAAATATTTATTTTCAGAATTTTGATTCCTTTTTTTTTAGTTTCAATTTAATCCTAAATATCTGACTAATGAAACATATAAAAGAAAATCCTTAAGCATAAATTATCATATTCATAGCAAAACATTTAATTGATCTTTAAATACAAGTATAATACATATACTTTAAGTGAGATGTAATTAGAGAATATTTGAACTCAGACTTTCAATCTCCCTTTAGTATCCACCCCATCTTATACAACCGATACACATGATCAGATACATATGGAAAATATAAATGATCTCCAATATACATATTTCATGCTGAATCAGCATTCATCAGTTGGTCCAGATCATAATTTACCACAATGCTTGGTTTACATTAAGATAGCAAATCATCAAACTTTAAACAACAGGCTTCAATCTTTCTCACACCAATTCTGTAGCTATCCATCTATAAAAATTTGATGATGGCATGTTCAAATCCCTTGTTTGCCAGTTTTGTCATACCCATGTTGACCATATTGATGACTAAAGAGATTGAAAGTCTGAGTTCAAATACCCTCTAATTACATCTATCTTAAAGTATATATGGGCTTAAGATCTTACATGAGGGGTCAAAATGACATATGGTCAACTTTGATATGACAATAAAAAACTGAAAATGAGGAATTTCAATATGCCCATCAGATTTTCAATGGTATGATGACTAAAGAGTGGAGAAAACTGAAACCTGTCCATTAAAGTTTGAAGATTTGCTATCTTAATATAAACAGAGCACTGATTATGTGTGTGGAAAATGATGACCCAAAACCTACTGGTGAGTGCTGGTTCAGTATGAAATGCATTTATTGGAGATCATTTATCTTTTCCACATGTATGTAGTCATGTATATAAGATGAGTGGATGACTAAAGGAAGCTTGAAAATCTGAGTTCAAACACCCTCTAATTACATATATTGATCTTAACAATATACACGTATATAAAATACATATTGTAAATGCAATTTGCAAGAATGCATGAACTTATAAAGAAGATAAACCATTAAAATTAGATTTTATAATTTAAACAGATATAAATTTAACCATTAATTACAATGATAAATTACAAATAGAAGATTGGAATTGAATTTCATATGTTCATATATAAATATATCTCAAAAATAAATTCCTGATTTTGAGACAAGTCTAAATCTGATCCCTCTAGAGAAAAAAAAAAGGTAAAGCATATATATTTAAAAAGACTATTAACTAAATGTAAATGGCCTTTTAAAAGCTAGAAATATCTGCTCCAAATGACAAAGCAGATGTAGAAAAAACACTGATCAACATTATGATTTTGGTATGCATTTCATTTTAATATTCATAGATTTGAGGTGCCTAATAATGTATTGGTCATTATATATATATATATTGTAACTAAATTTACGTGATGGTCATTGATCCATGTATATTAAATAATTAAGAAAAGATTCAAATAAAAATATTACCATATATTACCTGGATAGTAGCTATAATAGTAAATAAATATTAAAATGATAAGTAGGATTAAATTGAACATATTTCTATAATTAGATTTCCAAAGATATCACAATATCAATAATTATAAACACTAATGCCTGGAGACTAATCACTTAAGGTGTGGTTAGGCAGGCATTGTATCCTCAATAAACAAGTAGATCAAACTATAAGCAATTATTATTCAGAACAAACTACTATAACTCAGGTATATGGAAATCAAGTGGGTGAGTACACTGGTAGCTCAATCAAATATCTCTCAATATATCCCCCAGTAGATTTTACTCACTCTTATCTCTTGGTTGGGTCTCAAGTCAATATCTAAGTGAACAACAAGTGAATATGGTCTATCAGGGCGCCACTAGATTAGCTGGACCTAGACAAAATTATATTTATAACTTTTTCACATGTACCAGGTTTGAATCCCTTTTTGGTACTTTATTATTTCTAATAAAAATGGAAGATTTTGCTTTTAGACCCATATCACTGTGTGCAATAAATTTAGGTAAACATAAAACATCTTTAAACTAAAGTGGAATTCATTAGACAAAAATCATTTCTTAGATCTTAACATAACAAATGGGTTTCAATATATATATATTTTATAAGTTTTACTAGCTCAGATTATTATTATTAATTTAGGATGGCAATTCACTCATCCTTGCATGAAATAGATGATGGAATGGTGGTTATAATAATAATAAGAAGAAATCAATATTTATTTATGGCCTTTAAACATTTAAACAGCTCATTAATTAAAACGTGATGATGATAATGATAACGATAATGGTTAACCACAGCTTTAGGACTAAGCTTAATCATAAACCTAATTTTTATAAAGAAATTCATAACTATTGCTTAATTTTAGTACATCTAATTGGAACTTAAATAGCTAATATTCACCTTGATGATGAATGATCACACTTAATAAAGACTACTCTTAATGAAATATATACACCTCGTTTAATAAAATAAACTAATATTTATTACTGCATTTCTAACATATACATAAAAATTTCTATATCTACATGAAAATTGATATCAACAATAACAACAGTAATCATAATCGACTGTTTTAAAATCATAACATTAATTTTAAATTCTTCCCCCTTTCCCGTAAATGTATTTCAAATTGGATGTCACATTGACCATGATTTTCACTCCTCGAGAAAATGCCTCAAAAAAAAGAAAACACTCTTTTTTTTTGTTCTCTCTCTTTTCTCTTTCACACACATATCTTTATAAATCTAACATGTAAAGTGGAATGACAAAAACAAATGTTAGTAAAATTGGAAAGAGCAAGTTTTAGAAACAAGTTTTAAATTATTTTTCTCCCCCTCCCTTCTACCCTCTGAAATGCTATACTCTAACTTAAAACAAAATACTCTAATATTCTTAATATTACCTATTGTTTTACATTCACACACAATTACATATATGCAACAAGTATTATATTATGTATGTGCATGTTTTATCCCCATAATAACAAAAATATTATTTAAAACAAAATAACAATAACAAAAAAATATGTTACATATTAATAACATTTCATAACTTTAAGTTAATAGACAATCATATGTTTATCATTATTAAGAAATTCTGGGTTTCAATTGATCTTGGTTGTTTTAAAAGTTCTTTAAACAAAAATATACCACTCTGTTGCTAAAATTTTACTAAGTCTCTGATATTATAAAGAAAATATATAAAGAAAAATTTATATTACAGTTCTATTCTTTGTAGCGACTTCCAATGAGTCAAATTTATCTTGTTTAAGGTCTATATCTCAGCAGCTACCATTTCTGTTTTTCTTTGGAACAATCTCTTTCTTGAGGTGTATAATTATTTGATGATAATGATCCTATTGAGGTTCTTTGCTTTAGTGGACAATTTGGAAATCATTATATGAACTTTTCCTCTCTTCCTGTCAAGCATGATTCTTTTAGTGGATGAAGTACAGCAGTTGTTTTCACATTTGTAATTTTTCTTGGGTTTAAACTCAGTTACTGGAACAATTAATTGGACTTGATGATTTAATATTTATCAGTAGATTTCTCTTTTTTCTGATCACCTCCAAATGCAGGTGAATGTTTTCTTCTTTCTATTTAAAAACATCTTATTTCTCTTGGTCAGTTGAAAGGTGTAGAATATTATTTTTCAGACAAGACATCTTTTCTTTCCTATATGATGTGCTGGCTGGATGGTCTGGGCAACAGACAAGACATATATTAATTTTCTTACCCCGCCATTCTTATATCTTCAATCATCAAAAAAAAATTTAATAACAAAAAAAAAAAATTTTGATTGAGATTTTTGTAGAGTTAAAAACACTTGTCCTTTTAGTTTCAAGATTTTAGAATTCTCTATCTTATCAACTGATTTTCCAGACTGCTTTTATATCCGATTTTTTTTTCCTATTTTTGACCAATTCGTTTTTAGCTGGAGAGTGCAATCTTTTTTAGGAACATTAAAAAAAAATCACACACCTGGTTTCCAGACAAACTTTTGTTTTGAAGGAAAAAATAGTCTTAATCCTTTTTTTTTTACACCTATGTAACATCTCAAATTTGAGCTTCTTTCTTTTGATCTTAAGATGAGACATTTTTAAAATTAGACTTCTCACATCGTCTCTAAGTTTTTTAACAGAAAAACAACCCTTAGAATACAAAAAATTGTTGAGTAAGAAAAAAAAATATAACAGATTTTCTTCCTTTTCTCTCAATATTTAATAAATGTAGATATATTTGTGATGTAACACACACACACTCCATCATTCAAATCATGTATAAACTGACATTAAATAATCTAATTGCTAGCTGAGTAATTCTAACCTTAATATTTAAAATTAAATCCTTAGCATTTAATTCCGACTTACAATTATAGAAAAGCAAAAATAGAAGTATAGAATAAGATATTAAAATTGATTAAGCATAGGTTAGTTTTAAAGAAAGTTTAATATCTGAAATATAAAACAATTCAATAGCTTACACATACACTGCCTATATGTATGCGTTATAACTTTTTTTTAACAAAAAAAAGTTAAATACTGAATAATTAACTGTGTGTACTACTCTTTTTTGAGTTTTCTATCAACACACAAACAAAGAATATAACTGTTGTCCCCCTCTCTTTCTGCCTTAAGCTTTTAAAACTGGATCTTGTAGGGTTTAAACTTGGATGCCCTACAGCTTCCTTTTTATATAAAAATGTGATGATGATTTTTGTTTTACATTTTCTTACATGCACATTACTATAAATTTAGCTAATGACTAAATTGTAATGGCACAATATATACATATTGCGTAAAATACTGAATGTAGATCATTAATTACTGCAGTATTTATCAATATTAAGTAAAAATTGCTGTTGACATTATTAATCTTATGCTTCCAAATTAATAAATTCAACACAGGAAGTGATAAGATGCAAGAAGTGTTAATGCAAAACTAGAGAGACAAAAATTAACAAAAACAAGCCACAGTTGATATTCCTAATCTTCAGAAACATTCTTATGAATTTAAATTAGATCTTGCAAATCATTTTCAAGTATTAGTACATTTTGAACATGATTTAGATTTGAATGATATTAATATGAAAATAACTGATAAACTTCTAAAAACTGCAGCAAAGATAGCTAGTAGAAAAAAGCAGCAATTGACCACTAAAATTTCTACTAACACTAGAGAATTTATAAGAAAAGAAGGAAAATGAAAATATATAAAAATGATGCATTAAGAAGGATTGAATATCTCTAATCGTGTGAAATGGTGCAAAAAAGAGTTGATGATATAAGAAAGTATAATTGTGAACTAGCAAGGAAAGCTATAGAAAATAATTCTCAAGAGTGTAAAAGAAAATTTTGGTATTGGTAGGAAACATATATCTGCAATAATAAAAAAAGACAGAACTATTACTAAGAAGAGAGATGACATAATGAAATGGGTAGAAGAGTTCTATCAAGAATTATATAGTAATAGAGAACAAATATCTTTTACCACTATTATATTTTCTGAATTGCCCAGGATTTTAAATAAAGAAATGAAATATGCAATTAAATTTATGAAAAAAGGAAAAGCTTCAGGTAGTGATCAATTATAATTGATATCTTAAAAGAAATAGATGAAGAAATAGAAAACATTTTGGCATATAGCAAATATCTAAATGATAAAGATATATCAGATATTGGAAGAATCCAGTATTAATATTTAAAAAAGATGATTAAAAAGATTTTAGAAATTGCAGACCTATCAGTCTTATACAAAATTTTTACCAAGATAATTACAATTCATCTATGAATAAGTTTGAATTTCAACCAACCAAAAAAAAAAATTCTAGATTTAAAAGTGGTTTTAGTACAGTGAATCATATCCAAGTATTGAGAAAAGTTATAGGAAGGACCAATGAATATGAGTTGCCATTATACTTTGGATTTGTAGATTATGAAAATGCATTTGATTCCATAAGCATTCCTTCAGTGATTAAAATGGGGGATCATCAAGGTATATACCCAGGATATTGTCATATTCTGAAGAATATTTATAAAAATGAAACAGTAACAATTAAGATTACATAATGATACTAGAAAGTTTAACATTCAGAAAGGTGTAAGACAGGGTGACTCCATGTCTCCAAAACTTTTTACAGTAATGCAGCAATAAGCATTTGTGGATTAAAATGGAAAGCTAAAGAAATAAAAGTAGATGGAAATTATTTAAGTCATTTAGATTTTGCAGATGATGTAGTTGTTTTTGCAAATAATGTTTCAGTTATCAGATGAAAATAAAGATTAATAATGATGATTTAGAAGTTAATAACTACAAATGCCTTGGTCAGTTTATTACTACAGATGGAAACATAATGAATGAAATTAATCATAGAATTAAACTTGGATGGAGTACTTTTGGTAAAAATAATTTAATATTAAAAGGAAATATGCCTATGCGTAAAATGTTTTACCAGTTCTTATTTATGGATCTGAGACTTGGATACTTAATAGTAGAGCAATACAGAGATTTCAGATCATTCAAAGAAGTAAGGAGAGATGAATGTTAGGAGTAACAAGAAGAGATTGAAAACACAATATATGGGTAAAAGAACAAACAGGTGTTGAGACATCACAAGATTGAAGTGGAGTTGGGCTAAACATATTTCTAGATGAGGTGATAATAGATGGGCAATTTAAATATTAAACTGGATTCCAAGAGATTGTAAAAGACCCAGAAAGAGACCACATGTAAGATGGATGAATGAAAAAAGAAAGAGTGTAGGGGTGATATGAAGAAGAGAGGCTAGAGTCTGGAGAAGATGGATTGAACTTGAAGACCTTCATCCTGCATAGTAGTTGACGAAGATATGATATATACAATAATGTATCTCTTTACTTAACTTATATATGAAATTCCTAGATTTAAATCCTCTAACATAAAAATTTAATACATTAGGTATATTTTTCAAACAATTAACGAAATAAAAAAATAAAGCAATAATAAGTAAATATTTTGATACTATATATTTATTTATATATAAATAAAAATATCTGCCTAATTTTATGAAAGAATATTTACTTCACTCTTAATATAATGGAATTTTATTATCTCATTTTGATATATTTATATATCTAGATGTTATACTTCAAAATATGTATACAAAAAAAAAATCTTCTTAAAGTTTATTTACAAAACATCCCCTCTTTCTTCCATAGCGTAAGCTTGTGGTTAAAACACCTGTAGAGGTCCCTGCTATCGCATTTTATACGCATATTGTCGAGGTTATAGCCTCAGTAAATATTACTTACGTAATCAATGTGCGTTTAATAAATTTATAATTATACCATACAATTATAACATTGTCAAATGTGTATGCCTACATATAAATATTCAAGGCTTATATATAGCATCAAATATGTGTATATGTTTAATAAATTAAAGTACCTTTAAAAAAAATTTTTTTTTAATGTTGTCCTTAAAATTGAATTTTTTTAAAATTAATATGAAAAATTATCTGTAAAATTATAAAAAAATAAATACAGAAAAATAGTAATGAAATAGAGTATAACAACTTTACTTTTGTTCATATCCTAAATTACAATGCTTTATTTTTCTGGGCCCTTTCAGATCTGAAAGCAGACATTGTGAAATTTCACTGACTGAAATACTTATTACTTTGTTTATATTTCTCATTATTTTATGCATTCTGTGAATATTAAAATAATTAGGAAATCAAACACTAATACTGAAAGCTCACTTTTCAAATTAGTTGTGAATTTCTTCAGCTCTTAAGAAATCTGGCTGAGAGGAAAAAAGACCCCCACCCCATTTCTTTATTTCCTAGCAAAACATGTTTTAGTTCATAAAGTTTCCAAAAAAAAAATTTGTTCTTTTACTAGCAAATCTTGAAGACAAACTTTATATTTTATTTTCTCTGTGTTTTTTCTATTTGAAAAATAATAATTCATAATGAATAAAATAAAATAAATAAATTTTATACATTGTTTATATTTTCAGGAACAAGATAATTAGAATGATTTATCTTTTTTTTTCTAAATTAATGAAATTTACTATTATTTTTAATAATAAAACAAATAAATGTTACTTTCTGTGTACATGGGTTTACATTTACTCAACACCTACATAAGCACTTGCAATATTTTCATGACCAGGTTTCCTATCCACAATTACGATAGAAGTTGTAATTTAATGTTATAAGGATTACTATTTACCTACATCTATAACAAAATTATGTGATTTAATTATCTTAAAAACAAACTAATTAAATAGGTTGGTCTATTTTGTTTTTCCAATATTTTTTATATTATTTTATTTTCTATCTCAGAAAATTGCTTTTTAAACTAACTGCTACAATATATATTCTAACAATCAGAAATTGTTAGTTGTGTCGTGCAAATTCCAATTTCCTCATATGATTCACCAGCTTAATTTATTGAGAATACCACAGCTATAATAAATGCTCTTTGATATTTAAAGCAGGCAGTCATATTATATGCTCATATCAATAGCATATTTCATCACATTCAATTTTATAGTTGAAAATAGCTGCAAACAAATGATACTATTTAATAAAAAAAATTTGAAAGAAATATCAGTTATATAATAAATCTTGATCACTATTTAAAACAAAGAAAAATAGTGATGTAAATAATTTTAACAGTAAAAAAATTGGTCAAAAACATAGCAAAATAATAATGTAATAACAATACAATTTGTGCACCTTACTTCAAACACCTTATAGCAAAATAAAATATATATATATACACATGCACAACCTGAAGTTTCGACAGTCCTGCAACTTCCTCAGAGCTATGATATGATAAATAAAATATAATAAACAAATTTCGTCAATAAATTTAAAAAAATAAAGAAAAAAACACAAAATATAATAAAATAAAGTAATCCAGATAATATAAATATATAGATTATACATGTATATTCCTGTCAGGTTTGTGTGTGTATATAATACAAAAAAATTTTTTTGTACAGGTAAGGTGTAGAAATTGAATTTATAAAAAATATTACAGCAAAATACAGTGATAGATTTAGTGACATTTGTTTACAATAATAATACTGATTATCAATGAAGAAAAATTCTTTCCTGAAATCATTATATCAATATCATGGGACTGAAAAAAAAAAGAAATGTAAATCTTAACTATGTGTCAACAATAATAAAAAATTCTAAGTCTGCATTCCAAATTACTTAATACACTGCCAATGAATTGCTGACAGACTTGAAATCTACCTTGAATTTTTTTATAGAGAATTATATCAAATTTGCATGTTAATGTATCAATAATTTTTACATTGTTTGTAGACATTATTATGCAGATAATATTAATGGTTCACTCCAATTATTATAATGGTATACAAATATGACCTAACTGTCATATGACAATAAATTTTTAAAAAAGAACTGTACTATAATTTAATAATAAATCTTCTGAATAAAAAAGATCTACAAATCTCTAAAAAGTAAATATCTCATATTATCTAATAAGCACTTTCTTTTTATCTATATTTATCAATAGCTCATAATATACTAATTTCTTAGTAATCATTAACCAGTGGTTTCTATATATTGCCTATACTGATCTTCAGAATGTCTTTGCCTTTCATTTTAATGTGTGTGGTTACTCAATCAACTACATCTTCAAACAATGGCAATAGTGATGCTTTATTATCCATGATGCTTTAAAATTATTTGTTTTTATATTTTCAAAGAATAAAAGTTAAATATTTGCCTGCACAATTTATTTTACTCTATCTGTCATCTGTTTAACAAATATTTTTACACCAGACATTCAAAAATTACAATAAATCCCATTCAATTATTTATTATTTCATTAGATCCATTTTACATTAAGGCTTTGATTTCTTTATTAAATATATAAAATCTAGACAAAATCATTTTTTCAAAACATGTTTCATTTAATTGGCCTTTGGTAACAAAATAAATATAAAAATAAAATTTGTTTTATTACAGCACCTGTTTCAAATATTTGATTTATGGTTGTTTCATGTTGGTTTTTCACATGTATGTAACTTTAATATAATTTTAAACACTAGAGACTAAATGAATAACATGAACACATAAACACTTTTCTGCACAATTTTATAATCACATACTTTTGCAATACTGGGAAATATTTTATTTCTTGATTATTCGCACAAAAGAAAGTAAATTAATATATCTTCTGTAGGAGTTCTTACTGGAAACTGTATTTATATGAACAGTGATAAAATTTTTCTCCTGAAAGGTATCATGAAATTTAACCGAGTGGTTGTAACACGGGTTCAAAATGGACATTAAAATTGAGTAAACAAACTGAAAATAGTTTTGATTTTTATTTTAAAATAAAACACTTGCTGAATGTTTTTTATGTGCTGTTTACAAATCAGTATTCTGCAAATAAAGTTTTCAAATTTGCAAGTTTATGGCAAGTTATCTTTATCTAGAATCTGTTGTTGTCTGGATTCTTGTCAGTGTCATTATCAGCAACTAAATATCTTCCTAATGCTCATAAACTAGGGCTTGAAGTTCATTTTGAAGGTTGAATTTTTAAGTAATTTTACTAATATTTTTAAAAAAACCCATATATTGTATTTTCTTTGACTGCTTATAATTTTGATAAAAAATGAATGAATATTTGAAATATTCAATATTTGGAAGAAAATTGCCATTTACCACTATCTAGCTCTCCTGCAGTGTGAATAATTAATACATTTCAGATCAAGTGCATCCACTCCTTTGTCAAGTTATAGTTCTGCAATCATCTCAAGTTTGCAGGTGCTAGATCAAACTTGTGTAATGGTGCATAAAAAAAAATTAGTAGAGGTTTATATAGTTTTGGGACATATGAAAATGAAATAATGACATCATGAAATCCATACAGTACTATCCATTACTCTTGACAACAGAAAAATTGTAGGAATATTTTTTGTTGTTTTTATTCAAAGTTCCCAAATAAACTTGTCCTCCCTTTTGTAATTCAATTCTCTGCTATAACATTACTATTGGAACTTTGTATTGACTTTACTAATCTAATAACAGATTATGATAGGGTGCTGAAATGTTTTTCTTTTCAGACATCTTATTGTCAGAAGCTTTATCTAAATATATGTAGGTATTTAGGAGATAACTGCCAAGAGTATTGATGAGACAAAAAAGTTTTATGCCACATTTCTGAGGCTTTTTTTTTTTTTGACATATATAATATTAAATCTACAATTTCCCCTAAATAACACAAGCATTTCATTAACATAAGCTTGTGATCCAATGACATAATTTTTTTACAATTTTCAAAAACCATTTCAAATAATTTACTGATAGTAATTATAGGATTTTTTTTTCCCTCATTCTTTTCAGTCAACAAAATTATCAAAATGAAGACAACACAGTAAAAATTTTAATCATTTAGCATAGTTATTTGAAAAATTTCTTAGTTGGTTCTAGCAGTTGCATAAGATGAACCAAGATTTTCATAGCATGATTTAAATATTTCCATATAGATTAATAACCCCAAAAATGCTTGTTTGTTCTATATTTTTTATTTGTCCATTTTATAATTTCAGTTAGAATGTTACTGGTAAACAATATATTCTAGGGCCATCTCTTAAAACTGTATTATTTGTCAAACCTAATGAAGCTTTCACTATATTATGCTGTCTTATTCTTTTATTTACTAGTAAAGGTTCTGTGGACCAATTGAATTCATTACCAAGGCCGGATATTTTGTTATTTGAATTATTTGGTGACAAATTTATAGCATTAATGTTCTCTTCAATATCAGATTGACATTTCATTATCAATGTTGTATTCACTTTCCATTTCCACTTCATTATTATCTTCTGTGGTCTCAGCAACATCATCTTCATTATCTATCATTCCTTAGCAACATTATTCAAAACCATTATCAATTGGACACATTTTGAAAATAAAAATTTGTATCAATAAAATGCTTTCTTTTATCTTTAGACCAGTCAGACACAATGGAATACAAAATAAAAGCTATGCAGCAACAGCACACAAAAATCAACACAGCACAAAATTTTTTTACCCTTGTATTTAAAAAAAACTAGATTGCAAAAAAGGACAGAAATTTTTTACATTTAAAGTTTAGACTACAAGCGATATGATATGCTGTTAAATTCCAGAAAAGTAGCATAAAACATACACTAAGCAAGATAAATTCAAACTAGTGTTGAAATAGACATGTGTTCAATTTAAAAAATAATATGAAATTAAGGTATATGAAAATTTATAGTGATATCATATATCAATTGTAGCTGTTACAGCTTAAAACTAATTTGTGCTGTTATATCATACCAATATAAGAAATACTGAAAAAGATTTTCACCTCTATTTGTTCCTTCATCATTTATTAAACTAGTTAGGAAAAGTATTATCATCACATAAAGAGTTAAGGTTGGTGCATAAACCATCAATTTTTTGAACTCAATATTAAAGAAGAGTAAATAGACTTTTTATATTATCAATAAACAAATTCTAATACTTCTTAAGAATGTCACCTTTTGGAAACGATCTGATCATTTTAATTCTCAGTGTTGTATTGGAAATTTAAAGATAACATTTCAAGCATTACTAGTTTTCAGTCAAATTTCATTTAATAGTAGTTTTTTTTAAATTTAAAAGTGAATTTGTTTTATTTTTTATGAAATTCAGAGAAATAAATATTCAATTACTCATGTATGGCTTTACAAGATCAATTTTACTAATTAGATTAATATCCTAACATACATATTTTAACAGTCTGTTTCAAATTTCATTTTTAACAGACCTATTTCAAATATCATGCCAATTTTATTAACTAGATATCATAGCAATAGTATTTTAACAGAGCCCATCTCAAATTTCATTAAAGACAAACCTATTCAAATATGCTAAATTTACTAATTAAATTGACATAACAGCAATGGTATTTTAAGAGAACCTGTTTCAAATTTCATTTATAAGACTTCAAATATCATGCTAATTTTACTAATTAGATAAACATATAGCAATGGTATTTTAACAGAGCTTGTCTTAAATTTCATAAATGCCAGACCTACAAATATCATACTAATTTTACTAATTAGATTGATATCATAGCAATGATATTTTAAGGGAGCTTGATTCAAATTTTATTTGTAATAAAACCTATTTTAAATATTATGCCAATTTTACTATTAGATTGACTTTATAACCAATGGTATATTGAGTTTAGACAGCCTGTTTCAAATTTCATTTATAACAATCTCTATTTCAAATTTCATTTATAACAGAGCCTGTTTCATATATCATTTAGATTTTTCAACTGTTTTAAAGAATCTGAAACATTATGATCAATGACATGACACACATCATAGCTTGTTAAAACATTTTCCTCCATATTTTTGTAATCAACCATTTCAGCAATACTGGAACAGTTCTCTTCTTTTAGGTGTTTTATTTCTTGGGTACTTGAATCTGACTTGAGAAAAGAATTGTTCATATGAATATACTTTTTATGTTTTATTAAAAGGCTTCGAGTAGAAGCTTTGTAGTTACACAATGCACATTGGAAAGATTTTTTTTCTGTATGAGTTCTCTCATGAAATAATAAATTTTCCTTCCTGGCAGTTTTATATTTACATAATGAGCAGGAGTATGGTTTTTCTCCTGTATGAGTTCTTATATGTCTTTTCAAAGTACTTTTGCCAGCAGCTTTGTAATCACACATTCGGCACTGGAAAGGTTTTTCTCCTGTATGACTTCTCTCATGCATTCTTAAACTACTTTGTACAGAAGTTTGATAATTGCATAACCTACACTGAAATGGTTTCTCTCCTGTATGTATTCTCACATGGCTTTTTAAACTACTTTTTACTGCAGTCTTGTAATCACATAAGTGGCAATGATAAGGTGTTTCTCCTGTATGAATTCTTCCATGTAATTTTAAACTACTTTGTGCAGAAGTCTCATAATTGCACAGGTTACATTGAAAAGGTTTCTCACCTGTGTGTGTTCTCTCATGGATTACTAAATTAGTCTTGAGAGTACATTTATAATTGCATAAAGTGCAATGAAAAGGTTTTTCTCCTGTATGCTTTCTTAAATGCAGTTTCAAATTATTCTCCAATGCTGATTTGAAATCACATAAATTGCATTGAAAAGGTTTTTCTTCTGTATGATTATTTTTTTCATGTTTTATTAAATTGCATTTAAAAGCAGCTTTGTAATCACACAACTTGCACTGAAAAGGTTTCTCTCCTGTATGTCTTCTTTCGTGCAACTTTAAACTATATTGTACAGCAGTTTCATAATTGCATATGCTACACTGAAATGGTTTTTCACCTGTATGTGTTCTTTCATGATTTTTTAAACTAGTGTGCACAGAAGTCTTATAATCACAGAAAGTGCAATGGAAAGGTTTTTCACCTGTATGCTTCATCATGTGCCGCTTTAAATTATTTTTTTCTGTTGTTTTAAAATCACACAAACTACACCCAAAAGGTTTTTCACCAGTATGTTTGCTTCTTTTATGTACTATTAATTGACTTTTATGTGCAGTTTTGTAATTACATAAGGCACAATGGAAAGGTTTTTCTTCCATATGAATTCCTTCATGTATTATTAAATTATTTTTTATGGCAGTCTTGTAATCACATAAACTACACTGATACGGTTTTTCTTCTTTATGACTTCTTTCGTGCACTTTTAAATTACTATGTGTTGCACTCTTATGACCGCATAAGCTGCACTGAAAAGGTTTTTCTCCGGTATGAGTTCTTTCATGATTTTTTAAACTACACTTTATAGAAGTTTTATAATCACACAATGTACAATGGTAAGGGGTTTCCCCTGTATGCTTTCTCATATGAAGTTTTAGATAATTCTTCACTGCTGTTTTAAAATCACATAAGCTACAATTGAAAGGTTTTTCTCCTGTATGGTTGTTTCTTTCATGAACTATCAATTGACTTTTATGAGCAGTAGTGTAATTACATAAGTTGCAGTGGAAAGGCTTTTCTTCCATATGAATTCCTTCATGTATTATTATATTACTTTTTATAGCAGTCTTGTAATCGCACAAACTGCATTTATAAGGCTTTTCTTCTTTATGGTGACTTTTTTCATGTACTTTTACATTACTATGACTTGCAGATTCATAACTGCAAATGCTACATTGAAAAGGTTTTTCTCCTGTATGGGTTCTTTCATGGGTTTTTAAACTAGATTTTACAGAGGTTTTATAATCACACAAAGTGCACATAAAAAGATCTTCTCCTGTATGTTTCCTCATGTGTAATTTAAAATAATGCTTCACTGCTGTTTTAAAATCACAGAAATTACAATGAAAAGGTTTTTCTTCTGCATGATTGTTGTTTTCGTGTTCTTTTAAGTTACATTTTTGAGCAACTTCATTATCACATATGTTGTAGTGGGCGTTCCTCTCCATATGAATTTTTTCATGTATTACCAAATGACTTTTTATAGAAATCTTTCAAGTTGCACTACAAAGGCATCTATCTCTAGCATGATTTATTAAATTATTTTTATTAGCCTTTGTAATTACATAAATAAATAGTTTTTCCCCATAAATATGTACAACCATCATGTAAAAATAAAGATTTATCAAGTCTTAAAAGTCGCACAATTAACTATAAATTTGTTTATATATTAGTAAATATTCTTGCAGTTAATTTTATAAATGGATCACTTCTTAGAGAGCCTTTTTCTTTGATATGAAATATTATCTGTTTTTTCTTCATTTTAATTTTCTCATATATACAATTTAGCAGCAACTAATTGATAGATTTTCTTGCATACAAACTATATTCAATTTTGTTTTATTTTATACTGTTAAATCTTTAGTCAGTTTTAATAGCAGTTTTGAAAACATTTTCCAGTGCATTAAGTCAGTATATCAATATTTTCAAAGCATTGCTTAAATATTCTAGAATAAAATTAAAAGCAAAATCATAAACAAAATTAAATTTGTTTTGTGATTTAAAATTTTCAATAATTTTTAACTCGTAAATAAATACAATCTCCATCAAGCATAAAAAAACCCATATCATATAAAAAAGATAATGGTACAAATTGGGACCATTTTCAATCACTTTAAATCTTAAATTTGCTTTAAGATTTCAGTCAATTTTAAATATGTTCAACTTTGATTGGATACGTTTAGTGATGAATATATATGGATAATACAAGAATATTATTTTTGTTATAATATTCACTTATATATACAGTATGTAATTAAATATTTCAAGATTTAAAATTCAGATTACAAAATTCATAATTTTAGAATATTCAAGAGATTATATTAAAATAACATTTCTTAGTGAGAATATATATTCATACTAGTTCTAGCACATTTTGTTATTAATATTAGACTGCACTGCTTCTATGAATCATTAGTTCCTAAATATTTCTTCTAAGAATGAAAGTGATTAAGAACATGATTTCTACTGCTCCAGTATTATGAATAACATTAATAACTTTACTGACTTGATAAACTAATTAATCTCCAATATGTTTCGTGGAGTAAAATTCAGTTGATGTGTGATAACTATGTTATAATCAGTTACACAAAAAACAGCATATACAAAATTCTAATGAACTAATAAATTGCACCAATATATGAATGACTTGTATTGCATCTAACTTATGGATGAATTGTATTGCTTCTTCAAGAATATGATAATGATCACATGCAATTATAATGTTTAAACTGTGGTTTTCCTCATGCTAAGTACCACCAACCTAAATAAAATAATAAAAATCATTAGCCATATGAACAATATTAGAAGATAAATATTTAAAATGTTTCTAAAAAAAAAAATGAAGGTGCAAAATAATAAATTTATGAAAGTGAATTTAAAATTATTTTATATAAAAATACAAGCTTAAACAGTAACTTTTTAAAAGATATTTGGATACCTCAAAATTTTTTTATACAATAATATTTCTAATACTGTCATCTATTGATCTCTAGGAGACCTTAATAATACTCTATGAATTGTGTAAAAATTAAAAAACTAACAATTATTATTTTATTTTCTATATTTCATTTTTTTTCTTTTTCTATTTTCCATCAATTCCTTCAAAAATCACCATTACTTATAATCAAAATTCTGTAAAACATCATTATTAAATAATAAATATTTTAAAGTCATATACTTAAAAATGTTTACTTCTTATATCTTTTTTAAGTATTCTTTTTCCCATTACATAAAATACTTAGCATTTATAGTAGCGAATAGAAGTTTTAAATCTTTTTCAAAGAACAGTATTTTTCATCATTCACACTGAATTCTTAGTTTTTTAAAGCCAAATTTAACATACACAAAAATACTTAAATATTTAAAAAATCTGATTTTCATTATTATAATTTGCTTCTTAGATACTTTCCCTCTTATTTATTGTTGTAACTTCTTTAAAAAATATTTATTACCTTCCATCAGCAGATATTTTCTATCTTTATAATACTAAAATTAAAAACAAACAAATTATAGATCAAGCCTGGAGATTATACATTTAAGTCTTAAATCCGAAAATTTGCACTACTATGAGACAATATCTTTCTTTCTGATAAACAAATATTTTTTCATTTTGCTATTTTTGGAAGTTCAAAATATTTATAAGCAACATAATGTCATTTAACTCATTCAGATGTGATGTAAAATAGTTTCTGCGTAAATAAAATCACAAGTTTCTGAACATAGGTGGCTGCATCCCCAGAAACTGTTTGTTACCAGAGAATGCCATTATCTGTTACTGGCATCACAAGACCCATACTTTGGAGCAAAGAAAAAGCTAATACGTTAAAAAATATGAAAATAATATATTTAAAAAACAAAATGCAGAATGAATAAAAAAATATTTTCAATGAGCACTTTTTTTTTTTAGATATGGGATATCTTTTTGGGTTGTAATTTGTTAATTGGCTTTAATTATTTCCTTATGGGATATATATTTTATTTTTTTGAATTGCTCAGCATGTTATATCCTTACTTATATTATTCAATCCTCAGATTAGTCTTGCAATTTATTACAAAATTGCATTTACCCTCATCACTAATTTCTTATAGAATATTTACTATAATTACATTTATTGAGAATAACTTTTTAATTATTGTACACTGGCTTGCTAGGTAAATATATATTTTTCAGATT
This sequence comes from Epiperipatus broadwayi, assembly GCA_028023455.1. NCBI lineage: Eukaryota > Metazoa > Onychophora > Udeonychophora > Euonychophora > Peripatidae > Epiperipatus > Epiperipatus broadwayi. The sequence goes on along the minus strand of JAQFVV010012538.1, from coordinate 2,060,204 downwards.
TATTGTGAAAATATATGGGTTCTATAGTTTTTGATATAAATGTAACTTTTCACCTAGGTGAATTTTATAGTATTGACATTTTTCATTTATAATAGGCTAGGTTTGACAAACTTTTTAATGTAAAAAGTTGTTTAAATACCCCCCCCCCCTCCATAAATAACCACAAGAAAAAACATCAAAATATGAATTTCTGAAATGCAGTGGATATATATGAATGTTTATTTTAGTAACAAAACATATCAATAATTATGTGCTTATAACGCTCGTTAAAGAAGTTATATATATTATTAAATTTATTTAAACCATAGCGCTTTCAAAGCTCTATGGCTTCATGATCGTAGCTGTGTGCGGTTGATAGTGATGAGAGGGAGTATTCAAATTTATGTTAATTAGATGTTTCGGTATTTTATTTAAAATATTGCTTGAATTAGTTTGTCCATCTTTTTGAAATGGCAAAACAGGTGTCTTAGAATCTGTTTAACATTCTAACAAAAATTATAAATTCTCTTAAAAATAAACAAACAAAAACAAAAAAATACTTTGACAGTTTGTTTTATTATTCACAAATTTTTTTAATATTTAAACATTCATCATATATAATAATTACTATTCTATAATAAGCACTTGATTCAAAAATATAAGGTGTATCATTCTTATCCTGGAATCATCAAAATATTTATTTACAAATTACAAGAGGAAATAAAAAATGTGTTTATGTTTATCATAATACTCACATACGGTTTGTAAGCCAGTATGCCAAATCCTGCAATCAGATTGACATTTTTTTACTTTCAATTTGTTTTTAATTTATTGCCATCAGGTACTTTTTTTTATAGATTACGTGGTTTATTTTTTAAACTGCTGTGCTTGTTAAATCCATACTTATATTCAATTCACAGATTGCTTTTGTAATTTATTATGTAATTGTGTTTTCTCTCATTGCTAATTAAATTTTTTATGGAATATTTATAGTGATATTATTATTGAAAATATTTGTTTTAAAGCTTTAGGTCGAATACTAAATATATTATTTTAAAATTTTTGGTTTTAGATATATTATGAAAATTACAAAATCTATCAATTAGCTTTTTCTTTCTTGCTATATTGGAATGTGACTCCACCAATAAATAAAGCATATTCTACATTGGTGCCAACCAAATTAAAAATTCTCTCACTCCAAAATTCTTATATATCAAAATAAACTTATCTCCTTATTATTCATTATGCAATTACTTTTCGAGCCTTAGTTCATTCTTCTATGTCTCCCCCATCCCATTTTAATATAAACTATTTTGTCAGTTCCAATATAAAGACCAAAACTAACATCATAAAATCTATTTCTTCAACCACATCTTTTATTTTTCCAACCTGATCATTTTTCAATATTCTATCCTCTAAAAATAAGTAATCTATACAATATACAATTTAAATTCTTATTCCACATTTTTATCTTCTTACCCTGGTATCTAAAGTTTCTGACTTTATATTAAATAACAATATTAGTATTATGAATATTTTATGTTATTTTTATATAACTCCAAGTTATTAATTTTTTATTCATGCTCATTTCTCATAACTGAATTCTTTTTCTAAAACCAATTTATCAATTTTAATTTTCTGATTCCTCATAATTATGTACCTGTAATATGTTCTCCTATTTCATATGAAAATATGAGGACAAATGCTATCTATTAATTTTACATATTACAAAGCCTTTCTTGTTAAAACATGTTGTCTCTTTGGATAAACCAAGCAAACACCATTTTTACCAATATATTTTCATTCACAAATTTCCCTGATTAAAAAAAAAGATCATCTCATTTTTCTATCCACAATTTGTCATTAAATGTATATTATCTTCTTTTTATATTCTATCTAAAAATTTCGGAGCCCTACAACAAATTCAAGACATCATTTCCCAAAATTAAACAGCCATCACTCCTTTCCAAATGATTGTACATATCACACTTATTATGTAAGAAATGTACTAAATTTTATATCATTATTCAATCTTACATAATGCTTACAACAATGCTGTTCAGCATCAATTTTTTTTCTCTCACCATGATTATACCACTAAGTTTAAATTTTAGTCATCAATAGATGCCAGCTGGTAATACTTAATAAATCCTTATTCAGTGCTGCCTACTCAATATTCCCAGATTAGTTTTTACTTTATGACTTTCATCAGTGAGGATTTATGGATATGGGAGCACTACACTTGTATCTTTTGGATCTAATTTATCTTTTCTCTAGAAGTCATCTTTTACTTCTTGTTTCACAATCAAGCTATCAACCCAAATATTTTCAATCTATGCCAACTGGAAACCATTGGGCGACTTCTATAGTTTTATATATGGGCCCCTTCTCTTTTTCCAGGATTGAAAAAAATAACCTCATTTTTTATTTTTTATAATTTTAAATTTTCCCCTATTTTATTTATTTTATCATAAAGGTGGTTTTTTTTTCCCTTTTTTTTCCCCATTTTTTTTTCCTTTTTAGAGATTTGGTTTGCTTTATAAATAAAATAAATCAAAAAAAAAAAAAGACCCTACTAATCCGGGGGATAGGCTGAACAAAATCAGGATTTTATTGCCGTACATTAAAAACATATATACAAATTTACAAACAATTTTTTGCAAAGATTTTCCTCTCCTAATTTCAATAGATGTATCAACAATACCAAAGAAAAACTACCTCCAATAAATACCCAGCAGGCCATGTATAAAATAATTTTCCCAGAAAACAATTGTCACGCAGCATATTATGGGGAGACTAAAGCTTCTGTTCATATGAGGTTGCTACAACATAAATATGCGTACAATAAAGCGCTCACAGATCCTTCCCACTTTTCCATTTTTGCGCAGCATAAAATCACTATGGGCTACTCATGTATACTGGACAATCCGCAAGTGATGTGCAGTGAGCGACATGAGATAAGAAAAATTAAGGAGGCCTATTTCATTAATTTACATGCAAACTCATTAAATAAAAGAGACACGTTTTATGCAATCTTGAAGAAATGGCAGACCTGATTTGAATAATTTGTATCTGTTAGTTTAAATAAATAAATTGAACATCGTTATTAGAACTATCTATCTATAGCTTTGAAAATGAAGGCATCATTCCTTCGAAAGCACTAAGTATAGAAATAAATAGAATAATATAAATATATTGAGTTTTAGTGTGGAGATATTACCATAAAATATCTGATCTTATTATTAAAACATTATCTTAAACCAAGCCTTGCATATCAGTTTATTTTCACTTTTTTAAATCTATCTATTCCTCTATTCAGTCCACCATCTATCATCCCATTCTTAATCTCATAAACATTATTCATTTGCGAGTATCAGTATTACTTACAACTTTTCATTACAAATTCATTAATTTTTTTTTTCAAGTTCTTCTGTAATCACTTGTACTCTTCCCTGTACATTTGACAATATAAAGTTTTTCTTTTTTCATTCCTCTTTTTCATACATCTCCAAATTTTTCACAAACCTTGAATCCTACTGCTATATCTCACCTTACCTTCTACCAATGGATTAGTCCAGATTCCACCTTCTCTTGGTGAAAGTGAGCATTCATTACCACAGACTAATAAATAGATAACACATGGCCAATAGTAAATACAGACAAATGAGTGATGATTCTCAGTGAATCCAATGGTTTTCATTATGGAAGGGGATCAGGCTATAAATAGTCAGTTCAGTTGGTGATAAGGCCAGACAACAATAATTTGTCCACTATATAATTAAAATAATGAGGCAAGTTCATATTAAAACTGAAAGCTGCTAGAACTTAAATCAAGTATGAAATAAACTGTGATGGAAGTGTCTCCTATGCTTTATATTTTTTGTTAAAAATAATTTATTTCTAATATCAGCGCAGAAAATCTCCAAATTTATGTTATCTCAAATTTGTTTTTGTTGTGAAACTTTTGTAAAAGATGAAAACGAGAAAAGATGAAAAAAATATTTCCATTGTATTAAAACCAGAAACAATAGTAAACAGAATTCTTTATGAATTAAAAGTGTCTTGGGGGGGTAGAAGTGAGAGATAAAAAGCTATATCAATTATATTGTACCTACACATGAGGCAATCTATCATGGTACAGTTAGAAGTGTTAGATAAACATAGAATGATACCTGAAGCCCCTTACATTAATAGTTGCATGACAACTAGCTATACCTAGGCAATAGTAACAGATGAAAGTAAAATAATTGTATATTTTATAAATATATATTTGTATATTTATTTTAATTAATAAATATTTAATAGTATTTTTATGAATCTATGTTTATTACAATCATGCATAAACACTACACCTACATATCTCAATTTCTCTATTAATTTATTAAATTTATTCTATTTCCATCTTAATTTTTTTTTTTTTTCTGCAGTAGCTAGCCCAACTAACCTTTATCTATTCTTCTTCCATTTGCTTTTTAACAGCTTTAATAATCTTAATGCCTTTCTTCTTTCTTTTACAATTTCTAAATTTTTTTCATTTTGTTTTATAAATCATGTTGATTCTTACTATAGCCATCCATTCTTCATATTTTTAAACTTACTATTTCTTATAATTGTTTCCAAAATATTATTAAATCTATAGATTTTTTTTTTTTGTTGTTTATTTCTTATTTATTCCTGTCAACTTTTCTATAAATTTCATTATTTAGTCTTCCAGATATTTCTAATTCTACCAACAAAATTGTGATCATTACTACATTCTTTTTCTTCCTCATCAAAATGCATTATTATTTTTTTTTTTGTCTTTTAAATTCTTTATCAAATAATACATAATCAACAATTCATTTCAGATTATTTTTTTCATCTAAACTTTGTATATATATATGTAGTAAAGCAAAAATTATTTTCCTCAAACATACTTAAAAATAAAGTGGTAGACAGAAAAGAAATGTCACTCAAATAGTTATTTATAGAAAATGTTTGTAAAAGTTAATAAAATGATTCAATAGATAATATACAAATAAATAATTAGTTGTTTTAAGGAATTATTTCAAAGGATTTTGTTTGAAATAGGTAATTTGAATATCAACAAATATGGGTACTAAATGAAATGAATTGTTTAATATGATTGTAATAAAAATATATAATGGTTAAATTATGTAGAATACAACTGGTAGAAATAAAACAAATACGTTTTACTAATGTAATAAAAATTAATTAGTTTAGAGGGTATGTATTTTGTTTATGAGAGCTTAGTATATTGATGTATGAAACACATGAAAAAAAAAGATCAAGGAGTCATATACTATAAAAATTCTTCTGGTACTATTAATGCAAAATTAATCAGTTTTCCGATTAGTTGTTCTTGGCCAATATAATGAAATGTTTGTCTTTATCAAGAGTATAACAATTTTTATACAGCCTTGATAAGGACTCAAATGAGTTGAAAGCGTTTTAGTGTTTTATATTATTTTAATGTTTTTTTGTTTTATACAATAGCCGTATTGTTAGACTATGATTTATATTTTATAATAACAGAAGTATTAGATTATTTATTTTATATATATATAAAAAGAATTAATAAATAAATTTTAATTACAAAAGTTGTTTTGTTTCTAATTTAATAAAATAATTTTGTTTTGAAACACAAAATATATATATATATTTTAAAAATTGGATTAAATTAGATTTTTATCAATGAAAGAAAGTTTTTATCATATTTTTCTAAGAAATAACCTAAATGGTCAATTTTTATCCTAGTTATAAATATTGAGACATGAATTGCTAACAGGACTCTAGGTTAATTGGAAATTTGTAACTGTAGATAAATGCATGATGACAGCACTGTAAAAAAATTATCAGATTCACCAACAATAACTGAGTTCATAGATTACTGCTGCTATTCTGAAGTTTCAACATGCAACTATTCAATGTAAACTATTAGCAGTAGTCTATCCAATGATTACTCACCAATGAAGCCAATAATTATTATTCACATATCATGCAGATGTGTATATACACATGCTCACACTAAGAAAGAAAAGCAAATTTTGCTGCCAGCTAATTACATAATCAAAAAACAATTAATCATATATAGATGCACATACAGAAAGAAACCAACTATTGTTTCAAATAAAATATAGTATAAACTATAAAGTTTTTAGCAAGAAAAATACATCTGATATAAAGACATTATTGGAAAAATAAATGGATTTACTTCACTTAAGGATATTAAGTAAGTATTTTTTGTCCATTGTGAAATTTTAAATTAAGGTTACAGATTCGTCAAAGATAGATACATTTTTTTTCTTCAAAAAATTTGTTAATCTAGGTTTGCCTACCTAAGTCTATTTTAAATAAATTTTTAGAGTTAAAACTTTGATTAACAGTTCTGATATATAAAAGTTAAAACTAAGGATTAAACAAAGTCAGATATGATTATATTTATACACCATTACAGGGTAAATATATATTAAAAATATAGTACAGTGGATCATATCCAAGTATTGAAAGGACCAACGAATATGAGTTGCTATTATGCTTTACATTTGTAGATTATTAAAGGTAGTAATTAAGCATAGGATCATCAAGGTATAGACCCAAGAAGATATTGTCGTATTCTGAAGAATATTTATAAAAATGCAACTGCAACAATTAGATTACATAATGATATTAAAAAGATTAAAACTGAGAAGAATATACAGCAAGGTGATTCCATATCTTCAAAACTATTTATAGTAGTTTTTCAAGAAGTATTTTATAGATTAAAATGGGAAGCTAAAGGAATAAAAATAGAGATTATTTTTGAAGATGATGTAGTTGTTTTTGCAAATAATGCTTTAAAGCTTCAGGAAATGTTGCAAGAGCTGTGAGATGTAAGAAAGCAGGATTAAAGGTAAATGTAAAAGACTAATGGATTTTCCCAAAATAAGAAAATAAAGATTGATAATGATGAGTTAAAAATTCTTGGTCAGATTATTGTTATATATGGAAACATAATGGATGACATTAATCATAGAATTAAAATTGGTTGAAGTGCTTTTTGTAGAAAGAACTTAATATTAAAAGAAAATATGCCTATGTATTTAAAAGAAAGACTTTTAATAAATGTTATCAGTTCTTACTTACAGATCTTAGACTTGGACATTTAAGAGAAGAATAAAAAAGACTTCAGATTTTACAATGAAATATAAAGAGATGTATATCAGGAGCAACAAGAAGAAATCAAAAAAATAAAATGCATGGGTGAGAAAACAAACAGGTATTACTAATATCATTGAAAGTATTAAAGAGACCGAAGTGAATTTGGCTTGGACATATAGCTAGGACAAATGATAACAGATGGAAAGTGGAACTCTTAAACTAGATTCCAAGAGATTGTAAAAAACTAAGAAAGAGATTGCGTGTGAGATGGATGGATGAAATAAGAAAGTGTGCTGGGATAATGTGAAGAAGAGAGGCTATAGATCAGAGATAGAATTAACTTGGATAGACTTTCATCCTGCAGTAAATCGATAATGGTTTAAAATGAAGATGTAAATACATAAATATCAATTATTCATTTGTTTAGCATATGGATTTTTTGACAGTTTAACTATTAAAATATCATAAAGTGATTTGTAGAGATTCCATTAACTATGTGTTTCAATTTGCTTTTCTCTACATTTATATAAATCAGTGACTGATAACTTATTTATGAAGCAGATGAATGAAATGACTATAAGTTGTCCTGAAACTGTTGACACACGAATTGCATTTAGAAATATTAAATCCATCTGATTTTAATGCTGATACTGGAAAAAGAAATTTGTTTGAAACATTATAAGAATTACATTTTTATCACCATAATTCTTTGATTATAGATTCTTAGTTGAATATCCAAAAGGTGGAACTTGATTTGGGGCAAATCTAGATGGTGAAACTATTTGGAGTTATTGATAAATCCAATCCACTTAACAGCTTCTAATACATTTTTTGTGAAGCAACAAGCAAAAGCACAGGAAATCAAAAAGAGTAAATTTGAATGTACCAATAATACTTTTCATGGTAATATTTGAGTATCTAGAAATTTAGAGTGAGAGCATTTTCTCCAAACAATTACAGTATCCACCTATAGAATGTGTCACCATTTAAAGAAGTTATCCATAAAGTATTTGCATCACAATCCTAGCTAACTTTCCAGAGGTTATTTCTAAAAATTAATTTTAATCTAACTTTATCTAAATGAGGAAAATAAGTTAGGCTGTGATTCAAGGTTACTATTGAATAGCATAGAATAGGATAATGTTTCAATCTATTATTACAAAAGGTTATATTTAGATTATGATTCCCTCTTGTTATACAAAAAATTAAGTAACCTGGCTTTATTGAATTAGGAATAAAACCTGTCTTTGAAAAAAAGATCTCCAGTCTCTTCATATTTTTATTGAAAGAGATGACATATATTTTTGGATAGAACTTCTTCCAAGAAATCAAATCATTAGCATCAGCATAGATGACTGCATGCATTGATTCAAGAAAATCACTGATAAATATATTAAATAAAATAGGTAAAATAACTGAATCCTTTGATAGAGTAAGTATTGCATCTACTATGATTATCATTTAGTATCAGTTGTATAAATAGCTAAATGGATTTTCTGATTTAAGAATTTTAGATATTTTTATAAAAAATCATTTTCCAAACAGAATTGTACATTGAGATTAGATCAATAAAAGTAGCATCAGTTTTTAATTTATTGTTAAAGAAAGCTTGTTTACAATATCTTCTGTCTAGCCTAAACCCAGCCTGTTTTACAGATAGATAGCTTTCACCTGTTGGCAAAATTCTTATTAATATGATTATTTCAAAACCCTTGTAAGAAACACATAATAATAATGAATGATTTTTTTTTTTTAATCATTGCTAGGTTTATTTGATTTTAAGACTGCAATAGTTTTGCTTTCATGCCAAATGTTTGGAATTTCTGTATGAATAATGCTTTGTTTTTAAGTCATAAATTTTTTGGGAACCTGGAAATTTGCTATCTACTGTCTGACCTTTTCAGATTTAAGACAATCAAGGGAAAAATAAAGTTCATCAACGTCTACAGACTTGAACAGATTGACAGGAGAGAAACCATGTAAAAGAAAAACTTGCAATTTATGTTCTAATTATGCTTTTTCTCATTCTATCAATTTTGTATTTAAAAGCCTGATTGGTAACTTCACTAATAGTAATAGTAGTAATTCTTTTTGAGATACTTTTTGTATTAATAATTAAATAATTTTGGTTTTATTAGCCTTAAACCTTTCATGTAGTTTGTATATTATCAAGAATTTGAACATCTATTTTAATTTCAAAGCTAATGAAACTAACATTATCATTGTGTTGGTTTGTTACCATAAAATATATTTATGTGCAGTTAAAGAATTATTTTGTATCCATTTGTAAATGTCTTATGTGATTGTCTATTAAATTAGCACAAAGTGATCTGCTATTAACTTCTTACTTAGTAATCTACCTATAATCACATATATCTATTTTAGTTCACACATCTTGCTCAAAGGTTTTTTGAATCTTTTGTTTTATTTGGAGTTATATGTCAAAGAATAACAGACTAATTGTGGGTGTGAAATCTATATAGTTCTCTCTGAGATCTATATAGATGGTGCCCATTTATAATCATTATCGTAAAGATTCTTAATATTATAAGAGTCATTAAAATTCGCACATAAAGTTGTCTGATAGAAAATGTTTTTATGGTTACACATGAATAATGTTGACATAATTACTAATGAATAGTAAACACATATTGAATGGAGGGTTTATATAACATTTCATTTATACTGTTTATTTATTGCAAATTGGCTATCCAGATAATTAATAATACTCAACCATTTCATTTTATTTAATTCAATCTGCAAAAACATTTTAAAAATATATGCTTTCTATTGATAATCATTGATCTATATCTTAGAAATCATCATTACCCAGCCCATCATTTTTTCAGTTAGACATTTGGTACCTCAACCTGTATCCACATATTATTTTAAATTTTTTAAGACTTTCAACAATCATTCTCAACCCATTCTTTTTTGTTATATATTTGGTGTCCCATTATAGGACTTGATAATATCATTATCATTCATTTATTCATTGCAATACTTTACTAAAATTTTCAAATTCCAATCTATCTTTTTTCTTACATCTTTTTAACCAATGCTCTGTTCATATTTTCTATTTCATCATTTATATTAATATGACCATTTGTATAATCTGTAATCAATATTTTAGTTATTTTTCTAAATTCATTTATATCATCTGCAATCAATATTTTATCATTACTTTTTTCTAACTCATTTATATCTCTATGTTAACTTTCTCAAACACTCATTCTATTCTCACAACTTCCCCATTTTCAGGTAGCTAAATATATTATATTATGCATACATTTCTCTTTATCCAATTTCAATCTAACCCACATTTATTCTTTACAAATTCTTATATAAGATGAAATCTATAATGATAATCTTTACATCCCTTCTTTCAAATCATTGTCATATTTAAATGCCTCCTTACATTCACATCATTGAAAATAGTTCTTCTTAAATCCTCAAATGCTTTTGTCACTGCTAACAAATCTAATTTCTCTTCACTTATTCATCTCTCTCCCTACTTGTATATTTATAAAATCAATTATGTTAATCTCTAAGCCCTTATTTTAAATATTTCTTTATAATTATTAACAGACTCCTGTGCAAGCAATTTTTTCTATCCTTATATCGATCATCATTCTATTTTTGACCATTTTGTCATTTTATCACATTTGCCATCCTAAATATAAACGCTTCCTTTCTTCTCACATTTACCTTCAATACTGAATTTTTATCTATACATATAATTTAATAGATAGTAAAATTTATTATAAATTAACCGTTTAATATTTTATCTATTTTCTTTAATGAATATAAAGCATACCTTTTAAATAAATTTGCAATGCACCTTACTCTGTTTTAGTATTATCTATTGTAAACTTGAGTAATCACTGAATACCAGATGAGTAAGTAACTTAATCCCCATTTCCAAGTCACTTCCTAATTTGACTTTTATTAATAAGGATTTAGGATTTAAAAGTGAAAACAATGCAATTATTTATCCAGAAGCCATCTTTAATTTCTATTTTACAATCAAACTAATAGATCCAAAATGATGAACCTATGGCAGGCGTGCCAGAGATGGCACATTTGAATTTTTTACTGGCACGCGAACTATTTACATATCATAATTTTCTATGCTTTAAATTAATCAATATTTTTTTTGTTGCTAAAATCTATACTAATAAAAATTTACTGTAATCTAAAGGTGAAATAAATGAATAATATTATACTAGAATTCAATTTACAATTGAACACTGATTAGAAGCAATAAATTATAAAATTTGGGGAAAAAAATTTATACATATATAAGTGGGAATGATATTTTAAGTCAAAGGTACCAGTATACTAAGGTATCATATTCTATAAATCTGTCAAATGATTCCAATAAAACTAGAAGTAAACTCAGTAAAATATTTTATAACTTCTTGAAGTAAATATTTTCAAATCTAAAGTAAAAGTAATAAAATGGTTTTTTATCCTAATTTTTTTTCATTTAAACATGTTAACACCATTAATTTTTTAACATAATCAAAATCACGAACAAAGGAACGAAATGCAGAATCAATGCCACCAAACAATAAGTTTTTTTTTTTTTTTTTGCTTGAAGTTTTGCTATAAAAAGAAAATGTAAGGATAATAATATATTTGGATATATAATAAATCTTTGATTTATAAAATTATTAAAGTTCATTTAAATTTATTTTTAAATAAATTTGTTAACATTATATTAATATGACTAATGAAAATAAAAAACAAAAATTGTCAAACAATAGAGAATTTCAGAATTGGTGGACTGATGAGCATGGAATGATTAACAAAGACACCATGGCAGTATGTGTTTTATGTTCCGGAACAGTTATATTGAGAACATCATTGGTAAAACTGCATTATGAAACCAATCATAAATCGCTCTGTGAAAAAAGTAAAGATAAACAAAAAGAATATATTGACCAAGTTAAAAATATAAATATTCAATCAACATTTATAATGAAATTTATCAAAAATCGTTCAAATATAACTGCTACTAGGTTTTTTTTATGTCAAATGTAATTACCAAACACGGAAAACCTTTTAATGATGAAGAATAGATGAAAGAAGCCTTGATGAAATGTGCACCAGTTCTTTTTGAAGATTTTGAAAACAAAGCAAAATTATTCAGAGACTAAAAAATTTACAATTGGCTAGAAATACAGTTCAAGAAAGAATCCTGCAAATGGTTAACAACATAACTTACCAACAAAACAAGATATAAAATCTTCTAGTTTGATTTCACTCTGCCTTAATGAAAGTACAGACATAAATGGATCAGCTTGTTTGGCAATTTTTATTCGCTCTTGTGTTGGGAATAATATTAAAAAAGAATTGATCAGTTTAGTAACAACAAAAGGAATAGATATTTGCAATGAAGTTTCAAATGTACTTGCTGAAAAAGAAATAGATGTTGCTAAAATTGTATCAGTAACTACTGATGGTGCTCAAAGTATAACTGATAAGAAAATGATTTTCTCAGTTTATTTACGAACCATATTGGACATTCAATTTTGAGTTTTCATTGCATTATATATTAGCAGATTTTATGCAGGAAAACCAGCTTTTTTACTCACTTACAACAGTAACATTTCTATTAGGAAAGCAAGATTACAAATTAGTAAATTTCCACATGAAAAGAACTAGCCTGTCCAACGCAATTTATACTCACTCTTATATTAATAACCTCAACCATTTCACAGAACAGGTTCCCCTAAATATTAATTCAGTCACCAATCAATAACTTTCTATAAATTATCAAAAACTCCCAAGTCCTTCTAATAAGATAATAAATAGCCTCATAAACAAAGTCTGTAGTTCAAAAAATTATAAAATCAGGAAATCTAAACATTTCAATACAAATAAATCTACAATAAAAGTTGCACATCTAAAAATCGTATAATCTTATCAATTTTGAATTTATTCCATTATCTCCATAATTCTCATTTATCAAAAAATATCTCATATTAATTTATTATTACTAAATGCTTAACTACTCTTGGTAGACATAATTAGATATATTTCAATCTGGGAGTGAAATATATAGTATTTAGTTTATTTGTATAATTACTAAATTATTTTTCTTTTTCAGCAGTATATTTTTTTTTAGTATACTGTACGTTTAATTTAAATATTAGTTTTATTCTTTACTAATAATTAACGTCGGTAACTTAAATGGTCTTTCATCCCCTCTGCTCCCAGTATTTACATTATTGATTAGGTTAAGAAGTTTGACTATTCCTAATGCGTTTTCTTAAAATAAAGTGTTCTAAGCTAATTTTCATTTACATCTAAATCATGTTTATTAGTTTTAATGATAACTAAAGAATTACTTCGCCTATGGTAATTATGACGTCAAGACAATTGAATTCAAGTTCTACGTATTAAGATTGCAATCACTAGATTAACACTTCTTTATTGTTTAATTTAGTACAATCTATAATTGACTTCAGATTATAGATATAAGCGGTACATAAAGTGAATATAGATATATAAAAAAAGAAGCTTTTAAATATAAAAACGAAATATTTTATAGAACATAAACGTTATTTTTTTACCGTTAACAACTAACGTTTTATTAGCCTAAACTATATATAAATAAATAAAACTTGTAGAATATCTTACCTAAAGTACAAGAAAAATTATTTTAGAAAAAAAAAATGAAGAGATAATAGGTATTTTAGATTATAACATATACGATTGGAATTTTAATTTTTCATGAAAATCCCGTATGTAAGGTGCGATGTAATGCAGCTACTTCTTTATCGAAGTCAATAGTAAAAAAGGTTACTTACTGAAATATAAATGTTAAATACGGTGTGTATGTAATGCCGTAACAAGAGAAATTGGGCCCGAAGGCCGAAATTCGAAAAGGTACCCCATTTTAAAATTCGGAATTTTGATTTTTCATGTATTCACAATTTTTATTTATTTAGTTTATATTATAAATATTAGATAAGGTAATTTAATAAATGTGCTCACTTTAAAAATCTTTCTTCCTAAGCTTTGCATTTGCAAAATCACTAATTAGTCCATTTTGCAAGATCTTTTATAATTTTTTATTATTTTAATTTACTTTTAATTCAATGCTAGCTACGGTTACCAAAAAATAACAAGAAAACGGAATATATTTCACTAAATTAACTTTCCAAACAATTGTATTTAATAATTAACAGGTCTGAGAAATTCTTATTCATCATTTTTTCTGTAAGATCGTCTTTTAGTACAGAAATCATTTGAATTAATTGTCTAGCAAGCTGTTCCGAAAAAAGTTCTGGGTACTTATTTCTAAGATTTGAGCAATTGTCTAACACAGTGGTCTTCAACCCTTTCTGCCGATCCGCGCTACACTGGCACGAAAGTTTGTAGAGACCGGCAGGAAAGTTTGTTATAACAAAATAATAAGATTTTAAACTTTTAATTAATATAAATAATTTTTATTTATTTTTTCATCGCAATTGCTTAAATAAAATTAATTATAAATCAAAATTTTATTTAAATTATTAGATAATAATATAATTACTAAATAATAATCAAAGGAATTTATCTGAAAATGCAATCTTTAAAAGACAAAGCATCAATCTCATGATAATTGGACCACTCCTTACATGTCAATTTCTATACCTAGAAGGCATTTCTCTATTGCGTCAGCTCATTTATTGGTCACTTATAGCAAAAAAATTTATTGCATTTGTATCATCTTTTTATTTTGTGTGTGACATTTCTTTTTGAAATTGTAAACTTCACAAAATGGAGACAGACCATTAATGATAATTTCCCTTCATCAAGAAGTAAATGTATTGTCTTTTTTTTTTTTAGCAAAATGACATCTTTATAATGATTGTTTTATTTCTATGTAACACTTTACCAAATCACTTTTCAGCTTAATTTTCTCAGTGGTTTACAGATGGTCCTCGGGTAACTTCAAGATTAAACAACTAATGCAATCTGGTGTTACTTTAATCTCATTTTTACCCAATTAAAAAAAAAAAAGAAACAGAAGGGTAAAAAAATCTAATCAATCATACATAAATTAATTTGTTTTTCTAGTTATCACAGATGTTTATGAGGAGGGGGAGTAGAATTAAATTTTTTATTATATAAATTTCATATATAATTTTTGTATATTTAACATTAAACAAAAATATTACATTTATCGTAATCATTGTCATATAATTACACTAGCTGTGATATTTCCCAACATTCAAGTGAATATATTTAATTCTTGCATGTTTTAAAAATGAAATAATAAACGTAGCAATGCGGGTACATTAATGAGAACGATTATTATTGTACTGTTTTCTGTAGCAGTATGACTGCGCAATTCAAGAAAGAGTGTCCAGCATGTGAAGGTAAGCAACACCATTACAATACAGTAACTAGTGTGTTGTTTTCGTCAGTTATAACAATTATGCTCATCAAAGGCTAAGCAGTTTAAATCTTTAAGAAAATTTATCTGTAGACTTCTGCCAATCCGCGAAATCTTATCCTTATATTTTTGCTTGCTCATAACTGTTATTAAAACAGGCAAAGCTTTCCATACAGTAGTGCCATTCAGAAATGATGATCATGTGATGTTTAATGGTTTAATATCAATTAAGCCTAATAGAATAGCCGTGGCTATGGTTATTATAGAACCAAAGGCACCACAATGTATGGATACTGAATTGAGTTCAAACCTATATGATTATATAAACTAATGAGATTAGATTGAAAATATTGTATTTTCTATTCTCATAGTTTTATAGTTAAATAGAGATAAAAGATGGCTTCTGGAGGGTTGTATTAGATCCTAAGATCTAAGTGCGGTGCTCTCAGATCCAAGGCTCCTCACTGATGAAGGCCACAAGCCAGAAACTAGTCTGGGGATATTGGATGAGTATGCATTAGATAGGAATTTTATGCCCAAGCTTTTTGGCATCCATTACTCTGGCTTGCACTGAATGGCACTACTGTATGGAGAGTTTTGTCTGTTTTAACAACAATTATGAGAAAGCATAAGAAATAAATGATGATCATGTGATGTTATCGAAGTGTTGTTTTGCCTTTTTTATTTTATTTGACTTGAAAATCGGTATCTATCTCCCATTTTTCTGATAATTCTTTAACTTCTAATTTTATTTTTTCGTATGAGTTTCTGAATTATTTAAATTTTTATATACATGATATAGTACAGATGTATCTTCATCTTAAGACAAGATGACATTTTTATAATGTTTTCGAAGCATAGTTAACTTCAGTCAATACTTTATATTTAAAAAAATGACCAAAAACTAAAATGCTATTTTTATGTACCTACTTATTTTTCATCATAAAAATTCATTCAAATTGTTATCAATATTTCTTTGTTAGAAAATAGTATAACGAATGCTACCAATTCATGGCATATAGAAAAATGTTTGCCATCTGGAAGAATGTTTAGAAAATATAGGATGGTAATGTAATCTTTGTGAATTTTTAAGAAGAGTCAAATAAATTAGTTTTTAAACAATGAGTGAGAGCCTTATATGTATTATGAAGGATACTTTAGATTTTTCAAAATAATTTTACAATTTCTTATATAACAATGACAATTTATGAGATATAGTTAATAATTGTTTTCATGTGAATATATTTTAATTGCCTTGCTATAGATTTTCAAGTTTATGGGGCCCTTGGTTTGCGTGGCCCGCAGGTATTGCCCTCCTTTGTGACTCTGTAGTTACACCACTGTATATATGTAGCTATGCTCTTATCTTTAGAATAATAGTATAATTTAATTGAATTATTCTGTTAAAGAAAATCCAAGAAACTAAGCTGTTTTTTTTTAGTCACTCAGAAAATAAACAACAAACAATAGAAAAATTAAACAGATGAATAGGATTAACATATAAAATTCTCAAATTTATTTTAAAATGTTCATTTATTATTTCTTTTAAATCAATACATGGTTATATTTCCATTAAAACGTCTAATAATATTTTTAAATTTCTCTTCTTCTCAATGCTATAAATTGTATAAAGTAAAAAATATCAAAATGAATGAATTTTTATATATTACTTGCTATCTTCTATTTCATTTTTATTAAATTATTCTCACTTAACTTAATTTTCAATACTATTCTCCTTTTATTTTATTGATTATTAAATTGATCTAATTTTACAGACTTGCCAGATAATTACATTACTAAAAATCAAAGACATTAAGATTACAGTCTTTAAAAATACCATAATTAACAAATTAAAAAGGTTCAAAAAACTAGAAACATCTTACAAATAATACCTATTAAAAATATAATTAAAAACAAACAAAAAAAATATTTACATACATTTTACTATTCCAATATATAAAACTTCCATAATTAAAACGTTCCTCAGCATCATTTATATGTTTGTCTTTTTTTAATTTTCAATTTATAATTATTTTTTTAAATTTATATTTTAAAACAGGCAAAAGTCTCTATACGTATTGCCACTCCGTGCAAGCCAGAGTAATCAATGGATGCCAGAAGGCTTGTGCATAAAATCCCCATCTAGTGCATACTCATCCAATATTCCCAGACTAGTTTCTGGCTTGTGGCCTTCATCAGTGAGGAGCCTTGGATCTGCGAGCACTGCAGATCTTAGGATCTAATGCAACCCTCCAGCGGCCACCATTGATTACTCTGGCTTGCACTGAGTGGCCATATGTATAGAGAGTTTTGCCTGTTTTAATAACAGTTATGAGCAACATTAAGTAATGGTGATTGTGTGATGTTTATGAGCTTAAATTTATATTTTCACAATCTATACAGTTGACTTTATATATACTATACAAATAATCAAGATGATTAATATTTTTTATTATAATTAAGCATATTCACATGATCACTATCTCTTATACTAATTAGCACATAATTGTTATTAAACAAGGCATATGGTGATGTATTGTGGCTTCTTAAATGAAGTCATGAATATCTCAGCAATTATACCCAGATAAACCTGTTAGCCACTTTATTTTCCATTCCCCACTCTAAATTTTCCCATATTCTGCTCCATCCCATTTTCCACAACATAATCTTTGTCAACTCTATAGCCTTTATATCTAAATCCCCCTTATCTTTTCCCAAACCCAGTATAAAAACCAATAATTATCTTTCTCTATAATCACTTTTTTCATATTTATTATTCCATAACTTTATTATATGTACCCTTTCATTTTCAAGCATTTACATTCAATAAACAAATACCTAATATTTTCTATTCCTTCCTTATATAATTTACAAAATAAATCACCCATATTTTTCCATTTACATGTATATTGTCTTGTAGCTAAAGATCCTGTTCAAGTTTTAAACAATAAACTACTTTCCTTACTATTATCATATATTAATTCACACCTAATAATCTGTTTATTTTTATACATATTTAAATTCTTTTTACTCTCGATACTATTTCTCCATCTCTATAACTCTCTATTCTTTATTAATAAATCTATTATTTTATCCCATTCCTTACTACTATAACACTCAAAAATCCTCTTAACACAATCATCCCATCTTTTGTACAAATATACTGATATAAATTCTTATCCAAGTCTTTTGCATACTGCATTACCTTTCTTACCCATCTTGTTATCTGCTCTTTACTCATAATTCAATTAAATACTATTTTGGCTATTCTTTTATTATCTATAAACTGCAATCTACCAAAAATTTTCATTTTACTTTTTGCATCTCTCATATGAAAACTTGACCATCCCAATTTCTCCTTGAATTGCCTCCTTTGCTGTCCATACATCTGCATCCAATGCATGTCTTCCTACTTCCCTTTGAACTTTTTCTAAGTAATTTAATACCTCTTACTAACATATAATGCATCATTACCATATGTTAACCCTGCTACTGCAACTCCTTTCCATATAATTCTAGCCTCATCATATTTATTATATGAAAACACTTAATTTCTTTATCAAAACTCTCTCCATACAGTAGTGCCACCCTGTTCCAACCAGAGTTATCAATGGATGCCAGAAGACTTGTGCATAAAATCCTTATCTAGTGCCTACTCATCCAATATCCCCAGACTATTTTTTGGCTTGTGGCCTTCATCAGTGAGGAGCCTTGGATCTGAGCCCACTGCACCTAGATCTTAGGATCTAATGCAACCCTCCAGCAGCCACCTTTTAATCCTACGTAACTACAAAACTATGAGAATGAAATTGAAAATATAATATTTTCAATCTAAGCACAATAGCTTATATAGTCATATGTATGGAGAGAGTTTTGCCTTGTTTAATAACAATTATGTGCTAGTATAAGAGATAGTGATCATGTGATGTTTAGTGGTTTAACACTTAATCCTGCTTAATAGGATAATGGTGGCTATGGTTGTTAAAGTGCCAAAGACACCAAAATGTATGGGTGCTGAACTGAGCTATTGAGCTTATATTGAAAATATCATATTTTCAATTTCATTCTCATGGTTTTGTAGTTAAGTAGACTTAAAAGGTGGCTGGTGGAGGGTTGCATTAGATCTTAAGACCTCGATGCAATGCTCTCAGATCTAAAGCTCCTCACCGATGAAGGCCATAAGCCAGAAAATAGTTTGGGGATAATGGATGAGTAGGCACTAGATAAGGATTTTCTGTACAAGCCTTCTGGCATCCATTGGTTACTCTAGTTGGCACAGGGTGGCACTACTGTATGGAGAGAGTTTTGCCTTGTTTAATTAAGCATATTATTAATATTTGTTTATATATATACTGAATAGACACCAATATCCATTAAATTTTCTTTTTAATAATGCTTATAAACAAGGCATAAGAGATGATGATCATGTGATGAATAATGCTTATATATAATTGTTTAAATTAACAAATATAAATTTTATTAATTTCAAAACTTGTGTAAATTTTACAAATTTATTACCATTCCTTTTTATATTTTTGTTATATTGCTTATCCTATTTAAAAACATTATTTGTAAAATATACATAACAATTGTTAATGAATGCTTCATTTCTTATTTAAGATATTATTTTTACTTCATTACAATAGACTTTTTAAAAGATTAGTTTTACCGTTTGAAACTTTTTAAAGAATAAAACACTAAAATAATAAAAGTTGATTAAACAAATTCATTAACATTTAATAATATTGAAATCCTTAGGTTATGGTAATGCTTTGATAAATTTTATTCATTTATTTTCCTTTTATTTTATATTTAGTGTTGTTTAATCCATGTGCAATCTCTAATTAGCTTCTGATTGTACATTCGTAAAGTGAACTAAGAGGAAATGATTACTAATGCCAAAATAAAAAAAGGCTTTTGATTTAATAATCAAACGCTATAGTACAACATAACATTTTACCATCTACATTCATATTTTAATAGTTTAAACTACAGAAGTATATGCCAAATATATATAAAGAAAATGTGAAAGCTGAATAATGAATAATTGTAATATATTACCAAAGTTGAGAGAAAAAATATTTTTAAAAAAATACTTAAGTGAGTATATATATATTATCCAGTATGTGTAATGCGATATAATGTATTTCTTTTCTGTACTCACTCTATTAAAGAGTCTAGCTATTGTAAAGTAAATACTGTATATAAATGCCCGTGCTAAGGCATTTAGTCACTTAGTTCACACATATTTAATTAATAATCAAAATCATGAAATGTATTTATTATTAATGTTATGTTGTAATTACATACCAAGAAATTGTAAAATATCTACTGAAGTTACATGGATGGTTAAAATAAGGAAGTTTGCTGTTGTGGATAAGTAAGTCAAGGAATTAGAGAAATTGAATGGAATTTAGACCTTCATTCTCTAATGGATTGATACTGATTGAAAATGATAATAGATAAGTATCTGCATGAATGAGAAAAATGAAATAATTAAGTATTTGTCTAAGCATATCTAGATTATAAAAGATGATTACTTTAATTTTATTTTCACATTTGAATAAGTTAAAAATTATAAAAAGGTGTTATCTCACTAAACACTTCCCACCACTAATCTAGTTTTAAAAGTAACAGTGTTTTATTTATAAGAGTAATGATATGTTATTTTGCTTATTGTAAAATGTATATCACTTTAATAAACGTAAATTTGTGTGTAACAGAAGAAAATAGACATTCATAAGAAAAATTTGTTTAAAATGAAGATTATTTTTTTCTGTAAATAATATTAATAAAAACAAAATAAATCACTACTTTTCTTGAAAAAGAAAAATGAAAATTTGTAATAAAAGTAAAAATATATTTTTGTTTTAACTGATTAAATTACACCAATATTGTTGGTGGGGGAGGGGGATATTAAAATTCTAAAATTGTGTACAGAAAAACATATTTTAATTAAAATAAGAAATAAGGTTGTAGTTAACATATTAGAGAATTAAGATTTGTGGCAAAAAAATATTGAGAGAGATAGGATTGTTTTTGCTTGTGTTATTTGATTTTACATTAGAAATAGTGTCTAATTGAATTCACATCACTGTCTGATTATACTAAGGCAATAAACTTCAAGAATATGCACCTGAAAATGCAAAGGTAGGGACCTCTACAGGTCTTAAACACAAGCTTACTCTTTTCTTCCAAAGAGTAAGCTTGTGGTTAAGATCTGTAGAGGTCCCTACCTTCGCATTTTCAAGTGCATATTCTTGAGGTTTATTGTCTTAGTATAATATTACTTACATAATCAATATGCATTAAATAAATTTATAATCACTGTCTGATGCTATTTGGCCATGAGAAATATTGGAAGGAAATAAAAAAAGAAAGAAACATAGCAGGAAGAAACTCAAGTACTGTTCATTATAATGTGAATAAACTGAAAACTTTTAAAGTAAAATGGATATCACCAAATTTATAACTTACATAAAAAATCAGCTGTTTCTGTGATATATATCTAGATATCCCTTTGTGCATTGTAGAAACTAATACATATAAATCAATTTTCTTATGGTAAAAAAAATCTCCCAGATGGCAAATCCCTAAAATTTTAAAATACATTATAATTGATGTAGTAGAAAAGCATGCAAGAAAGAATAAAGAAAGCCAAATATAACTAAAGTATTGCCCGTGGAAGTACAAAAACTGTAGTATGACATGCTTAACACTTAAAAGAAAGTAATGTTAAAAATTTCAATATATTATATAAATTTTAAAATATATCCTATGTAAGATATAATAAATAATAATATGTGAGACCATAATTAACAGTAATTTTATATTAATTTTTTCTTTACCCAATATTTCTATTTTTGAAATGTTTATAATGGATACTTAAGTCATTTTTTGATGAGAATTCTATTATGTGCTCTAAAAAACCATTTTTAATAATTTTCTTAAAGTTTAAAATATTTCTAGTATCAATCTGAAATATCTTTAATTTATAGCTGAGTTTTTTTAAAAAAAAAATTTAAAAAAGAGAACATGCCATTGTGAAATTTTATCACTCATAAATCTATAAAGTTATGTAAATGTGTATTTTAACAAATAATAATTGATATATTTATATATTGGTAGAATATTTTAATTAATGCTACAGATAGATATAATTATACTACAAAAATGTTAATTATTTTTAATAGCAGATTTAAATTTACAAGTCCAGTATGAATTCTTTATAACTTAATCCAGTTATACATGTATGCATATAGTAACAAAAACATGTATATATTAAATGAATGAATTGTCAGATTTAACATTATTTATTTCTATGATCTATATTTTACCAACAACGTTATTTTTTTCCTCTTGTTAATTTTAAAACTTAATAGTTTCTTTGTTCTTTTTGCTATTATGTCATTTAATCATAGGTGTGGGTATATATATATATTGCACTGGTAAATAACTACAGTAGTAACTCCAATACAGGTTTGAACCATAACCAATGCTACACAAAAGATATATAAGATACTAAATGATATACACATTTATGTATATAAATATCATCAATAAGAAGTTGAATAGAATTCCAATAATAAAACAAAGTTTTTATAATAATATTAACGAAGTTGATAATAGTGATCAGGATTTATAATCACAAGTACTCCTAACAATGTTTTATTTGTTTTAGGTTTCAAGCAAAAAAGAAACTTCATGCATGACATACATCAACAAGGGATTTGGCATTCCATCATCAGATTTGATGACTGAAAAGTTGGAGGGTGGAGTAGACTGAAGCCTGTCCATTAAAGTTTGAAGATTTTCTATTTTTATATAAACCAAGTATTGATGAAATATGTGTAGAATATGATTATCTGCACCAATTGATTTGTGGTTCAGCACAAAATATGTATATTGGAGATAATTTATCTTTTTCATATATATGTGGTCATGTGTAATGATTGTATGAGATACGAGTGGATAGCTGAAGGTAACTTGAGTCTATTCAAATCCCCTATAACTAAATATTTGTGTATCCAAAAAGTTATTGACAATGTTTTTTCTTGACTTAGAACATTACACATTATTAGAATATGTTAGTGTTAAGAAAACTATTCCATCACAAATATAGACAGGACAAATCAGTCATCTAAATTGTTCCTAAAAATTATTCTATGTTAATGACTTATAGTTAAAATCCAGATAACTGCCTCAAAGTTTGTGTTCAACTTAAGCTTTCCTATTGTTTATATGAAAAGTCGAGTATATTGTCTTTTGAGATGTGATATACAATTGCAGTTAATCAGTGAAAAGTGTTCACACTTTTAAATCCCTGTCATGAGATTTTTTCTAAAATGATGAATTTATTGTTTTCATAAAATTTAACAATTAAAGTTTATCTTTTTTTTAAAAAAAAAAAAAACTATAATAAGTAATTTTCAAAAAATGAGAGGCTTTAATTGTTTTTAGGAAATAAATGAAAATGTAGTACTAAATAATGTTATTATACTACAGAAACTTCATGTGCTAATCAATTAGAATTGATTTTTTAATTTTAATGTAGGTATAAATTAATTTATATACTTGTACAATTATTTTAGCTTTTGGGGTAATGTGTTTGTATTCAAGAATAAGTAGAATGTAAGTTCCACTTTTTTTTTGCTTATCACTTATTTACCAACAACATCTAAAAAGCCAGAAAATCATTGTTTCTCCAAGCACAATTGGAATTATTATATTTAACTGGAAATAAAAGCATGAAGGGGGAGGGAATCCAGAAATTAATTAATTCAATCCCTTGTTATAAAAAGCAGGAATTGATATAATTAATTTCTGAACCCTCCATATTTTTATTTCATGTTATATATAAAAACCTCAATTGTGATTGAAGAAATAATTATTTTTTGGCTTTTTAGACCACAGTAATTTTAAGTGCTCATTATAAATATTTTTTACATATATTATTTTTTAAGTGTTTAGCATTCAGATATTTTTTATAATTATTCCAAACATTAGCTTAATATTTGAAAGTAAAATTATATATAGATAATTTACAATATAGTTTTGCTTATTTGGAAATTTAAAAAAATCAACTTTTACAATCAAAAGAAAAAATATTGTATACTTTTTTAAAAAAAACAAACTTTTATAATCAAGATCTCTAAGGATACTTTTTACTCAGAGGTTAAACTTTCCATACAGTAGCACCACCAGTGCATGCCAGAGTAATCAATGTATGGAGAATTTAGCCTCTGTGTAAACACCTTGTATAAGCATAAGAAATGGTAATCATGTGATGTTTAATGGATATTTTTTACTGTAAGCTTTTTTTTTTTAAATATATGTATATATAAACAGTGAGGATTGCCAATTCCTCTACAAGCTTTGTGATAAATGCTTAGCCAGAGCCAGCACTTAAAATATCTCTGTCAGGCCCCCCCCCAACCCCTGACCATGGTTTCGTGCTTTGGCACTCTTCAGAGAGGTGCCAGGGTAGGTTGCTGACAGAGATATTTTAAATGCTGGCTCTGGCTAAGCATTTATCATAAAGCTTGTAGAGGAATTGGCAATCCTCACTGCTTATAACTTATAAACTTAAGAGATAGGGTCATGTGATCTATGACTCTTATTTTGAATGTGTAAGAGATAGGGTCATGTGATCTATGACTCTTATTTTGAATATGTATATATACTTCCCTTTAACATGTATTATTGAAAATTTATAAATGTATTTGAAATTTAATATCACTTTATTTGAAATTTGATCCAGGAACTTATCTATAATACTTAAAATATTCCTTTGTCATCATAATGCATTGTGATTTGTAACAAATGTACAACATTTGAAATAATTTTAATGAATATAAATATATTAAACTTTGATTTTAAAATTTTATTCAAATAAACAAATAATAAATTCTAACTTAAATAAAAGCATTTAAAAAAGAATTCAACATTGTTTTGAAAGAATTTAATAATGCAGGAATTTTTAAATTTTATTACAATTATAAAACTTAATGTTCATCTTTAGAATAAATTATTTTTAGCAATTAAATATCAGATCTTATAAAAAATATTATACTGCATATAAATCTCAGAAAATATTAAAACTTAGTAGGCAGTCTGTGATTGTCTCTATATACTTATGTCTATATATATTGCATATAATTGTTTATTCTTTGAATATTTGTACATAAATTTATTATTTGATATAACATATAGGTATTAAAGACAATCAGAAAATTTACAGTCTGCAAGTATGAACGTAGCTATATACATATACAATATCAAATAGCAAAAATTAAAATATAGTAATTCACTTAACATATATATTTCAATATAAAGAAACTAGTACTTTGAAAATTTATTCAGAACCATTATAAATTATACAAAAATAAACAGTTGATTTTGGCAGAGTATCTATCTATCAAAAAGTCAAAAATTTTCTTGAACCAGCCCCACAATTGGTCCAGGGGCTACATTAGGTGGGCTCTAGGCCATAGAGACAAGAAACCCACTCCATCTATTACAGTTGGAAATAACCTTGACTCAGGATCTAACATGCTTCTAAAAAATTGTTTGTTCTTCAGGGAAAAGTTTTCCACTCATGCACCTGACTCTAAATAGGACTCAATTTGGGATTCTTCGCCCTCTGACCATGGCATTTTGAAGGGAGATGTTCTAAGTTAACCTCGATGCCTGAAAGGACCCATCCGGAGCTCCATGCAATTCCCCGTTTTCTTCTGCTACACCTGTCTAAATTCTCGGTTCCAATCATGTACAACTTGGTTAATCACCTTTCTTCTGGTGTCCATGAAATCGGTGGTCTTATCCCATAGCAATAGTGCCATTTCTAAAGCGCAACATAATTCCTTCCCCGCTGGAGAATCTGCGGCCCATCTCTATGACTCCATTGATGGTCAAGGTCATTGAATCTATCACCAAGGAAAAAATTCAAAACAAGATTCTTCCCCTTATTTTGCAATATCAATTTGCGAAAAAGGGCAGCTCAACCACAAATGCTATCAATCTTTGTAAAATCATTACTGACCACATCAGATACCCCAGGCAATCTAGACCGGTGGTTGTGCAGCTCGATATTGCAGCTACCTTTGATTCTATTCAACTCAATACCCTTTTAAACATACTTGGTGAGCATGATATTTCTACTGGAATCATAAATATTATTAGAAACCTCCTCTACAATCGTGAATTGAGCATCTCAATTAATGGGAAGCTTTCTCCCCCATTCTACACCACATCCTCCATTCCACAAGGTTCTCCTCTGAGCGCCCTGTTTTTCATTACTTAACTCAACCCTCTGCTTCTTCAAATTGAGAGATCTCTTCCTGGCATTCATATCCCAATTTTAAATACATCAAATCATCACATTACCTATATGGATGACTTGGACATTTTCCTTCCATCAAAAAAATTAATTCCAAGACTTTTATCAATACTTAAAGAATTCTCTGATCAATCCGGCCTACAATTTAATATGGCCAAGTCATCTGTCTGGTATATATATCTTTGGGTAAGACCATTCCAGAACCATTTGCAGCAAAGCCTCAGAACTTCTTGGGCTTCCCTATATTTGAATCCACGTCTGCCATGAGGAGATCTATCCAAGGAAAGTTACTTCAATCCACACAGAGAATCACATCCTCTCTATCCAAAGTTTACATGTCCATGTTTGCCATGTCCTCCCTCATCAACATACTAATATTCCCTAGAATATCCTATTTCATACTAATATTCCCTAGAATATCCTATTTCACCCCAGTAGTCAATTTTACCAAAGTATTCAGCAGGAAAATACACAAAATGTGCACTGATCTGATTAGAGGGGGGAAAAGTGCAACCATAAGCTTGAGAAATCTACAGAAACCCACAAAACTTAATGGATTATCCCTAATTAAATAGATACTTTTATATTTCAATGTTCCTACAATTCTTTCTGCAGAATGTGTCTGCAGTATCCTAACTACTCACATTCCAGAGAGGTCACTCCCACAGATAAGTCACCCCCTATTGGTACTGACTGGCTATCAGCCCTCACATGTCTTATCTCCAAACATACTATGCTTCCTAAAAAAATCGTCCTCAATGAAAATCAAGTTCTGGGATGCATACATCCTTAATCCTGATGTTTCTGCAGGATCAACTATCCTCAGGCTTAACAACCATCTGCTAATCAAGAAATTTAAGTGATGGTTCCTTGAACCCAAATATTTTGATTTCCTGATGAAGATAAATATTAATGCTTTGCCTACTAAACACTTTCTGGTGCATCGCCGAGGATTCTCAAACATAGAGTCCACTTGCTCACTATGCCTCAGAGAGGATGAAACTTTTCTTCACCTCCTCTGCCACGGTGTTTCCTTCACCCCTACAGTCCTTATAGCCTCCATGTTAAATAACAATACGCATGCCCTGTTGACTCTCATTGACAATATACTATGTGGATCCATTCCAAAGATATGATTAACATTTATACTGTTCTCACTAAGGTTTAATCATGCACTAGAACGTCCGCTCAAGCTCTATATTAACAAAATGAAAAAAATTTGGAAAAGGGACCAGAATTTGGCTCCCTCTTACATCTATGACTCTACATGGAGGTTATTGATCTGGCCCCCAAAAGCTGATCCCTTTCACTCCTGAATAGAAATCTCATTCCCTGGAGAGTGATTTGAGGCTGAATGGACTGCATCCCTTTGTGATGACTCACCTTGCTCTGCATGATTATTGCCCAGATCCTGAGTTGTTATGGAAGTAACCTCCAATATGAAGGGTTGACTTGGTCATGCGGAGCATGGACAAAGGATTAGACCTATCGCTGAACTATATGAGACATGCAAGCTTGTTCATCTATATCAATAAGATACTATTCCGGACTCATTCCTCGCTGATATGCTTCATATTAGTCCTTTTAACTGGTGCCAAACAAGATATCAATATTGAGCTTTCATCCCCCTGATCATCATGTAATATATTCTATGTTTAACTATTATCATATATTGTAACCAAATTTCTGAATAAATTTCTATATTTTATAATAAAAAAAACCCATTATAAATTATAATTTATCAATGTTATTTTAAATAAATATGAAATATTTCTTCTTAAATATTTAAGTTGCTTTTAGGAAATAAAATATGCCTGAGATATCTCGTGAGAGCAAGTCGATGTTAGATATATTTTATATTTTGACTTGCATTGCTTTCATATTGTTGGTAAAAGTTTTTATAAAATTACTAAACATCTCATGATCACTCTGAGATCCAAAGCTACTCACTGATGAAGGCCACAAGCCAGAAACTAGTCTGGGGATATTGGATGAGTAGGCACTAGATGGGGATTTTATGCGCAAGCCTTCTGGCATCCATTGATTACTCTGGTTGGCACTGAATGGCACTACTGTATGGAGAGTTTTGCCTGTTTTATGAAATTATAATTTTATAAGAAATTTAATGACCTGATATCAAAGATGGAATTTTAAAATTTATCTATTAAAATTTGTAATTTATGGAAAAATAACAAATTAATAACTTGGTGAAGTATGTTTAAGTCTTAAATAAAATTTTATAATAATTTCTCATACCAAAGTATATTATCTTTATAGCAGCATATATCTAAACTGAAGTTATTGTGAAAATTGTACCTTTAATCAAATGCAAAAGAAAAACAAAATATAATACATGGGACCTTTCAGATCAAAAAATGTTTTATGAATGAATTGTAAATAGTCTTGTAGGTTTGAAATATTGAATGGTCACACAGTAATTTTGCAAAATATAATTCTCAATAACCAGATTAACAGCACTATACATTTATAAATTTCAAGATTGCAATTGTTTTTTATGTTTTTTTTGATCAAACGATAAATTCCTACTCAATTAGACATGTTTCAAGTTTTGACAAATACATACAATCATAATATATAAAAAACTATAAACATTGAACCTTGGAATTGCTGCAAACTTGAGCACAATTATTATTTTGAAATTGTTATAATTATATAATTCTATGCACAAATATAAAGAATTTTTTCCACTCAGACCCTGATGTTTATCATTTGTGTTAACAAAGAAAAAAGTTGCCATTTTAAAGCAATCATATAAATTTGAAGCATATCACTTAGTAAAGCAAATTTTAACTAAAACATCATAAAAATATGACCAAAGAAAAAAAAGTACTGAATTAACTATAGATTTGGGCCATCTCATCTGATTTATGTTGATTTTAAAAAATGCATTTTTCAAAAGATGAGCTCCATCTTGCTGAAAAATTTAATTCTATATAGATCCAAAAAATATACTATTTATTCTGTGAAAATGTCAAACGAACTGAATGCATCGTGAATAAAGTAGTCAAAGTAAATGATTATTGAACTATTAAGTAAACTTACTAAATTAAAAAAGTAAATTTTTAACATTCTACATTCATTTAAAGCTGCAACAGACATTCTAAATTAAATCAGTTTTGTATATGTAAAACCAACAAATGTCACACAACCACTGCTTATATATATTTTTAGATGTGAATCACTCCATTCTAGTCCAGATCATTGTTGTAATTGCTTTTAAATTTCATGTTGCTGGTTTGATAATAATAAAAAAGAACAAAAAATGGATGCTGGATGAAAGATGTATGGGATTCAGGTGCATTAAGATTAAATTCTTCA
This sequence comes from Epiperipatus broadwayi, assembly GCA_028023455.1. NCBI lineage: Eukaryota > Metazoa > Onychophora > Udeonychophora > Euonychophora > Peripatidae > Epiperipatus > Epiperipatus broadwayi. Next base: position 2,030,016 of record JAQFVV010012538.1, on the reverse strand, counting down.
TGTCTAAAGATTATAAACCAGAAATTAGTGGGGGAATGAAGTTAGAATAATAGACTATTTTCTAGTAAATGGTATATTATTCAAGATTATAGTAGATATATCTGGCATAGAGTGAAAAGAATTGCTGATAAATACATAAAATTTAAGTATATTACTTTCTAGTTTATGCTTTGCAAACAGTTGATTCTTATAATCAATTTCTGATAGAAAAATAAAGAATAAGATTACATCTCTTTTAATATAAAATTCACCTATTATTTGGCTTCAAACTTAAATTTTGAAGTTTACTATTATATTAGGGTATAGAATTTATCTCTATAGCATAGATCTACCCATGCAATTTTAAATCTTTCTATAAAAATGTTTAGAAGATACCAAATGATCCAGAAATGAGACAAGTCATATTCATCAATAATATAAAAACTATTTACTTCTTAAAGCAAAACATATGCCAGATGATACAGTTAGCATATGCTAAATAGCATGAGTATAATTGGTTCTATGCATTAAATAAAAATATAATATACACAAATATTAAGAAAAAAAAACAAATACCCATACAAATTAAGTTTATGGAAGTAAAAATATATTTTATTATAATATGAATCAATACAAGATAAACAATAGAAAAATTAAGTTTTAATTATCAATATAAAGTATATAATTCACAAAACAAAAAAACCACAAAGTGTATATTAGATCTCTATTGTTCAAGTATTCATTAATCACAGTAAACAAAATTCTGTCAAAATATTTGCATCCCAGAATAATTGAAGAATACATACAAAACAATTGTAAAATAAATTAGTCATTTAAATGTAAACATTTGTTTATATATGACAATGAAGTTAAAAAAATGTTTGGAATTTAATGCACTGGAATTCAAATAATGTGGAATAATTAAGTATATTTAATATTTAACAATTGATAATATCGCAACTTATATACATGAAATACTGTGAAAAAAAACTTTTCACACGTGCTATAACATAGGCACACACTCTTCTGCCAATAAATGCTTTAAAAACATAGGTGGTCCACCTGATCTTAGAACTTATTGTTTTCACTGGCAAAAATTTCTCAAGTGAATACAAAATTTGTGAAAATTTTTCTGAAAATTTTTTTTTAAAAACTCATAAAGCTTTAAATAACTGTAACATCCAATTCTTCATTCTAAGAGAAAAAAAGACCAATAGTTACATGTCTTTCAAAATGTTAATTAAAACTGTAGGAACAAATTAAATTGATTTTATATAAAGGGAAATACATCACTACTTTTAAATTAGGTTCAAATAAATAAGAATTTCTATATTATTAATTATCTCTAACATTTTTTATGCAATTGCCTTTAGAAAAAAAAAACTAGGTGTATGTTACCTGACTATTTTAGCTGGGTGATGTTAGTGATGTATTGGTAGCCTAAATTTCAGTACTGCAAAATTTCATTTAACTATACTTTCTTCTCTTTTTTGGAATTCATTTTTATTGTTAAAAGAGTTTAGAAAAATATTAAGTTGCTCATCTATTGTTTTACTTGACAAATTTTAAGAATTACAATGATGTTTTACAAACAGTTCTTTAACAAAACATGTTTATCAATGAATCTGCAGCATAGTAATCACTTGTATAACTATCATCATCATCAACCATTATCAATCCACTGCAGGATAAAGGTCTCTCCAAGTTCAATCCATTTCTCTTCTCAACATCACCCCTGCACACCTTATTTCATCCATCCATCTCACATGACTTTATAATTTGCCAAAATAATCTCTTCCTATGTTTTTAAAATCACTCACTTCAGAAATATGGAAACCAACTTGTTTTAAATATTTCATTTCTTGGTTATTTGAATGAGACTTCAGAAAACAATCTTTCATGTAGCACATTGTAGTCACAGAAATTATTTTGGGAATATTTATTCTGTACAAAAAATCATTCATTATGAGTTTTTTCATGTACTAACATTTTTTTCTTGTCAACCTTACATTAAAAGTTTTATAATCACATAAAAGAATAATTTGAGAGTTTATATAAACTGTAACAAACTGTTCATTTTAAATTACTAATAAGAAATCTTTAATAAACTTTATGTAGTAATTAACTTAAAAAAGTGAAATGACAATATTAAATTTTCAAACGTCATCATTTGTAAATGATTTCACCATTTTTAGATCGGTAGCATTAACATTGTATGGGTTTTACTGTTGGCTTATCAACCATTTCGATCTTTTGCTTTTTTGAAAAACTTCAGATATTTAAGTATACATTAGTTTTTGTAAAATCAATTTTACTAACTATATTATCATAGCAATGGTATTTTAACAGAGGATATTTTAAACATTTAATTTTTTCCAATTTAAGGGAATCTGATTCATCAAAATCGGTGATATAACTCAATTTATGACTTGCCAAAACATGTTTCACCATCATTCTACAATCACTCATTATAGCTATATAAACAGTTTTTGTTATTTTAGATGTTTCTTGATCTCTGAAATGTCACTTCAGAAAAAAATAGTAAAAAAAAATTGATATGATTTGTAGCTGTATGGTGGACATTGAAAATATTTTTTTCTGTGTAAAAATGTCTTTCTTAGTAGCTTTATATTAATATAATAGGAAGGTGTAAGTTTTTCATACTGTATAGACACTTCCAAGTCATGTTGAAACTATACTTTATGGTAGTTTGTAATCATACAAGAAATAATGAAAGTTTATCTTCTGTATGACTTTCTTGTATTTCTAAACTACTTTATATAGAAACTTCATGAATACATAAGCCATAATAAAAAAGTTTCTACACTGCATGTGTTTTTTCATGGCTTATTAAATTAGTCTTCTGAGAAGTTTTATAATCACACAAAGTACAATGGAAAGGCTTCTCTCCTGTATGCCTTCTTATGTGCTGTTCCAAATTAGTTTTCAGTGCTGTCTTGAAATTGCACAAATTGCAGTGAAAAGGTTTTTCTCCTGTATGACTTTTTTCGTGGCTTTTTAATCGACTTGTTGAAGTAGTCTTGTACTCACACACATTGCAGTGAAATGGTTTTTTCCCCGTATGACTTCTTTCATGTATTGTTAAACTACCTTGGACAGCAGTTTCATAACTGCAAAAACTACACTGAAAAGGTTTTTCCCCTGTATGTGTTCTTTCATGGGTTTTTAAACTACTTTTTACAGCAGTCACATAATCACACAAACTGCAATGGAATGGTTTTTCTCCTGTATGATTTCTTTCATGAACTATTAAATTACTTTTCACAGCAGTTTCATAACTGCATAAGCTACATCTAAGCGGTTTTTCTCCTGTATGTGTTCTTTCATGAATCTTTAAATTAATTTTCTGAGAAGTTTTGTAATCACAAAAAGTACAATGGAAAGGCTTTTCTCCTGTATGATTTCTTATGTGCTGTTTCAAATTAGGCTTCAATGCTGTCTCAAAATTGCACATACTACAACTGAAAGGTTTTTCTCCTGAATGACTTTTTTCATGGCTTTTTAAACTACTTCTTGTAATAGTCTTGTAATCACATAAGCTGCAATGAAATGGTTTTTTCCCCGTATGACTTCTTTCATGTACTCTTAAACTACTTTGCACAGCAGTCTCATAAATACAAAAATTACACTGAAAGGGTTTTTCACCTGTATGTGTTCTTTCATGAGTCATTAAACTACTTTTTACAGCAGTCTTGTAATCACACAAAGTACAATGGAAGGGTTTTTCTCCTGTATGAATTCTTTTGTGTACTCTTAAATTACTTTGTACTGTAGTCTCATAACTGCACAAGATACATTGAAACGGTTTTTCTCCTGTGTGTGTTCTTTCATGGCTTTTTAAATCATTCTTTTGTGAAGTTTTGTAATCACACAAACTGCAATGGAATATTTTTTCTCTATTTTTTTTCATCTGCACTATTATTTGCTATTTTGTAATTAAACAATCTACCTTGAAAAAGTTATTCTCCTGCATGATTACTTCTTTAGTGCACCATTTATGAGCAACCAAGTAATTATGTAAGTTACAAGGAAACAGTTTCTTATGAACTGCACTATGTATTATTAAATGCCTTTTCTACATGACTTGCAATTAGATTGTAATCTGGAAGTTTCTCTCTAAAATGATGTATTTTGGAAATTTTTAAATTACATCGTGAAGCCTGTTGCAATCACACTAATTGCAGTCAAATATTTCTTATGCCTAATTATGTATTTCTGACATTCTTGATTAGTCTTGAAGTCACATAACTGACAGTTTTCCATCTATGAAAACTGATTTTACCCATTTTAAACAATGTAATTTATTGATAACTTTTTTCTTTGTTTTTCTAAGACTTTGTTCAAATATAAATAAATAAACCTGATAATGGTTTTACAATCAGGTCACTCCTTATATATTGTCTATTTGATAAATGGAAATCATGAGTTATTTTATTTTTAACTCATAAAATTTTCTCATGATAAGTTTCTTTCAGAAGTACAATTAGCATTAAATACAATTCACTAATGTATAAATTTATTTATATGTATTTCAGAAATTCTCAATCACAATAAGTTATTTTTTATATTGCTTTATAAGTATATTAGATTTTTAAATATTTTACAAACAGCTCTGCAAGTTTTCCAATATATCTAATAATTAACGCAGTTTTATACCATTTGCCTAGGGCAAAATTTTCAAATCATTATGTAAAATTAAAATCATAAATCTTAATAGTAAATTTGTTTTGGTGATTTACAAATCTTAACTATTTTCAGTATGCAAATTAATACCATCTCCAATAATTATATTTATATAAAAAAAATTCAGTTGTGCAGCCACAAGATATTATCAGTTATTTTAATATTTTTTTATATATAAACTCAGTTAATCCTATACTGTTACATTTTAAATATGATTAGTGACAGAATGCAGGATATTTCTTTTTTTTTATAAAGCAATTAAAATTCTGATTAAACTTCAAATTAGCTTCAGTCTATTTTATTATTAATATCAATCTTCAGTGCCTCAGTGAATCATTTCATTTCTTTGGACAATCTAAAGATATTGTCAGATAAATATTATTATTTCTGTATCACCATGAGGGTTATCAATAATTTTACCAACTTTTCAATGTGATTAATGTCATTCATAATCCAGATAATTGTATTTATAATTCTGCTGATATGTAATAACTAAGCATAGTCAGTTAATAAAGATTAATGAAGTAAGTGAATATGACTGAACTGAATTAAAAATCCATAGTAAACACCGTTCAAACCATCGTATAGAAAATTTAATGAGCCAAGGAAGTGCATCTACATATCAGCAATAATTTGTACTGTAATTTCATCAATATGACAATTATGATTGCACATAGCTTGTGACACCGTACATTGCAGTTTTCAGATATTACCATGAACCTAAGCAAACAAAGTATTGAAAATAATTATACATATCAGCAATATTAAAGAATATAAATGATTCTAAAATAAAATTAAAGTGCAAGATAATAGTTGTGAAACTGAATTTAATTTTTTTTAGTTATACATGCTCAAATAATAAAATAATATGCCATACAAACAGGTAAAAAGTTTTTAAAGGATAATAACTATTCTTTTTATTGTATTGCCAAATGTATACCATATAATACTAAATCAACCATGCACTTTACTACTGTTACCCAATGCTTTGTTTACCATCCTCATTTACAGTTTCAATTGCCCCAGAAAATTTCTTCAGAACTTTACTGTTACACAATGCTTTATTTATCACTCTCTTTTACAGTTTTCGATTGCCCCTGCAATCTTCTTCAGAACTTTGCTGGAGCACAAAGAAAACTAAACTGTAAAAGAAGGTGATAAATAAAGCATTGTGTAGCAATAGTAAAGTGCATGGATGATTTAGTATCATATGGTTTTTAAAAGATACTTAAACACCTGTTTTCTGCTACAATAACAGTGAATAATAATGTTTTAAAAAGTCTATCTTGTGAATCTCAGAAGACCTTATTAACATCTAATATTTCCAGAAAGATTAACAAATATTAATTCAATTTCATACATTTGCTATTTAGTATTTCATTCTCATCAACTCTTACAATATCAACATTATTTATAATCAAAATTGTGAGAAAAAAACATATAAAAATATATAACTTTTATCCCATTTTAAATATTATTTTTTCCGCATTAAAACATAGTTAAAACCTTTGTAACAAGCACAGACGTTCGTTACATTGTTTTTTTTATTTATTAAACATGAAAGTAAATTAAAAAGTTCGCATTTAAAAATTTTCTTTAAGAATTAAAAATTGAAATTAAATATCATCTTAAACTCGTATATATTAAATCGCACAGATAATGAAAAATTATTAAAATAAAACTTTATTAAAGAAAAAGTATTTTAAAACTAAATTTTAAAAAGATTTGGAGATAAAATTATATCTTTAAATATATCTTTGATTTGGAAAACAGGTTAATTAATCAGAAATGGAAATGATAAATTTAATTAGTCAAATGTAAACCAGCCTTGGGCATTTAAATGTAAAAACATCGGTCAGATAGGAAAACAATAGAAACTTTTAGCAAATGAAATAAATCCATTGGGAAATCGGACTCAACGAAAAGGATCATCACATTGATGACGTAATGTTAAGTCAATCTTTCAAAGTAATATAAAAGGACAAGTTTGGAAATTATTAGTTAGTGATTAATGATTATTACGATGTGACTATATGTATTAGTACGGAGTTGGAGGTGAAGGAGTTGACAGACGCGCTGTCAATTCTTTCAGCTGTTAAAGAAAAGAGAAATGAACTATCGTTTTCTACATTGAGGACCAACTAAATTAAAAAACCTCCGGATGAATAAATAAAACAACGGCTAAATGTATACCAATATCTTCAGGACGGCGTGGGAATTCCCGTTCAAACTTACAAACGACAGATAAAGATGAACTGTTTAAAACCGTAAGAACTTTACAATTAATGAACATTAAATTAAAAACTTTTCGTATTTAAAATAATTGCATTAGTTTCCTATCTGACTAAAGTAGTTAAAATGTTATTTGATGTATTTTTTATTTATTTGTTTAAAATCATTTCCATTTATTTAATTTTGTTCTTTAAGTTTATTTATGATTTCTGTTTTCCGATAAATTAAAATATATCAATGTTAAACTTAAGTCAGGCGTGAATGGCTGTATAGATTTGTAAAGTTATATTAGGGGAGGGTAATCTTAGGTTATTTATGTCGTTGTTAAATTGGGTCAATGGATTGGATATATTGATGTAGTCGGAGATTCGCTACTGGCAGAATCGTTTATATATACGCCGCACTCACCCGTTTGCCTATGGAAGGAATTATAAGACGGAGAACGCAGTTCCTTTCTATGGAGTTTTTTTTTTTTATTGCTCTTCTTGTCAGATAGATGTAATATTTCTATCTGATGAGAGTCAATGTCTTTTCTTAATCTTTTTGGTGCTGCCGTATTCCGTATTACTTTGAATACATCGATGTATCAGATGAATTGATGCCAGTTTGACTGCGAATTTTAGCCTAAGGTTAAATAGGGATAGAATATTTTATTTTCAAATGCAAATCTACGTAGTCTATTCATACTCGACCCTAAATAAAAATGCATTAAATTTAAGTAGTTTATAGATGCTTGCATGGATTGGTTATCGGTTAAGTATGTTTTGGGTTTTCATATTTGATCAAAATATATAGACATTCGATAAATAATGATACCTTACGGTGAGTATCTAAAATGTATTTATTCGGATGTCTTTTAAGTCATTGATGACAATGCAAGTATCTTATGGTGAATACTATTGGGTTACTTATAAATTTCCATCTGCAATTGTCAGTATCAATGATTTTATATTTTGATCGTTTATGTTTACTTTGAAATGTTTTTAACCGTGTAATCTATGTAACCGATCTATATGCAACATATTAAAACAAGCTTTTATAATCCCATCTGTGCGAACTTAATTAAAATGTAAACTTATAATATAATAGAAATTAAAATGTAAATTAAAAATCTTAAGTAAAGTTAAAAAAATAATGTTAAATGTTAAAGTGTAAACTGATACTAAAACAATTTTCAATCTTATATATATATGTGCATAAATAAATGTTTGTATGTTAATTACTGGCAGTGGCTTATTTTATTCTTTTTTATATATATACTCTTATATTATATTATTAAATCTCTGCTACTCCCTGAGCTAGTGACATGGGCTAACGACCGGATGCAAAGAAAAAAAAAATTTTTTTTTTTTTTATTTACGTATCTGCCTACTCTATAAATTTTTCTAGGTTCAAATTCCTAGATGGCGCCCTGTAGTGCAGTTTACGTTAAGTAATATTTTTCGGATCGTTACACCTTTATGTTAGTAAATGAATGGTTTTGAATCTTTATCAAAACACAGAATGTTTCATATACATAATTTTAATCTACACAAGAGTATATTATTCATTCTGCATTTCATGTCCTTAAATTAAAAATATTGTACTTTTCATAGTTTCTTAGGTTAAATTTAATATTTTTAATGGGATGATATATAAGTAAATTATTAAATAAATAAAAACTCCTATTATATAAATTAAGTTAAAACCAAAGCCAAGCTGTATTAGTACAACTTGACTGTGGTTTTATCTTAATTTATATAACAGACTTCCCATTTTTTAAATAGTTTCTTAAACTACTTTTCATTATTTTTCTTATTTCTTAAAAAATCCTATTATTCATCCTTAGCAGAATTTTGCAGTTTCAGTATTAAAATTAAGATAAAATCTGAGCTAGGTTATGCATTTCCAGAAAGACTCGTATCCAAAAGATTTCATCCTCCAAAAATATTATCTTTCTTTCTGGTAATAAATAATTTTTAATTTTTTGGAAATTCATATTTAAAGTATTTATTTATAAATCATCACTTGATTCTTTCAGTTGAGTAATAAATATTATAAACTAAGAGTAATTTTCCTTTTCTTGCTTTACTACCATCTATTATAAGTTTGAAAACAATCAGAAGTTACAAGATGATACTGCAATTTAATCCCTATCCCCAAACCAGTTTTTTCATTTTGACTTTATCAATGAGGTCATGGGATTCAAAGCTTAAACTAACACAGTTATGCATTTAACAGCTGTCTTGAATTCCTTTTTTACTATCAAGCCAATGATATAGAGATTGAATTCCTCTACAATCTGGTAACCACTGAGTATTAAAAGTTTATAATAAATGATGCTAGTGTAAAGAAAACTGTTCTTGTTGAAATTATTGTGTTGTAGTTTTTGCCAACTAATTACTGAAAATCTCTGTTGACTTTTCATTACAAATATTAATGGTCAACTTCAATTATTTCCCTTCCTTTATGTATCATTCTCATTTATTGTATCCTTTCTTTATTAATCTAGTTTTTACTTGTAATAATAATTATCAATTTCAATTGCATTCCATTGTTTTATGTGTCACTAATTTATCTCAAGTTCCTTTTCTTATTATAATAAATATGACGTAACTAGTATTGTGTAGAAGGGAGTGGCAGTACCAGGTTTAATTTATGGTAACAATGTGTTATGTAAAAGGTGTTAGATCACTTAGAAAAAGTACAAAAAGAAGTAGGAAGACATGCATTAGGTGCAGATGTATGAATGGCAAAGGAGACAATTCAAAGAGAAATAGTACAATCAAGTTTTTATATGAGAGATGCAAAAAGCAAAATGCATATTTGGTAGATTGCAATTAATTAATGATAAGAGAATAGCCAAAATAGTATTTACCTATGGTTATGAATAAAGAACAGACAACAAGATGGGTAAGATAATATGGTATGCAGAAGATTTGGATAAAGACTTTGTGTCAGTATACTTATACCAAAGGTGGGATAATTGTTGAGTATTATAGTAGCAAGGAATGGGATAGAAGAACAGATGTATTAATAACAAATTGGGAGTTGGAGAGATGAAGAACTAATATGGAGAGTAAAAAGTTTAAATATATACTGAAATAAACAGAATATTGGGTGCAAATTAATTTATGATAATAGCAACGAAAGTAGTTTACTGTTTAAGACTCAAACAGAATCATTAGCAACAAGGGAATGTACACATAAATGGAACAAGTTATGTAAGGAAGGCATAGAAAATATTGGGCATCCTGTTGATTGATTGACAATGCCTACAAGCAGAAAGAGTACAAATAATGAAGTTATGGGAGAATAAATGTAAACAAAGTGATTGTACAAAAAGTGGGTTCTTGGTTTTTGTGCTGGGTTTGGGAAAAAATAAGGGGAATTTAGATATAAAGATCGTAGAATTGACAAAGATAATGTTATGAAAATGGGATGGAGCAGAATAGAGAAGAATATGGGAAGAATTTAGGGTAAGGGTGAAAAGAAAAGGTGGCTAACAGGACAGGTTTCTTTGAGTATAGTGTCTGAGAGATTCCTGACTCAAAGAAAAGAGAAGCCATAGTGCATCATGTCACATCAAGCGATGTAGTTGTTCCTATCATTTATCCAAGGATAAAAAATAATGATTGAATAACTTTTTTTCATTTGATAGCTAATTTTCCATTCTTGGATAAAAAATAACTTTTACATAACAGAATGAAATTAAAATATACATATGATTTAATAAAAATTCATAAAATTATATGCAAAAAATTTAATTTGCAATTTTTTAGAAAAGTTATTTTTTATATTTACAAGGAAAATAATCGTAATATTTATAAATTTAAATAGAATGTTTTGTTTTTTTAAATTTTTTTCATGATGGACAGAATTTTTATTTATGTTACACCACATATTAAGGAATCTTATTAGACTTAATTCATGAAAAATTTAGTTTACCCCAGAATGGTTTTTTTTTAAATTTTAATATGTTTAAATTTAAAAATAAATTATTGCAGTTTTCACATAGAGTTTGAATTCACAGATATTTTTTAATTTTGTTTCTTTAAAAAATCTGTTAAACCTTCATCAAGAGATCATTTATACAATTGTGATATTAAAATCAATAAAATATGATTAAACATCAAGTCTGACATAGAATTTTACACAGCTAAATCTTGACATTTTGGAGATGGCAAATAAGAAAAGCTTAACAGTAAAACAATATTAATATAGTATGCTTTCAATGCTATGATTATGACATCATGACAAAGATATTGAAAGTAGACTAAGCATACTATATTAAGAATATTTCACATTTAAGCTTTCCTTACTCAGCATCTTCAAGTACTCAAATGTTAATTACAATTGCTTAAGCACAAGTGCGTGTGCGGCGCAACTGCTCCCAAAAGCTGTTAATACAAATACAAATAGCTAACTAAAAATATTAAAACAGCTGAGCGCTTTCAAAGGATCTTGCCTTCATAATCATAGCTTGCTTACGTTTAAATTTATGCAAATATGCTAATTCCATCTTTTTGATAGAGAAAAACACGTGTCCTTCCTGTTTATGGCATCGCTGTCGCGAGAGATAAATAAAGCCTCTTTGATCTTTCTTTTGAGGTCATGTCTCTCTCTACATACGATGGTAGGATTGTCCGGAATGCACTCATGGTGACTTGTGCACTGGTGCTGATAAAAAACTGAATAAGTAGAAGGATCGTTGCGAGCTCTATTGTACGAATACCTGTGTTGTGCCAATCGTGTGGCCAAAGATGCTCTGCTTTCCCCATAATATGTGCCTTTGCAATAGTTATTTGGACAAGCAATGTTATATACTGTATGGGGGGTCTGTAACAGTGGAGTTTGATCTTTGGTATTGTTAATTAGATTGTTAGAATTTGGAGGGGTTCGAAAACAGAGCTGATATTTGTTGTTAAAGATGGAATGTAGTTTCTTGTGTAAATTGGGTATGTATGGAAGTAATAACCTGGGTTTATCCTGTGTGGCGTGAGAGTTGAGAGGTTTATTCTGAATGTGTGAGATTTTTTTGTCGATGATGGATTGTCTGAAGCCTAAATTCAGTAGATCATTTCTATATTCTGCTACATTTGTTTTTGCATCTGCCTCGATTTTACACAACAATCTGTTTCTATGCAAAAAAGATGCTAGACCCGATAATTTATGTGCTGTGGGTGTGTGAGATTGGGGGTGTGTATGGCATCTGATTTCCAACGGTTTGATGGCCATGCTATAATGGCAGTGGTTATTTTCTCTTTTTATTTTGACATCAAGGTATTTGACTTGTTGGTGAGTGTCTTCAGTTGTGACATTAACAATTAGTGCTGTGTTGGCTTCTAATTCGGTTTTGATCTGTGTAATGATCTCGGGGGTGGCAGCAATGAACAGGTCATCCACATATCTAGTGTATGCTAGAAGGCATGGTGGGTTTAGACTAGGTATGATTTTTCTCTCATAATAGTTTAGGAAGATGCTGGTGACTACACCACTCAGTGGTAGTCCCATAGGCCAGCCTTGTTTCATGGAGAAGCACTGGTTTCTGAAGAATGCCACAATGTTGCTGTCCAACCAACATAGAAAGTCATGGATGAAGTCAACCAGTGGTTGAGCTATTTTTTGTGTCAAAAGTTCATTTCTGACTATTTGGATCGATGTGCTTCTATTGACAGAGCCATACAATTCGGAAACGTCCATAGTGGCCAGTCTGATGTTTGGGTTTAATTGTAAATCTTTGACGGAGGAAATGAACTGTGCAGATGACTTGATGGTGTATATTCCAAAGCCTAACATTTGGATGAGTTTTTTGTTCACCCACTTGGCTGTCTTTGCATAGTGTACTCCACTGAAATCCAGCATTAATCGGACCGGTGTGTTGTCTTTATGTGTTTTGGCACTTCCAAAAATCCTGGGTGGCACTGATGATGATGGGTATAGACTGTAATATACTGCTTTTGTGAAGGCTTTGTTGCAATGTTTTTTAAGAATGGATGAAATGAATTTGTCTCTATTGTTAGCAATACTGAACTGATCAATTTTCTGAAATTGTAACTTATCAATCTGTGTGTTAATCTTGTCAATATATTCCTGGGTGTGCATCAACACAAATCTGTTTCCCTTGTCTTCACGCATGCATGTGATTCTATCTAACTCAAAGAATTGCTTGGTTGTTTTTACTTTTATGTCCCCTCCAAATTCTAACAATCTAATTAACAATACCAAAGATCAAACTCCACTGTTACAGACCCCCCATACAGTATATAACATTGCTTGTCCAAATAACTATTGCAAAGGCACATATTATGGGGAAAGCAGAGCATCTTTGGCCACACGATTGGCACAACACAGGTATTCGTACAATAGAGCTCGCAACGATCCTTCTACTTATTCAGTTTTTTTATCAGCACCAGTGCACAAGTCACCATGAGTGCATTCCGGACAATCCTACCATCGTATGTAGAGAGAGACATGACCTCAAAAGAAAGATCAAAGAGGCTTTATTTATCTCTCGCGACAGCGATGCCATAAACAGGAAGGACACGTGTTTTTCTCTATCAAAAAGATGGAATTAGCATATTTGCATAAATTTAAACGTAAGCAAGCTATGATTATGAAGGCAAGATCCTTTGAAAGCGCTCAGCTGTTTTAATATTTTTAGTTAGCTATTTGTATTTGTATTAACAGCTTTTGGGAGCAGTTGCGCCGCACACGCACTTGTGCTTGAATACATACATTTCCCAAAAGTAAAATTATTTAACTTAATCGGATTACAATTGCTTAGGAAAAGTAAACTCACAGATTATAGAATTTCTAAATATTCTATACAGAATTTCATTGCTAAAACCCAGCATCTTTATATTAATAAATAATTTTTCATTCCTAAAATATCTATTGAGTCACATTCAATTAATGAAATTTTCTTAAATCTTTTAATACAAATATTATTTTATGTACTGATAATTATAATATGATTTGCATTTCTATGTTGCAGCAAAAGTTTATTAAAAAGATCATTTTGATTTAAATGTTGAAATAATATTACGAGTATCCGAGTCTATAAAATTATTTTATTTAATGTGGATTTCTCATATCAGGAAACTTTAAAAATACTCTTATATAGTTGATAAAACATTCTTTTGAACTAAATTTAGGAAAAAAATAAAATTCATATTGATCAGTCTACTTTTTATAATTATAACTCCTTTTTCTATATATGCAAATTATTTCATTTGGCCATAAAATAGAGTAAGTAAAATCCCTATTAAATAACCAATTTCTATATATAAAATCATATTGGGGATTATGTGTGTGATGAAGTTTTTATATTCTTTTATCATAGGATTGAACTACCAATGTATTTTTCCACTACTGCATATATTTTTATCCACTACATTTCTTTAAATACATAAAAATAGTGAAGCAGTAGGTTTGGAAAAAACATTCATTTCTCAACCAAATTAATTTAAAAAATTGAAATATTAGTGAAGTATATTAATGATTGTAATTTTGTAAAAATGTTATAAATACATATAAGGCTTTAACCTTAAACTATGCACCTTTTGAGTGCTTAATTTTACCATGAGAGCGACCTCTACAAATCTTAACACAAAATTATGACTTTATAAAAGATAAGAGTGGCCATCTTATCTTCAACCTACTTTCTAATAATATAGGCAAATCTAAAGCATTTCGATTTGAGAGCATGAAGCTAGTAAATACTTCACTGATTAAGTCCAGTAACTCATTTAGAAATCAACATTAGTGAAATCTTTCGATTCACAGTGAGTTAATATTTAGATCTTATAATTAGAAATATTTTGAATCAATTTTAAGTTGTAAACATTAATTCTTATTAAGCACACGATCAACACATAAATACATATAAGGCTTTAACCTTAAATTATGCACCTTTTGAGTGCTTAATTTTATCATGAGAGCAACCTCTACAAATCTTAACACAAGATTACGACTTTATAAAGATAAGAACGCCTATCTTATCTTCAACCTACTTTCTAAAGTAAAGATCATTACATGAAAAAATATATTGAAATGATTTGTAGTTTATTTAAAACACTTGTTAAAAAAGTAAAGATCATTACCAAACGAAAAATTTCCATTTAACAAAAGAAATTTAATTAATGTGAACTATAATTAAATTTACTAAATCAAAACAGAATTACTCAAATTGTGAATAAACTCACTATCTCTAACCTCTCCATTGGCTGAAATAATCCAGAAATAACAAAAGAAACAAAAAGGATAAAACCTGTAGCAAAACAAAAAATGCTTTCTTTTTCTTAGTTTGGAAACTAATTGAAGCAACAGAAGAAAATCAGCAGGGGACGTCTTTTTCCAGTCAGTTCCTATTGGCTAACAAGCCGACTAGAGACTTTGAAACAGATTGCCCTGACCTTATTATGTTTTTTAGTATGCCGTAAGGGCCACAAATAGTAGAAATCTACTTACAGTTCTATGTGTATCTAGTATACTATATAATGCTAGACCGTAATTAAATGAACACTGTTCATCTTATTAACTCTAATTGTGAGTATATAAAGCTAAAGTCTGATTCCAAATAACTGCTCCAACTCTATTCAGAAGTATCTGTGATCAACTATTCTTAGACATTTCTCTATATACTGAATGAGTTGATTTGTGATTATCAAGTCTTATTTTATTAAAATCTGTATTTTGTTTTATTACCAAACACAAGTTTAGCAATCCCCAAAATGTTTGCAAGTCCTTCATACTTTTAGGTTTAGGTGCATTTTTGACAGTTCTCACTTTTTCTGGATTTGGATACATGGCATTTAACCACACTCCAAATTTCTCTAATCTTTCATGTATTTTATTTACATGTGCCCTAATTTATTCTCCATTTCTGAAATTATTAAAACATCATCAAGGTAGGAATGATTCTCTCCATTTCCTATAATATCACATCCTTCTTAGTTTGAAACACATTTGAGATAATGGTTATTCCATACTGCTACATAGTGACTGGTTTATGTGTTAAATAAAGATATATATATATATGTGTGTGATCAAAACTGGTAAATATGAGGCAAAATTGTTATCACTTCTAAAGTTAATATAATGCACCATAATATAGAATTATGCAAAGTGCAAGTTAAATCAGATATTCTAATTTATATAATTACAATAGTGAAATAGAGTGCAAATCACAAAAGTTATAAAAAAAGCTATCAATGGAATTTCAGTGTATATGGAGAAAACAAACAGTAGAATCTTGCTCAACCCACTGTCAGTTAACAGTAAGTGCTGATGAAAATACTAGTGAGAAAATAATTTAGGAAGTTGTTAGATTTGAGATGACAACCATTAATAAAGTGTTGTAATAGAATCCAACTCTACACAGAACTGTTTATATGAAATTTAGACTGATTATATTATGGAGCTCAATCAGAAAATTGCCAGGAGAACATACTAACTGAATACTAATTTGTATATATATATTAGTAAAACCCTTGCATGTTATTTTCTAAAAATAACTAAGGAGTGTATGATTCCTAAATTAATATCTGGCCCTGTGCATATCACATCTAGTAAGTTATTACATCTAAACAGTGTCAAATATGTATTTATTATCAAAAATTCTGCTGTTCTTGTTGTTAGCAGAAACTGATGAAAAGTGAACTGTAGATCAATTTTAGCAAAATATACTTTTTGTAGTGATGCTAAAACTTCTCAAACATTAGGTGCAGAATACACTCCTTTGTTACTATATTTATTCAGGGTTATACAATTGCCACATGAACAAAAAACAATCCCAATATAAATTCACTACATGTATTGACTATGATGACTCATCGACAGATGTTATTTCCCTCTTTATTAAATCTTCAGCTGTTTCTTTCACTGAGAACATTCTTAGATCTACAGAACAACAGGATGAGCATTTTCCATTAATCCAATATTAATCAGCTTGTATTTATTATCTGAAGGAACTCAACTGAAACAGCAATAAAAATTTCTTGAATTTCCAATTCTAACAGTAATAGTTTTAATTATTTTTGATTTAATGCCTAATGGCCTAAACCAATTTCTACTTAGAATTTTTTTGTAACTATATATATAGGTAGACTTTTAACTCTCTTAAACTGGCACTGTTATCTTTATAGGGTTTCCATTTATAACGATCACTATTAAATCAGTTTTAACTATTGGTAAATCCCTTTTACTTTTCTTTGTAATATTTAACCAAACTCTTTATAACAAAAGAGATATATCTACCCTGCTGTCAATCTCCATTCTAATTTTCTAAATACAAACATCCAGTATGATGTGATTAATGACTTTATTGTTTGTGTTTTTGACATTTCTTTTTTTTTTATTGTTTTCCCCCTATATTTGCAGTCTGATAGTAAATTGTCATTATTTTTTTTCTGCTTTTTAAAACAAACTCAAGAAAAATGACCCTCTCTACTTGTGCTTAATTTATATTTATTTTCCATTTTATTGCTTCATATTGTTTACATATTGTTACTCTGTTACATTTTCCAACACAGCTTCATGAGCTCTGACTAATAAAATAATATTATGCGTGCTTCTATATGTATATCTTAAACTGATGTAAACTATTAGTAGTTGCATATGCTATGCCCTGAGAGGCTCCAAAGACCAGTCAGGGTGCTAGGTAAATAACTATAATAATTAGATAAAAAAAATATAAAAAGTTAATAGTCCATTAATATTCATTCATAAGCTATTTATTGTCCTAGGATGAAAATAGTCTTCTTTTTGTGCTTTCAAATATAATGCCTCTTGAAATACAAATAAGCATACATAATTTCCGTATACAATAAACTATTAAAGTGCGCAATATCAATAATTACATGACACACACAATTTATACACTTCTGCTATCAATTTAACCTTCTGTTAATTACCCTTCATTGATAATAACATTTTCTATACACGAATAAGTACTGTTTCTCACTTGTCGCTATTCCATTTTAGCCGCGATCACCGCTAGTCAGTCTATTAGTTTATCATCATGTTAAACCCACACTAACTTTTATCCAGTTTAAGGCATTTTAGCTGCTTTCTCTTCATTTACAACGCGGAGGGGACTTATGTACGATCTAATTTGTATAGCTTTATTTGCATACAAATTTCTATTCTAATTAAATCTATAATTTGGGGCGATCTCTCAAACAAATTTCTTTTTGGAGTAATTTCCTACAAAAAAAAAAAAAAAAGTGAATGTTATTAAATCCGTGCGTATTTATAAAAGTAAATGTTTTATAGGCACAGACATTTCAGCTTAAAATATTTGTATATAAAAAGAAGCGCACAAAAAAATTAATCAAGAATATATAAAATCCGAAAAGATTACGCAAATGTGCAGAGATCTAACTGTAAAAGTATCTGGTGAGAAATTTATGAAACTGCACAAGAATTGTCTAGTATGCGATTTCTAATGATGATAATTATAACCCAGCTGGTAGTGGTCGCATTATCGCTCGATATGACACTATATATCTTTTTCAATTGCATATTCATTTACTATGCAAATTTTTATTCATTATTAAACATAACTTTCATTTCTTTCTCCAAATTTTACATTACGACTTTTTGCAATACCATTCAAATTATTCATTAACTGCTTACTTTAAGATTTTATTATTCCGGCTAGTTTGGCTTTAAAAATAAATTAAAAAAAAAAAAACTCTTATTTTTTCCATTTATGATCACGCTTAAACGTTACAATTTTCGATCATTTTAAAGGCCTACAGATATAAGTTCATCGTTTTTTGTTAGTATTTTTGGAGTATAAAACATTAAGACAACTATAATTCACTGAAAAACTCATTGGCGTCATTTTCAAATATTAATAAGTAATAATTTACTAAGGCTGTAACCTTAGAAATAAGCGTCTGAAAAATACGAATGTAGGGACCTCTAAAAAAGGAAAAAAAAACAATTTTCATTAAACGTTAGTTGTTAAAACAAACATTAACGTTACAATAATAGAGATTATAAAAATAAAATATTTTTGTAAATAAATAAAAAGACAATCTGATGTTGTGCAAGAATAATTAAATCTTACCTGAATTTCTGGGAAAAAATCTTTTTAAATATACATGACAGAGATAATGTTTTATTTTATTGTACAATACAGTAAAGAAAGTTCATTTCCCAAATATAAAAAAGATTGTACGCGATGCCATGAAATGCAGATACTATTTGTATGAAGTCACTAGGAAAAAAAAAATCAGTGATATTTTATTTAACAATAATACTATACTTATAAAATAATACACAACTACATTAATAATAATCTGTAAAATATTTTTATGCTTCAAGAGTAAAATGTGTGAAGTTTATAGAATCATATGCCGAGTTTATTCTATTCCCTTCAGTCGCGACACAGACTCATAGTCAAAAGGTAAAAAAGAAGCCAAATATATGTTATTTATACAATAAAGACTTCAATTTTAAATTTGAGCTTTTTATATGGACTTTTTCTTTGGGCAGTTAACTATACGCCAAACCTATAAAGTATTCTGGAGAATCAAATTAGGAATTAAAATTCATTGCATTTCTATTAAGACCTCTATTTAGGTCTGTTATGTTTATTTAGAAATATATATGTGATTTAATAATCACAGACTTATGCAAATATGATTATAATGTATATTTATTATTATAACTCATGAAACAAATATATCGTTGTGTATTTACACTATATTTTATAATGGTTATTCTCTACCTCTACCATTTGGCAAAGTTTGGCTCCTGGTTTTGGGTTAAACTATGGAAGAAGAGATTACAATTGCCCTTAAAAGTTTTCTACCACTTCCAGCTATATTTTGGCAGCCCCCTCATGAATAGATCCTGTGACATTTTCCAGATATACTATGACAACTTGCCTCATGCTGGTGACTTTAGTATTTGCAAATCCTAAATGGCTGAACCAGGCGCCATCTAAAAAAATGCTGTATTCTTCTGATGATACAATCAGAGCTAAATATATAGTTTTATTAGGCATTGTAATTATGTATATGGAAATAAAAATTGATTATGATAAATTAAAAGAAGTTAACAGTTACAAATATCTTGGTCAGATTATTAATACAGATGGAAACATAAAGGATAAAATTAATCATAGAATTAAACTTGGTTGGAGTGCTTTTGGTAGAAATAACTTAATATTAAAAGGAAATATGCCTATGTGTTTGAAAAGGAAGTTTTTTTAACAAATGTGTTTTGCCAGTTCTTACTTATGGATCTGAGACTTGGACACTTAATAGAAGAGCAATACAGAGACTTCAGACCACTCAAAGAAGTATGGAGAGATGCATGCTGGGAGTAACAAGAAGAGATCGAAAATGTAATGTATGGGTAAGGCAACAAACAGGTGTTACTGACCTCATTGAAAAAATTAAAAGATTGAAGTGGAGTTGGGCTGGATATATTGCTAAAAGAGATGATAATAGATGGACAATTGAAGTCTTAAACTAGATTCCAAGAGATTATAAAAGACCCAGAAAGAGACAACATGTGAGATGGATGGATGAGAAAGTATGCAGGGGTGATGTGGAGAAGAGAAGCTAAAGATTGGAGATGAGTTAATAAGTTCTAAGAGTGTACGTAGATATTTTGTGTATGGGGGATGTTTTTCTAGAGTGATTTCTAAATGTAGATATTGTAATGGTCAGAATCATGTGATCAGTCAACAAGATTCAGGGGTGATGCGGAGAAGAGAAGCTAAAGATTGGAGAAGATGAATTGAATTTGGAGAGACCTTCATTCTGCAGTGGATTGATAATGGTTGATGATGTATGTGGATGCTCAAATGCATATACATATAAAGGCATAATTTATAAATGCAATAAATAAAAAGTTATAAGGGAATTATAGAATTTTAAAAGACTGATCCTTTTAAAATAGTGAAATAAAAGTTATTTATAATTTTGTAAGATTAGAAAAAAGATTTTCTAAAAGTAAAAACAGTTAAATTAATGAGAGAAGAGTGGTTTTAAAATGGGATATTGAACAATTAAAGGAATTTGAGTTAGATTTCCTTCATGATAATAAATTGTAAGCTAAAAATAACTCATTAATTAAAGTCAGATATATAATGGTTTAAATTCTTGTATCTAGCATGTGAGCAATGAAAGAAAATCACCGATGAGAATATGAGCCAATCAGCTTCAGGGAATGAAACAATGAAATGACTCAGTGCAAATTGGGTCAAGAAAAAACACTTGATTGTTGGAACTTCATCTGTGCACACAGACTTATAAGTGGGTGCAGAATGTCACCCAAATACACAGGAATTTGAAGTGTGCAGAGCTGGTCTCTGAATGTGTGAACAGCCAGCTAGGGTTTATACAGATTGTATTGATCTTGATTATTATTTTTGTATGCCCACAGATATAGATATATGTAATGTATATAGATGTTATTAAAATGCATTTAATCGAAACTAATAGTATCGAGTCATTACTGGGGGATTACTATCACTAAATTAGTCTGATAACAGTTAAGTTCTGAGACAAAGTGTCTGGCAGGATAAAAGTGTGAACATAAAAGTTTCTTAGATTTTAAATTGTCTTTCTGGCTATGTGGAATGGACTCATCCATTTTTTTATTAGCAACTTGTTGTTTCCATGTAAAACAAGCAGCTTATCTGACCAACATGTACTATGTACTCACTCTATACTGATATGGACATTCAATGTGTGCATATATTGGTTGATCGCATCTATAACAATGCTTTTAACTCATTAATTTATGTGAGAAGTGACTTTTAGTGTCCACTGGGTGTTTGACTGACCCAGTTTTTTGCTCAATGGTTTGAATGCTAGAGTCCATTTTCTTCAATGGACTGGCTGTTGATTCCACTGGTTACTTGAGACATAGTGAAATCAAGAGTTAAGTCAAGATCCATTAGGAGTTTGCCTATGAGGTTATAGTCTCCCATGCCAATAAAATGATGTCATAGTGAGAAATTCCATGAAATTATATTTTAAAGCTTGTTTTTTTAAGTTATTAGCAAAATTTTTAACTTTTTCTCCTTGGGTACAAAGATTGAAATGATATATCAGCATTATCATTAGGGGTTTTGGAGTAAAAAAGTTAGTAGAGATGATATCTTGTCAAAATCAATTCAGCTAGCATCTCAGGGTTTGTTTGGGGTTTAAGAACCTCATAAGTCTCAGATTAAATTATAGAAATGAGCAAGGCAACATTGACTCAGATTTTTTGATTTGATTACCATGTAAACAGAAGATTACCCAATCTTTATAGCTTGGCCAATTCTCTGGATAGGCCTGATGGAATTCTTCGATTGAGCCAATTTTAGACATTTATATTTTTTCCCCCTTTATGCTGTGAGAAAAAATTTTTTTTTCTTTCTGAGAGTAACCATTAGAGTTGAACAACCCACTTGGGGAAGTTTCTGCCTTTATTAATAAGAAATAACCAATCTTATTTGATTTAAAAAAATTCTATTGATATGCTATATTAGTGGTCAATTTTTTTTTATTAAATGACAAAGTCTAATGACCCAATGGGTAATATTTTGTCATTTTAACCTTTTTTCCCCAGATATGGAGGAAAAAATATTTTGACAACTTCACCAATCATTATTTATTAAGACTGTCAGTCCTTT
Source organism: Epiperipatus broadwayi (assembly GCA_028023455.1). Taxonomy (NCBI): domain Eukaryota; kingdom Metazoa; phylum Onychophora; class Udeonychophora; order Euonychophora; family Peripatidae; genus Epiperipatus; species Epiperipatus broadwayi. Next base: position 2,007,473 of record JAQFVV010012538.1, on the reverse strand, counting down.
AATAATGCATTTAGGATTATTCAAAATTTGAATTATAAATAATATCAGTTTTTACATGTTTTTGAAACACTAGTCCATAACCTTCCAGAAGATCTCAATAATATCTAGAGGTACAGGAAAGATTATAAAATTAATGAATATTATTTCAATTTCCTGGATTTGTAATTTAGCTCTTCATTTTCTAGAAACTCCTGTAAAAATTGACATTATTTATAATCCAAATTTTAAATAAAAATATATAAAAGAACTTATCCACATATAAAATTTGAACTTAGAGCTTTCAGTCCATTTTTAAAAATATTTTTTTCCAGCATAAAAAATTCATAGCATTTATGCTAGTAAATGAATGCTTTTTAATTATTTTTCAAAAGGCAAAGCGATTTATTTATTTTTTTTATTTTTTATAATTAACTCAAGGCATATTTAATTTACAGAAGAATGTTAATAGATTCTGCTTTTCGTACTTTTAAATTTAATTCTTAGCAGATTTTTACAAGTTATACAAATAAAAATGAAAGGATTTATAATTTAATCGATATAATAAACACCCCGTACTTCTCATTCTTTTTAAATTAATATAAATAGAGTTATAATAAAAGACAAATGACCACCAAGATGCATTTCGTGCTGAACCAGCACTCATCAGTTGGCACAGGTCACTATCTCTCATATATATATATATATCTATCTATTATATGCAAAGTATTTATCTAGAGTAAATTGTTACATTTTCATTTACCATTGTCAAACTCCCTCCACTCAGTTATATTAATCTTTAACTGAGGGTTTAAAGTTTATGTCTGTGCTAGAGATAATCTCTAGTTTCGAAAATGATTAGTTATAATCATTACTGTATTTATCTGAAATGGATGGCGTCAAAGTTGTGAGTGGAAGGAGTTTGACAATGGTAAATGAAAATGTAACAATTTATAATTAATAAAATTTCTTTTTCAACATAAACATTTTTTCACAATCTTTATTTATTATACATATATATATATTAAACCGGGTCCGCTTAATAGAAGCTGTTTAATTGGGTTTAAACCTTATTTAACATAATTTTAAATTTTAAATTTTATATTTTTAATATTACGTGAACGGATTGGCCTTTCAAGTAGAGGGGAGAATACCATCGATAGCAGAGCCATCAATGATACCCATGGTCAAACCGAGCTATGCAAAGCACATAACACGATCACATTTCCAGACCGTGGTCCACCTCATCTTTTAGATTCAAATTCCTGCCATCCAAAGCATTTTATTTGTTTAGAGGCAAACCTCAAGTGCCAGCTAATTACAAGAAGTAATTAATATGCTTGGACGGTAGACCCATAATCCAGCACTTGAAATATACCATGACTAGCTCACATTCTCTTTCAGGGTCCAGCATATTTACTTATTACATAAAGTAACTTTACAGTAATTTACTAGTGAGGCAGTGACAAGAGAGAAAGATAAAATAGACAAAATAACAATTAAGGCAAACATTAATATTTATTTAAACACACACATATTTAATATAACACAATAATATTGAAATTTACATATAAAAAACATATACGTAATTACTCAGGCTAAATTATGATAGTCCTTCGTTAATTAAAGTTCATTTCATTTAAATATAAAGTGTCTATAGACAGTGATCAAAATATATTTAATTACTTAAAGTATCTTTATCTAGGTTTTCATTTTTGTACATTTTCCAACCGATTGGCCTTTTGGTTCTCCATCGATGGCTTCATGGCTTGCTTCCATTTTGTGACTCAGCAATGGGGAGGGGAGAGAGAATAGCGGTAGCATCTTTTATGATTTTGGCATCAGTTTCCAGAAATTGTTCCAGGCGGATAGTTGACTTGCGGAGGTTTGAGCATGAAGCCCTATCGGACACATCCATGACTTATGCAGCCTCTCCATTAATGTTTACCACAGCAGTAATGATTGGCTTACTACTGACTGCATTTACTATTTTCGAATATTCTGCATCCTATATTCTTTAGAAAGAACCCGAACTCCAGACTAATAACAAATTGCTGACTGGAATAACTTAATCACAAATTGCAAATCAGACTGTACATCACAAACCAGACTATATAATAATAAAGAGTGTCTTTATATACTTTTTTCTCTTCTATTGTTTTTTTTATTTCTTATCGTTATTTTTAATTTAGATCTTAACTTGAAAGGTGTTTTAATTAATTTTACATTTCTGGTTATCTTAATCCCTTGCTCAGATTCATCTGAATGACCTCGATAACATAATTTACAGTTTTTTCATTAATTCAACTATTGATTTTGTTTTTATTATTAATCAGACATCTTATAAACTAATTAATTACATTTTTGAAAGTTTTCTTTTACAAACAAAATTTTATTCTAAATTTTACAATATTAGCTTTAAAAAGAGAGAGAAAGGTCGAGCGTTGTTAGCCGAGAGGTCAAGGCAACCACCTTGCAAGCAAGTAGTTGGTTGCCAACCGCCTTGCAAGCAAGTAGTTGGTTGCAGACGGTTGTGGGTTCGCGTCCCGGCTGATGCTATGACATATGAAAAAAAAAGAGAGAAAAAAGTTTTAACTTTTCTTTAATTCTATTATACATTTCTCTCCCCTTCTGCTAAGAAGTTTTATTCTAAAAAAAAATAAGATGCAGTATTTTTATTTTTTGTTTTTAAAAAATCTTTAAGCCACTTATAATTTAAGTTTTTCTTTAAAAAATTACGAAACATTACACTACCCTCCATTAGAGAGTAAAATGCATATTTTGCCCAATTTTATCTCTAACATATCCTAAATATTATAGCATAAGCCGAATGGTCAGTCAAGGGATCCTGCTATTCGCAGCAACCCCATTTCACTTTCTTGGATGTAGTCTGAGCACATCCCAATGTCCAATAGAAAATCCAGTACAGAAGCTTCGTTTCATATGTGTGTAAATCGGTATAAGCTAGTAAGTTCTGCATCCGCATCATCTCAAAATCCCTGTCTCACCAGAAAGACATGTTGTCCTCATGGTCATCACACAGAACTTGATTGTTGGAATCAACATTAGCAGTCTGAAAAGAAGAGTAGCTTAAGAAAAGTCCCCCTCTATGCTATATTTATCTGTAGCAATTCTAAAACTTATTTGGTAGAAAAATATTACATAAATAAAAATGGAAAAAAAAAATCAAGTAGTAAAGCTAAAAAAATAATAAATAAAATGTTAAAGATAAAATTGGGCAAAAGACGTATTTTATTTCAAACGGAGGGTGGTGTAAAGTATCGCTATTAAGCATTGTATGTTTTGTAATTTTTTTAAGAAAAAATTAAATTATAAGTGGCTTAAAGATTTTAATTTGCAACTTTCTTTAAATAACTGTTTGCTAGATCCATGTCTTGTATGAATTTTTTTTTTTTAATCTGCTGTTATTCACTTGGAAATCGTCTTTGATAAAAGTGCTAAGTTAAAAATTTTAACAATAGAAAGCTAAATTTTATAATTTTAATTAAAGAAGAGTTGTAAACAAGGCAAGACATGGTGGATGATGAAATCATCATAGTGCAAATGGTAGTGAACTGATCCTGAAACTGGACAAGTCAACCTTGAAAAAAATTGGGGGTAATATTTTTCCTGCAATATCTATAAATCTATTTAAATGATATGCCATAATATTATCAATTACTTAAAATTTTTGTTAAAATAAAATCTTGTAACATTCTTGCCAATAAATATAACTTTTTAATAATTTTTCCTGTAACTGTAATCAACGATTATTTAAACTTTCTATAATGTACAGCCATGCCTATTTTCTAGTCTGATTATTCTGATATGCCATAATTTCAAAGCAGAGAATTAATTAATGTAATAAATTTTTGGGAAAAACAATTAGTAGCTCTCCTGATATAAATAGCTACTTTGAAATTATTCTAAGAGATAACAACAGATCACTATGTGCCCATTATTTTCAATATTTAATTACTTAATATGTATTAGTCAGTATTTAAAGTTTGTGAATTATTATTATATCTGTTAGGTAATGCACAGATATATTTGCAAATAGTCTTTTATTTTTTAAATATTAATGAAATTTACTACATTTTTGAAAAGTTAATCAGTCACCATTTTTCATTTTAATTCTTCTTGTGGGAGGGGGAGGGTATATCTGTTGATACCAATTTCTATTTTTGTATTTGCATTTTACTTATTTTTGATATAATTCTTGATGAATAACATTTTCTTGTTGTTTTTTTTTTAATTTGTATTTTGCGCTGCTTTGTAATCTGATCGCAGATGCATATTTGCAAATGTTGAAAGCTAAATATTAATGAAATTCTGTTTTTGTAATTCCCATTATTAATGAAGCCCCATTTGCCATTAATGAAGCTTCGTTAATTTTTTTGACATTTACCATTAAAGTTCTTCTGTTTTTGTTGTAATTCGAATTTCATAGCATTTTCTTGGTTTTTTTTAATTTTTATTTTAGAAGGATTTGTTTGATTTAGGCATTTTAATTTGTCCATTTCAGCTTTTTTGGATAGAAATTTTTCGTGTGTGTGTGTGTTGTGTTTGAAGCATTTTCACCCATTTCTGTTTTTGTAATTCGAATTTTATAGCATTTTCTTGTTGTTGTTTTTTTAATTTGTATTTTAGAAGATTTTGTTTGATTTATTTTGCCTTAGGCATTTTACTTTGTCCATTTCAGCAAAGAATTCTTCATTGGGGGGGATTGCATTTTACGTATTTTCACCAATTTCTGTTTTTGTAATTCAAATTTCATAGCGTTTTCTTGGTTTTTTTTTTTTAATTTGCATTTTCAAAGGATTTATTTGACTTACTTTGCCTTATGCATTTTAATTTGTCGATTTAAGCCACTTTTGGATAGAAATTTATCCCAGATTTCTGGGCAGTTGTTGATGGTGACACAACATCGCCAAGGTCGATTTGAGGTAAGCTGTAAATACAGCTGGAAAATCTGTAAGGGCACATAAATGTCCCTTCTTCAATAGTCCACATTACAACTAGTAGCTGTCCCTAGCTTAGACAGTAGCGAGTGGAGTATAGCCATAATTACTTAAATCTGTAAATATTATATAATATATTGGAAATGAAGTGTATGATTGTATCTATATATTACTAATAAATATATTATTAAAACATATGTATACTCATTTGTGTTTATGAATAATCTAGATTAAACATAACAATGTCATCTGATTCTTTTTGCTTTGAAAAAAAAAATTAACCTTTTGGATTTTTTTTCTTTTTGTGCATAATAATTTAAATAAAATTATATTATTTTTGCAAATATATAACCAGTGTTTCTCAAAAGTTGTGCTGCAAAAATCTCCAAATGTGTCATGAAATCAGTATAGGTTATGAGATAAATAAATATGCAAATTTCGTTCTTATAAAATATCAATCACTTCTTAATTATAAATAATTATAATTAAAGCAATTTAAAATTAATTTTTAGCTCATCAAAAAATTGATATAAGAAAATTTGTTATGGCAAACAGAACTAAAGATGATGGCTATACTAGTAGCACAGTTCTGTAGCAAATATAAATACTACATCCATTACAAGACTAATAGTATCAGTAGAAACAGCATGGACAAACCTCAGGCAAAAAATATTAAAAATTAGTCCAAGAAAATATAGTGAAGATTACTTAAATTTTAGTTTAACATCGACAGAGGACAAACATTCTGCATTGTCTTATGTATTATATGTGGACATACTAAAATAAACAGTGCAATGGTTACTAGCAAACTAAAATGGCACTTGGAAAAAGTTTACTCAAATTTGGTGTCCAAAGATACAAAGTATTTTGAGAGATTAACTAGTCCAAAAATTCCAAAAGGCAATAAGGGTATCAGATAAAGTACAAACTGCCTCCTACAAGATAACCCAACTTATTGCACAAAGGATGAAACATTCAATTGCAGAAATGTTAATTGGTCATGCTTGCCATATAATAGTGAAATGTATTGTAATGATCCGGAGAAGGTGACTTACGTAAACTGCACTACAGGGCGCCATCTAGGCATTTGAACCTAGAAAAATTTATAAAGTAGGCAGATACGTAAGTCCAAAAAAAAAAAAAAATTTTTTTTTTTTATATTTTGTTTCCGGTCGTTAGCCCATGTCACTAGCTCAGTGGAATAGCAGAGATTTAAAAAATAATATAAGAATATATATATAAGAGGAATAAAATAAGCCACTGCCAGTAATTAACACACAAACATTTATTTATCTCACATATTGTAATTTCCGATTTTTTCTTCACTATTGATAACTATGTAATATTAAATACGCTTAACGTATATAGTGAAATTAAAATTCAACGATTATATTAATATTTCTTAAGGCTAAGCGCTTTCAGAGCTTACACTCATATTCATAGCCTTTTAACGTAGTAATTTATGCAAATCTATGCAAGCTTATTTATATTGTCCATCTCTTTGAAATGGAAAAGCATGTGTCTCTCCTGTTTATTGCTTTCAAATCTCTTGATATATACCATGCTTCTTTAACCTTCCTCTTGACGTCATTTCTTTCAGTTGCAATTATCCTAGCATTTGCAGGTTCAAATTCATGATTAGCCTCCCTTTGATGGTCCACAAATACTGAGCTGCCTTCGTTTCTTCTTAATACTCTTTTGTATAAGTATTTATGCTGAGCCACTCTGTTGTTTATAGTGGCCCGAGTCTCACCATAGTATACTGCACCGCAGTTGCCTGAGGCATGCCAACTTGTACACTACATGTGGTGTTGATTGTAGGTCAATTTGTCCTTAGAATTGTTCAAAATCCTGTTGGTGTTTGGAGGGTTCGAAAACCTACTGTAAATTCATTCTGCAATTTTTTGACCAGTTTTCTAGCAATGTTAGGAATATATGGCAGACATATGCGTTGTTTTTGTCCCTGCTAGGTTTGGTTATGTTTTCATAAAATGTTTTAATTCTTCTGTTGATGGTTATTAAATCATAACCAACCTTCATCAGATCATTAACATATTGGTTAATATTTATTCTTCTTTCTTCTTCATATTTGCACAAATGGTAATTCCTGAACAAAAGGCAGAAAGCCCTGCCAATTTGTGGGCCTCGTGTTTCGATTTAGTATGGATGTATCCTCTAATGTTCAATGGTTTTACTTTCATGTTGTAATTAATGCATCTGTGTGTTCTTGTAATTATTAGGTCCAAATAATTAATTGTATTAAGCTCACTCTCTTCAGTGCAGTTAAATATTAAGTTGGTATATGCCTGCAGTTCATCTTGAATGGCTTTAATTATAAGTTTAGGTGCTGCGATGAAAATGTCATCTACATACCTACAATAAATTATTCCATGTGTTTGTTCTTGGAACTTTGATATAATCTGGTTTTCAAAATAACCGATTACAATACTAGATACAATGCCACTCATAGGCAGTCCCATCGGCCATCCATTATTCATCCTATACCATCTATTTTCAAATGTCGCAAATATGTTCTAGATCGGAAGAGCACACGTCATGAAGTCAATGATAAACTCTATTTTCTGTTCAGGACAATGATTATTTTGAAGCTCTTCTTTAATTATCCTTATTGAACCTTTTCTATTAATCGATCCGTAGAGTTCAGATATATCTATGGCTGCTATATTGAAACTGTCATTGATGGCTGCATTTTTAATTAAGTCTACAAACTCAAAAGAAGATTTTATAGTATATTTGCCAAATCCTATTAATTCTATCAACCACGAATTTATTAATTTTGCTGTGTTTGCATAATGTACACCTCCAAAGTCAAGCATTAGTCTTAATGGAGTCCCTTGTTTATGCATTTTAGCATTCGCAAACATTCTTGGTTGTGATGTGGCAGATGGGTATATTCTATAATATTCAGCTTGATTTATTCCTTTATTTTTATGTTTGCGTAGGATTAAAGAGATAAATTTTTCTCTGTTCATTTTATTATTAACTTCAGCTGAAAACTCAAAGCCCAATTTCTGAATTTGTATTCTCATCTTTCCTTTATATTCTTCTTCATCCATTATTACGAAGCGATTGCCTTTGTCCTCTTTAAGACAAATAATTTTATTTTCATTAAAGAACTTTTTCGCATTCTTGACTTTATTGTTCCAGCCATTATTTTCAGTATTCAATTTCTTATCACTAATGATCCTGTTAATCTCATAAATAACATTATCTCTCATAGGATAATTTATTAAAGCTGCTTCCGTGTCTGCTATTATTTCCATTTTGGGTTGATTCCATCCTCCTCCTACAAATTTAGGTCCAAGATTCAGGATAGATCTAATTTCAGCCGATGGTCTAACGCTAGACAAATTAACATACGTGTCTTCTATTCCCATATCAGTTAAAACAACGTTTTGTTTATTAGCTAGAAATCTCAATTTCTTTAAGAATTTCTTCTCTAATCTTTGTTCAATAATATTACATTTATTTACGATCCATTGTGGCTCAGGCGTTATAGACGTAATCTTAGACAGACGTTTCTTGTTATTATTTAACGCCTTCCTGCAATTGCCAATAATCCAGCTTAATAATTTACGCTGTAAAACACGAGTGACAATATCTACATTATGAATAGACCTATTCACTCTAATTCTACAGCAATTAGGAATAATATTCGCCTGCTTACAATTTTGCAAAAAATAAACACGCTGCTGAAAAGTTCTAATTAACGTGTCCAATTTCAGACAAATTCTTTCGTTATAATGCATATTCATAATATTGTAATTTCCGATTTTTTCTTCACTATTGATAACTATGTAATATTAAATACGCTTAACGTATATAGTGAAATTAAAATTCAACGATTATATTAATATTTCTTAAGGCTAAGCGCTTTCAGAGCTTACACTCATATTCATAGCCTTTTAACGTAGTAATTTATGCAAATCTATGCAAGCTTATTTATATTGTCCATCTCTTTGAAATGGAAAAGCATGTGTCTCTCCTGTTTATTGCTTTCAAATCTCTTGATATATACCATGCTTCTTTAACCTTCCTTTTGATGTCATTTCTTTCAGTTGCAATTATCCTAGCATTTGCAGGTTCAAATTCATGATTAGCCTCCTTTTGATGGTCCACAAATACTGAGCTGCCTTCGTTTCTTCTTAATACTCTTTTGTATAAGTATTTATGCTGAGTCACTCTGTTGTTTATAGTGGCCCGAGTCTCACCATAGTATACTGCACCGCAGTCTGCCTGAGGGCATGCCAACTTGTACACTACATGTGGTGTTGATTGTAGGTCAATTTTGTCCTTAGAATTGTTCAAAATCCTGTTGGTGTTTGGAGGGGTTCGAAAACCTACTGTAAATTCATTCTGCAATTTTTTGACCAGTTTTCTAGCAATGTTAGGAATATATGGCAGACATATGCGTTGTTTTTTGTCCCTGCTAGGTTTGGTTATGTTTTCATAAAATGTTTTAATTCTTCTGTTGATGGTTATTAAATCATAACCAACCTTCATCAGATCATTAACATATTGGTTAATATTTATACTTCTTTCTTCTTCATATTTGCACAAATGGTAATTCCTGAACAAAAAGGCAGAAAGCCCTGCCAATTTGTGGGCCCTCGGTGTTTTCGATTTAGTATGGATGTATCCTCTAATGTTCAATGGTTTTACTTTCATGTTGTAATTAATGCATCTGTGTGTTCTTGTAATTATTAGGTCCAAATAATTAATTGTATTAAGCTCACTCTCTTCAGTGCAGTTAAATATTAAGTTGGTATATGCCTGCAGTTCATCTTGAATGGCTTTAATTATAAGTTTAGGTGCTGCATGAAAATGTCATCTACATACCTACAATAAATTATTCCATGTGTTTGTTCTTGGAACTTTGATATAATCTGGTTTTCAAAATAACCGATTACAATACTAGATACAATGCCACTCATAGGCAGTCCCATCGGCCATCCATTATTCATCCTATACCATCTATTTTCAAATGTCGCAAATATGTTCTCATCCAACCAATTCATGAAGTCAATGATAAACTCTATTTTCTGTTCAGGACAATGATTATTTTGAAGCTCTTCTTTAATTATCCTGATTGAACCTTTTCTATTAATCAATCCGTAGAGTTCAGATATATCTATGGCTGCTATATTGAAACTGTCATCGATGGCTGCATTTTTAATTAAGTCTACAAACTCGAAAGAAGATTTTATAGTATATTTGCCAAATCCTATTAATTCTATCAACCACGAATTTATTAATTTTGCTGTGTTTGCATAATATACACCTCCAAAGTCAAGCATTAGTCTTAATGGAGTCCCTTGTTTATGCATTTTAGCATTCGCAAACATTCTTGGTTGTGATGTGGCAGATGGGTATATTCTATAATATTCAGCTTGATTTATTCCTTTATTTTTATGTTTGCGTAGGATTAAAGAGATAAATTTTTCTCTGTTAAAGAAGCATGGTATATATCAAGAGATTTGAAAGCAATAAACAGGAGAGACACATGCTTTTCCATTTCAAAGAGATGGACAATATAAATAAGCTTGCATAGATTTGCATAAATTACTACGTTAAAAGGCTATGAATATGAGTGTAAGCTCTGAAAGCGCTTAGCCTTAAGAAATATTAATATAATCATTGAATTTTAATTTCACTATATACGTTAAGCGTATTTAATATTATCTCACATATATATAAGATTTAAAATTATTTTAGTATTAGTTTCACATTTTAACATTTAACATTATTTTTAACTTTACCTTAGATTTTAATTTACATTTTAATTTCTATTATATTATAAGTTTACATTTTAATTAAGTTCGCACAGATGGGATTATAAAAGCTTGTTTTAATATGTTGCTATAGATCGGTTACATAGATTACACGGTTAAAAACATTTCAAAGTAAACATAAACGATCAAAATATAAAATCATTGATACTGGCAATTGCAGAGGGAAATTTATAAGTAACCCAGTAGTATTCACCATAAGATACTTGCATTATCACCAATGACTTAAAAGACATCCGATTAAATACATTTTAGATACTCACCATAAGGTATCATTATTTATCGAATGTCTATATATTCTGATCAAATATGAAAACCCAAAACATACTTAACCGATAACCAATCCATGCAAGCGTCCATAAACAACTTAAATTTAATGCATTTTTATTTAGGGTCGAGCATGAATAGATTACATAGATTTGCATTTGAAAATAAAATATTCTATCCCTATTTAACCTTAGGCTAAAATTCGCAGTCAAACTGGCATCAAATCATCTGATACATCGATGCATTCAATGTAATACGGAATACGACAGCACCAAAAAGATTAAGAGAAGGCATTGACCCTCATCAGATAGGAATATGACATCTATCAGACAAGAAGAGCAATAAAAAAAAAAACTCCATAGAAAGGAACTGCGCTCTGCATCTTATAATTCCTTTCATAGGCAAAACGGGAGAGTGCGGCGTATGAAGCGATTCTGCCAGTAGTGAATCTCCGACTACATCTACTAACTACATCAATGTATCCAATCCATTGACCCAATTCAACAATGAAACAAATAACCTAAGATTACCCTCCCCTAATATAATTTTACAAATCTATACAACCATTCACGCCCGACTTAAGTTTAACATTTATATAATTTACCTTAACGGAAAACAGAAATCATAATAAAACTTAAAGAACAAAAAATAAATAAATAAATGAAATGATTTTAAATATATATATATATATATAAAAGAAATACATCAAATAACATTATTAATAAATTAAGTTGGTCAGATAGGATAATATTGCAATCATTTAACTCTGGAAAGTTTAATTTAATGTTCATTATTTATAAAGTTCTTACGGTTTTAAACAGTTCATCTTTATCTGTCGTTTGTAAGTTTGAACGGGAATTCCCACGCCATCCTGAAGATATTGGTATACATTTAGCCGATGTTTTATTTATTCATTCGGAGGTTTTTGAATTTAGTTGGTCCTCAATGTAGAAAACGATAGTTCATTTCTCTTTTCTTTAACAGCTGAAAGAATTGACAGCGCGTCTGTCAACTCCTTCACCTCCAACTCCGTACTAATACATATAGTCACATCATAATAATCAATATCACTTCCAAATTTTCCTTTTATACGTATTCGAAGGATTGACTTGGCATTATGTCATCGATGTGATGATCCTTTCGCTGAGGTCCGATTTCCCGATGGATTTCTTTCATTGGCTATTTGTTTCTATTGTTTTCCTATCTGACCGATGTTTTACATTTAGATGCCCAAGGCTGGTTTACATTTGACTAATTAAATTTATCATTTCCATTTCTGATTAATTAACCTGTTTTCCAAATCAAAGATATATTTAAAGATATAATTTTATCTCCAAATCTCTTTAAAATTTAGTTTTAAAATACTTTTTCTTTAATAAAGTTTTATTTTAATAATTTTTCATTATCTGTGCGATTTAATATATACGAGTTTAAGATGATATTTAATTTCAATTTTTAATTCTTAAAGAAAATTTTTAAATGCGAACTTTTTAATTTACTTTCATGTTTAATAAATATATATAAAAAAACAATGTAACGAATGTCTATGCTCGTTACAGTATGTTTGGCAAAGAAGCTAGAAGCTGAAATAAATAGTTCCCTCTCCAACAATACCATTAGTCGAAGAATCATTGATATGTCAAAAAATATAATCAAAAATGTTCAACAGAAACATAAGAGCCAAATTTTTATGCAACAAGTACATGAATTGACAGATATTAGTGAAATGCATAACTAAAAGATTTATTCAATTCATTAATGTGAATTCAATTATGAACCATCTTTTATTTTGTCAGGAATTTCCTAGAAGAACAACAGATAGAGAAATATTTAATTGCATTGACAATTTTTTCAAAAATGCAAACTTATCATGAGATTTCTATACAGATATTTGTACAGATGGTATCCTATCAATGATCAGACACGGGAAAGGTTTCTGGATATTTTCAAATCAAAAAACATTATTGGCTTCACACACAGGCATAGGTAGTGCTTTCTTTATTATTTTTCTAGAGTGAATTAAGAAGTAATTAAGACTGAAACAATTAGTGTGCATTGAGATAAGTAAATTGATTGATTTAATGTATGTTTGTGCAATCACAGTCATTTCACTTCTCCCTCCACTCTAGAAAATCAACAAATGAAATCTTTATATTTAATTGGGATTAGTGAACACGGGGAGTCCTTGGAGTAACTGTATTAGTATCTTCTATGAGGGTAGTTTGATTTGGTTGTTGAATATGAGTAGTTTGAAGTATTATTGGGATTATACCATGGTGTGTGTTTTGATAGCTTAATCCTCAAATGTTTTGTTTGGTTATATTGTGGACAAAATATTATCATAATGATAGTGAAGTGATTTATTTATCTTTTTAATATCTGTCTTGTAATTTCACCAATCTTATTTGCCTTAACACCACTTTTATTATTATATCATCCATTTTCATTTTAAAAGTTTGCATACCCACACATTTTTGCCTGATAGAAATTTTTTAGAAGTTTGATTTCTAATTTTCCTATCAGGGAGATAACAGTTTAGATAAGTGAGTACAAAGGAACCCATTAGTAATTTTTCTGGCATTTTATTCATCACAGTGGTAGGTGTAAAGGCCTGGGTATATTGCTTCTACTAAAGCTTCAGTAATGCTTTTAAAAATTTTTTTCAATATGTTTCAAATGTACAGCCTGCTCAGCAATGTCATTACTCTCTGGATGATAGGAGGAATAAGAACATGTTTAATTCCTTTAATGTGCAGATAATCTCTAAACTTTTGACAGGCAAAGCCAATACTGTTTTCTATTACTACTAAATTTGGGAATCTGTGTGCAGCAAATAGAAAGCTATTATGATATAGTCAGCATTAATATTCTTCACTAATTTGCATTCAGTCCAGTGCAACTAAGCATCTACTAATACTAATATAATATAGCCATTCAAAGGGTCAGCATGGGCAAGATGGACACTAGTCCAAGGAGCCGTAAAGTTTTCCCATGATTCAAATTGCTTGATTGGTAACTTGGCAGTTTGTTAGCAATTGTGGCACATTTTTATCATGTTTTCTACATCATCAGTTTCGTTTGCCCGCTGTACATATGATTGAGCTAAGGATTTCATCCTGATTATCCCAGGGTGGCCTTGAGGTAACAAGTTCAATATATGTATTCTGCCTTGAAATGAAATGAGCACATGATCAGTAGTCACCATACAATGATTACATATGGAAAGTCCATCATGCAAATTCCAGGTTGACATTTAACTTTTGGAGGGCAGGCTTTGCCAAGCCAAGTTTAATCCAATTTATGAGTTGTATATATCCCTTATCTTGTCAGGTCCACTTGGCTATAACAGTACTGTTTATGCTAGAATTCATCAAGTTGAGGTAATTTATTTCCTTAATTATGATTTGCTTTTCTGTTTTGTCAGGTAATCAGGACAAAGCATTAGCATGACCAATCTCTTTTCTTAGCTTGTAGACTAAACTATAATCATAACTGGAGAGAACATTAATCCAATGTAACATTCATTGACTTATATATTCCAGGATTTTTTTCTCCATGATTAAAGTACTCATTAGGGAGTGGTGGTTGTACAGATTTGGAATATCCGCATACAAGTATTGGTGAAATGTTTTAATTGCAAAGATAATGGCCAAAGCTTCCTTGTTGATCTGGCTATAATTTTTCTCTGTGAAGGTCAAAACTCTGGAGGCATAAGCAATTGGACATTCACCTCCATAACAGGGATAGACTATAATGGCTCCAACACCATATTCAGATGCATCTGTTATTATAACTACTTTGAGATCATTACAGTAGTGTATCAGTAATTTTTCAGAAGTTAATAGGTCATTAGCATTTTTAAAGGCCTTGTTATATTTGCTAATCCAAGTCCAGCATTGTTTCTTTTTGAGAAGTTGGTACAAGGGTGATAAACAATATTTCTTTTTCATAAAACTCTCATAAAAGTTTAAACATCTGAGGAACACCTGCAATTCCTTTGTTTTTAGGTTTTCTCAATGATTTTTATTGCTTTTACTTTGGCTGTGTTTGGATATCAGCCATTAGCATTTATGGTGTGTCCAAGAAATTTTATTTTTTTCATAGACCATGTGTACTTTTTAGCATTTACTCCACACTTTCCACCTTTATGCAAACAATGCCCACCTCCTTTTCTAATTCAACTTCAGTTGCAGCAGTTATCAAGATATCTAAATAAGGGACTATACCACTTACACTTCCAAAGAGCATATCAATCTTTGCCTGGAAGATGTTCAGCACAAGGAAATATCATAGAATAAATTTATTACATATTTCTAGTCCCTTATGGATGGTCAAAGTTAAGAATTCTGCTGTTTTTTTGGTTACCAGTATCTGGTGAAAAGCAGCTTTCAAATGTATTTTTGCAAAGTAGTTGGCTTTTTGTAATAATGTCAGTACTTTACATACACTAGGGACTGGATATGAGGCTTTATTTAGCTTGATTAATGTAGCTCTATAGTCTCCACATAATCGTAAATTTCTATCAGGTTTAGCAATTATGATATAGGTCTGGCCCAAGTGGAGTCTAGAATGGGTGTTTATACTCCTTTACAGATCAACTCACTCAGTGCTTTTTCTACTTTCTCCTTCAAAGAAAATGGTACTTTATAGGGCTTATTTATAATCCATTGTGCATTGTTCATTAATTCAACCTTAACTGGTCTGGTTCTTAGTTCATCAAATCTGGATTTAAATAGTCCAATGTATCTTTTCTTTATACTTTCTACATAAACTGTTTTTAAGGCATTTATATGAACAACAAGAAGCCCAGCAGCAGACTAGAATCTTTATTTAATACATACAGTGTAAGAAAACATCATCTCAAATTTAGCCTCGCAGAGACCATGATTTTATAGTTAATGTCAAATTTATTTCCATCAATATCTTTGGATACCACATCAGTCTATTATATTAAGTCTTTTTAAGGTTTTCACATATCTTTATCCAATCTCTATATGAAATAAATGACAATCCCACTCCATTATCAACTTCTATAGTGACCCATTTACTGTAAATTTCCTCCACAAGTAAGTTGTGACCTAGTATACTATCATTTCAGATTTTTATGTTTTCCTATACTCCATCTCTCCCAAGATTTGTAGTTGGGTGGCAGTGCACAATTTCTAAAATGGCAAACTAACTGCTAAATGTCCTTTTAAGGCATAATTTCTATATTTTTCATCCTTATGTTTACAATTAACTTTTGAATGTCCTGGCTTTCCACACCAATAGTATGTTTGCCCTTTTTTCTCTCTGCAGGGAGTTGGTAAATTTCTCATTTTTATTTAATCAAAGATATTTTCTCTACTTATTCAGGCAATCCATATTCAGAGGCATTACTCAACATAATCTCCTGGATGATACATTTATCCATTGCAAGTTATATAATTTAAATTTGGATCGCTCAAGAGTACTTATCTGACAATTACCATTCCATACAAAAACTGTTTGAAAAAAAAGTCACTTAATTCCGGTCCAAACTCACAATCTGTCGATAACTTTCTTAAAGGAAGATCATAGTCCACTTATTTTTCAAGTAGTAGTTGCTTTCAGTTTTTAAGTCTCAGCCACACCACTCATTTATATATTCTAGGTGCAAAATAGCCTCCTAAAACTTTATGACTTCTTTATAGGAATGTTCCTCTGGATGTTTTGGGTTTGTTAATTTATTTGCAAGTTGAATGACATCTGATCCTGCAAAGTAAAGGAGTGTAGATATTTTAAAATATTCATCCTCTACTTTGTTTATGAACATATAGCACTCTATATAGCTCTTCCACAAATCCACATTATTAATATCAAATTCTCAAATCATTGAATTTAGAGCTGCCGTTAAATACAATATACATTTTTCAGTATTCTATAGTATTATTTTTTTGAACCACTCTAAACTGTCAACTTGCGCCACTCTGCTATGTCTAAGGACCTCTGAAGACCAGTCAGATAGCGAAAGACTTCCTTTTTTTTACTTTAACACAATACACTAGAATAATTTTACCATAATGTTTAGTGACAATTTTCACACTGACATTTTTGATAGATAATATGCAGACAAATTAAAGCTAACACTACTGCATAACAAATACTGTACTATAAAATTTGAATACTCTATTTAGGAGAAAAATTTTCAGCTACAAAGTTCTTCCGACATTTATATAGGGTAAAACATTAAAGCTTTGTTCAGAATTCATCTCCAAGCATACTTTGCGGCTTTTATAACTTCAGTACCATTATAACACTAATATTCTAACACTTCGCAGTTAAATACTGCATAGTTAATTCTTTGCAAAGTACAGTACTTAATAAGTTTTTTTAAGATCTTAATTTACATAGGCAGCGCTCTCTTTATTAGTTTTCTAGAGTGAATTAGACTGAAACAATTAGTATGCACTAAGTAAACTATCGCAGACATTTCAGCATTGTTCAATGAGAAATTTTAGTAGCTAAAACTCTCCCTCCAGAATTAAGCATTGTTTTGGATGGTGTGGTAAAAATAATTAACATATTAAAAGCAGATCTGTAAAATCGCAATTATGTGATAGCACAGAAGCTAATTACAATGACCTATTATTGCATAATGAAGTTCGCTTGCTTTCCAGAGCAGCAGTCAGCAACAGGTGGTCCACGGACTATTGATAGTCCGTGACAAATTTTAAGAGTCCGCAAAAAATTGATATTATTTAAATTCGCTAAGCTTATTTAATAAAATTTTTAAATAAAAAATAAATTGAACAAGAACATTATATTGCTAATTGATTTGTTACAATATACTACTATGACTTGCAAAACATTTACCTCAAAGGCATTTCATTAACCCCTATTCGGTCAGAACATAGAGAAAATAGCAAAACAAGAATACCAAATTCTGTGCAATTGACTAGGTATTAAATTTGAATACGGTGCACCTTGGCAATTGGATGAACTAAAAGTCAAAATTTTTATTAAGAATTTTGAAGGAAAACACATTTTAAAATAAAATACTGAAACATCTAATTAATTAACATAAATTTGAATACTCCCCCTCATCACTATCAACCGCACACAGCTATGAGTATGAAGCCATGGAGCTTTGAAAGCGCTAAGCTTTAAATAAATTATTAATAAATATAACTTGTTTAACGAGCGTTTAAAGCGCATAATTATTGATATTTGTATTCTTATATAATTTTTGTAGATACAAATTAGAAAATTATTCATATAAAACATAACAAATACATGGTGTTTTTCTGAAGGTTTGTGATGATGGTGTTCTAGCTGTATTTTTATATTGGACTATTTCCATCATCTAATATGTGTGTTGAATGTCTTTAGAAAAGTTTAATTTTTAGTTAAATATTCCAAATGCATTCAACTGTTAGTAATATCACAGCAAACAGGTTAGTATATGCACCAACTGTTAGTAATATCACAGCAAACAAATGTTAATAATATCACAGCAAACAGGTTAGTATATGCACTAACTGTTAGTAATATCACAGCATTTCTATGAAATAAAATGAACACTATATTAACAAAAAACAAAATAAATCATAATTCTTTAAGAAATTATAAAACATATAAATATTAATAAACAAATAAATATATATGTATATCATATTCAATTCTCATATTAATTCATATTCATTCGTAACTTTAAAAATTAAGTTAGGAGTCCGCAATATCAAAAGGTTGACAACCGCTGTTCCAGAGGAAGGTACGAATGAATATGAATTAATATGAGAATTGAACTTTGTATATTTTTTAAAGAAGACACAAGTATGGCAGAAAAAGAAAAAAAAATACTATGAACGCACAAAAATTGGTATAAGAAAATTTGTTATGGCAAACAGAACTAAAGATAATGGCTATACTAGTAGCAGTTCTGTAGCAAATATAAATACTACATCCATTACAAGACTAATAGTATCAGTAGAAACATCTAACTAATTAACATAAATTTGAATACTCCCCCTCATCACTATCAACCACACACAGCTATGAGTATGATGTGTGATGTGATGTGATGCACTGTGACTTCTCCTTAAATGGAGTAAGCTATGCTCAGAGAAACCTGTTAGCCACTTTACCTTCCTTTTCCATTATCCACCCCAAGTTTTCCCATAATCTGTTCCATTCCATTTCCACAACATAATCTTTGTCAACTCCATGACCTTCATATCTAAATCCCCCTTATCTTTTCCCAAACCTAGCATAAAAACCAATAACTCACTTTCTGTATAATCACTTTGTTCATATTTAATCTTCCATAACTTCATTATTTGTACCCTTTCTGCTTCCAAGCATTTACATTGAAGTAACAGATGCCTAATATTTTCTATGCCTTCCTTACACAACTTGCAGACTAAATCACCCTTGCTAAAGATCCCGTTCGAGCCTTAAACAATAAATTACTTTCCTTACTATTATCATAAATTAACTCACACCCAATGTTCTGTTTACTTCTATATATATTTAAACTCGTTTTACTCTCCATACTAGTTCTCCATCTCTCCAACTCCCTATTCTTTATTAATGCATCTCTTCTTCTATCCCACTCCTTACTACTATAACACTCAACAATCCTCCTAACACAATCATCCCACCTTTTGTACAAGTATACCGACATAAATTCTTTATCCAAATCTTCTGCATACCGCATTACCTTTCTCACCCATCTTGTTGCCTGCCCTTTACTTGTAATCCAATTAAATACTATTTTGGCTATTCTTTTATTATCCATAAACTGCAATCTACCAAACATTTTCAATTTGCTTTTTGCATCCCTCATATAAAAACTTGACCATCCCATTTCTCCTTGAATTGCCTCCTTTGCTGTCCACACCTCAACATCTAATGCATGTCTTCCTACTTCCCTTTGTACTTTTTCTAAGCAATCTAAAACCCCTTTACTAACACATAATGCATCATTGCCGTATGTTAACCCTGCTATTGCCACTCCCTTCCATACAATTCTAGCTACATCATATTTATTATATGAAAACACTGTTAATTTCTTTATCAATCCCTTTCTTTTCTTTGCTTCATTTATCAATTTTTCCTCCCATTCATCCAAGCAATTTTTCTTATTACTCAAGATGATTCCCAAATAACTATATGTATTCACCACACTTAACTTTATATCCCCCAATAAGAAATCTTTGTCTTCTCTTTCCCCAGTATTCACCATCATTATATTTGATTTTTCTTCACTAAATTTAATCCCCATATCTTTACCCACCCTTGCGCATGTCCTCAGCATAACTTCCATATTTTCTCTTCTTTCTGCACACAAAAAGACATCATCTGCAAAAAAAGACCTGACAATGTATATGCTCTCTTGCCACCTATTAACGGTATCTCTATCCCCCTTCCAAGACTTTCTATTGTTCTCTCCATTTCACTCAAATACAACACAAACAAAATAGGTGACATAAGGCATCCTTGCCTCAGTCCCACCACATTTTTAACTTTAACTGATTCTATATCTCCTAATTGATATGTATAGTAATATATTTTCATATAATTTCTTAATGACACCCACTAAAGCTTCACCCATTCCCAGATTTGCTAAACTTATCCATAATCTACTTCTATTCACTCTATCATATGCCTTCTCTATATCTATAAAACTCATATATAACTGTTTTCCTGAATTTCTACTCATATCTATAAGTTGTGTAACTACAAATAAACTATCTCCTATACGCCTATCTGACCTAAAGCCTCCTTGCATTTCCCCCACTACATTATTTTCTTCCATCCACTTTGCAACTCTTTCAGCCACCATATCTGAAAAAACTTTATATAAAACTGATGAAGCCATGGAGCTAAGCTTTAAATAAATTATTAATAAATATAACTTCTTTAATGAGCATAATTATTGATATTTGTATTCTTAAATAACTTTTGTAGATACGAATTAGAAAATTACTCATATAAAACATAACAAATACATATTTATACATTCATTTATTTCTATGAAATAAAATGAACACTATACTGTATTAACAAAAAACAAAATAAATCATAATTCTTTAAGAAATTATAAAACATATAAATATTAATATATAAATAAATATATATATGTATATCATATTCAATGCTCATATTAATTCATATTCATTCGTACCTTTAAAAATTAAGTTAGGAGTCTGCAGTATCAAAAAGGAAAAGTTTTGGCATGTGTATTTAAGTTAAGATTAGAACTTTGTATATTTTTTAAAGAAGACACAAGTATGGCAGAAAAAGGGAAAAAAATACTACGAACGCACAAAAATTTTTGTTGGAAAAATGAAATGTGATGTGCACTGCTAGCTTATCTAGAAATATATTTTTATATCTTAATATTTTAAATATAAATTTGCAAGACGAAAGAAAAATATCTTAACATCGTAGCTAAATTAATTGCATTTAGAAAAAAGTTACGTCTACAGACAAAAAAGATCGATGAATATAATTTAGCCATGTTACCAAAAAATCCTGATCATAAGATAATTTTTTTTGCACCGATGGTGAAAAAACATTTTGGATATGGTTCAGAAGGCAATTACTAAATATTTTCCATTGATCCAAACAGATAAACATGACTGGATTCGAAATCCTTTTGTTGACAATGCATCAGACTTCAATTTTTGCCTTAAAGAAGAACTGATTTCCCTCTCATATAACCATAAATATAGGGGATTTAAACACAGACCTTCAAGCACCCTCATTATCTCATACACTGATACACATGACCACATACATATATAATCAGTGCTCAGTTTAACTCACCAACATACATATTTCATGCTGAACAAACACTCATCAGTTGGTCCGGATCATTATTTCCCACACATATATAATCAGTGCACACTTTAATGGACAGATTTCAACCTACTCCAACCTCCAATTCTTCAGCTATCCATACCATTGAAAATCTGATGATGGAATACCCAAATCCCATGCTGATGCCAATATTACTACATAGAAGAGGGATGGGTAAGATGCAGGCTTAATGTGTAATATTTGAAATACAGGCAATCTTCATATATTTGGAGCTTAATTGTAAATATAGGGGGATTTGAACACAGACTTTCAAGCACCCTTCAACTATCCACACTATCTTATACACTGATACACATAACCACACACATGTAGAAAAGATAAATAGTCACCAATATATTTATTTCGTGCTAAACCAGCATTCATCAGTTGATCCAGATCATCATTTCCCACACACATATAATCAGTGCTCAGTTGATATTAAGCTAGCAAATCCACACAAATTAATGGACAGACTTCAACCTACCTCAACCTTCAACTCTTCAGCCATCCATACCATTGATGATAGAATGCCCAAATCCCATGCTGATGCCAATATATATGTGTGGCCATGTGTATCAGTGTATGAGATAGAGAGGATAGTTGAAGGGTGCTTGAAAGTGGGTTCAAAGCCCCTGTATTTACAATTAAGCTCCAGGTATATGAAGAATGCCTGTATTTCAAATATTACACATTAAGACTGCATTCTACCCATCCCTCTTCTACGTATTTAAATGGATATGGTCCTATACATGAGGGATCAGAGTGACTTAAGATCAACATGAGCATAACAATATCACATCAGCATGGGATTTGGGTATTCCTTCATCAGATTTTCAATGGTATAGAGTAGATTGAAGCTTGTCTGTTAGGTGTGAGGATTTGCTATCGTAATATAACTGAGCACTGATTATTTATGTGTGTAGGAAATATTCTGGACCAACTGATGAGTACTGCACGAAATACGAATATTGATGATTATTTATCTTTTCTACATGTGTATCAGTGTATGAAATAGTGTGGATAGATGAAGGGTGGTTGAAAGTCTCTGTTCAAATGCTTTGTATTTACAATTAAGCTTCAGGTATATGAAGAATGCCTGTATTTCAAATATCATCTAATCATATTAAAAATAAAATACTCGGAACTTCCACTGGATATTTTTTGGATATTGTTATGAGAGGAATATCCAACATTACTTAAAACAGCAATAAATATTTTATTACAAATTTTCTACGTCGTATTTATGCGAGTTAGGATTTTCAACTCTCACTAATATAAAAAATAATAAGCGATCATGATTGAAAGATGTCGAGGACGAACTGAGTTTCTCGCTCAGAACTAAGACCAGATATAGACTAACTAGTAACACATCGTCAGTCACACACTTCACATTATCATTTTATTACAAAAATTCTATTGGATTTATATCAAAGTACAGTATTAAATATTACTCCACTTAAAAGCTTTGTTCGTGTTATTTTTAGTTTTGTTATTTTTTATTTTAAGACAATAATCGTAAGTACCTGCGTGTAACTTTTTTTTTTTTTTACAGTTTTTGTATGTATGCAAATGTTAATAATTAAAAGTTTATTTATTAACTGCCTTACGATTCACTTTTCTGTTTAATACTGCGATTTGTCATGGCTTCTACCTCAAAATTAAAAAAATTGTTTAAATTGTCTTTTCTTTTCATTTATTTTGAAATTACTTTTTTTTTACGACAACACGTTGGTAAGCCGCAAAAAGGTATTTCTTTCGAAAATGTGCCCCGAAAATAAAGATATATTTCGTGGCGTTTATACTTCTGTAGCTACTTTACATGGCGTCATAAACAAGAGGGTTTTTAAAATTTAAAAAAAAAAAAAGAAATCTATTATTGATTCATGTTAAAGATTTTCTCTTCATTTTCTTTTTAAAATACTTTTTTTCGTAATTTGGGTAAGACATTAGTATAAACTTATATTTTCTTTATTTATATACGTATTTATACATAGTTCTGCAGTTCTTATTGGTTAACCATTAATTATTGTTGATTGTAAAAAATAACGTTTATATAAAGGCCTTTTTTTTCATTCAGTATTATTAAATAATATTAATGAATTTATTTAGGCAACTTATTATTTTACTGGTTTTGTAGTTTAGAAATAAAATAAAAACGCAAATGAAACTTGAACCAAAACATTTCCAAATTCTAAAAGCAGCAGTATGGAAAACAAATAAAATACTATATTATTATATAAATATGATAATTAAAATAGACTGTGACTAGAACTAAATACATTACCGACTACGTATAAATGAAAAATAACTTGTAACACTTTATTTTGAAAAAACTAATAAGCAATGTAATTAATGAACGTATATTAATTGCAATGAGAAAAAATAGGCATAAAATGCATCAAAAACAAAATATTTTATTGGAACAATTTTCTTAATTTTAGGAAATTGTTTCGAAATGAAGAAAAAGTCTGTCATCATTTGTATATTGATAATATGCAGAAAAATATTAAATATGATCTAAAGAGTATTTGGTTATGTATGTTAAAAGATTCAACTGGCATTAAATTTAAATCGATGAATAATGTTTCAAGTAATTCTTTAAATGGAAGTCTAAAGAACAATTCTTTTGTAATCAAATTAATAATTTTGTAGTTATATAATGAAACTAACTTCTGTTGCTAGTCATAGTAGTTTATAAATGTTGTTCATATCACCAAGATATCAAATGATGAAGTAATTGATGCTATTAAAGATATAAAAGATAATAAATCTATTTCCATTGATGATATTCCTATGTTCATTATTGTTATGCAGAGTTTGTTGCACTTGTTTTAAGCCATATTTTCACATTATAGAAATCTGTTTTTTCTGATGTGTATAAATTATCTAGAGTTGTTCCAATTTGGAAGAGGGGGTGTAAAAATGATTCAAAAAACTATAGACTAATATTGTTAGACAGTATTTCAAAATTTTTTAAAAGATGTATATGTTATTTTTTATTATTTCAAGTTGAAAGATGTATACCCAATTTTCAGCATGTATTTATTCCAAACAGATCAGTAGAGACATCTGATAATGTATGATCATATAGCTAATGCTATAAATGAACAAGGTTGTTTGGATGTAATATATTGTGATCTTAGTAAGGCTTTTGATATGATGGATCATAGCATTTTATTATCTAAGATTGTTTAGGGTTTTCTTCCTATCTATTATGGTTTAAATCCTATTTAGTTGATTGTCCAAACTATATTTATTACAAATTCAAAGAATCTGATTTATTACTATAAAAATGGAGTCCCTTAAGGAAGCATTCTTGTATCAACTTTATTTTCATTATATACTTATGATATATCTGAAATTGTTAGCAATAGTAATATTTTACAGTTTGTTGATGCATAAATTTGTATCACTCCGAGTCAATTTATTATAGTTTGTAATATGGCTATGATTATGAGGGCTTTGACCCTTGAAAGCACTTAGCCATTTAATGAATAGATATTAAAATAATAATATATATTTTCTTTATTTATTTGTAGCATTGTGTGCTTGTGCGTGTTAGCGCATTTTATATATTTTGATGATATAAAGTTATTTCTTAAAATTGATCTGATCATTTAAGGTTACAGAGTTCTATAAATAGCTTTATGAATTGGTATAAAAAAAAATCAGATGATTTTTAATATTAAGAAAACATTTGTTGTCTCATTTTGTAATAAAATATTAACTTTTTTTCACTATTCCATTAATAATACTGGTGTACCTAGAAAGACTAAGATAAAAGAGTTAGGTGTCTGGTTTAATAGTAATGGTTGTTTTTTTTTAACTCATATTAATAAAATTATTATTAAATG
Source organism: Epiperipatus broadwayi (assembly GCA_028023455.1). Classification (NCBI taxonomy): domain Eukaryota; kingdom Metazoa; phylum Onychophora; class Udeonychophora; order Euonychophora; family Peripatidae; genus Epiperipatus; species Epiperipatus broadwayi. The sequence goes on along the minus strand of JAQFVV010012538.1, from coordinate 1,981,781 downwards.
TATTACAATTACTGGGATTATAGCGAGGTCTAAAAAAAAGTTTTACATAAGTAATCATGCATTTATTTAGTTTGTGTAATATTTGTTTCTACAATTATCGTTTTGTTATTTGGAATTTTAACACAAAATGTTATGAGAAATGACTGCAGAATATAATGAAAAGGTATTTTAAGTATGTAGATTTACAATTACCTATGGGTAGTGAAACATCTTTTATGAAAATAAAAATGTTGAATGATGTAGTACTTTTAAGAAAAACTGTTTTATGTAAATATGATGTAACAGAATTTATTCCTAATATAAATTATAGAATTCCTAATATAATTAGAAATAAGGATTTATTTTTATATTAAAAAATATAATCATAATTTTTATAGAAATTCTGCCATGATTAGAATACTTATGTTATATAATAAGGTATATTTGGATGTTGCTATATTTCATTTAAATTGTCATGATTTCTTAAATCAATGTAAACTAATTCTTGGTTTATAAAAGCTATACTATAATTGAATTGTTATTAATCTGTTGTTACTGCATAATAAAATTAAGTTGAATTGCATTTAATTGAATATTGTAAATCAGCTGTTTCTAATTTTATTTTAATTGCTGAATCCTTTTCCTATCAATAAAAAAAATTTGAATCCTGACAATTTTTACTTATTATAAAAAAAAAGATCAAAGAAAAAACATGATTATTGCAAATGGAAAAAAAAAACAAAAAAATAATAATTGTAAAGCAAAATTGAAACAATTCTCAGTAGTAGAATTTAATAATTCATAATTATTTAGTATATTAATTTTATTTTTGTTGTAATAAAGGATGAAAATCCTCTGGAACCCCATAATATAAATTATTCTCAAAAAGAAGATGATAAAAACTTGAGAAGGGGAAGAGAAAATAAATGAAAAATAATTTAAATTTGTGAAAGTAGGAAATAAAAATGTGAGAAATGCCAAAATTTGAACCTATATTAAATAAAAATGCAGTTGAGAGTAAGGATAGTGTAAGGATCACATGAATAAACAATGCTGTAAGCTTTATCACAATTCAGTTAAGAATATATTTCTTATTCCCAAAGCTAGTATTATAATCAAGCAAAAGCAATAAATTAATATGAAAATTAAATCTTATGAAATGAGAGTGACACAGAATTAAGGGAATAAAAACAAAACTAATAAGATTATTAATTATAACAGTTATAGATATGATATCTACATTTGAGATTATTCTGGTGGCATTGGAATAGGCTTTAATGTCATTACTTGCTTTTGTAATTTGTTTATAAAGTACTAAGAATGTTTATATGGCTATTTCTCATTTTCTTAGAAACAATTGGAATTTTTGATAATGTATATTAAATGTATTAGTTGATGATTGAAACAGTACTAAGTAAAGTCTACCTGTTGAACTGGTCGAGATTATTAATATACTTTAAATATAAATAGGGAAGTTTGACTTTTAGAAGTCAATATCTGATTTATAGTGCTGGTTTTTCAACATAGAAGTTTAACTATTGGAAGTGTATGTTACAATTATTAAGTTTCCAAGACTAGAAGTGATTGATCACTCTACTTTGAAAATGTATGCAGTTTTAATGTGCAGTCATTTTTTTGAACATCCAACAAACTTTTTTTGATTAACTATATGCTAAGGTGTTAGTTTGAAGTGAAAACATTGATACATGAGTGGTTAAATAGTATGGTAGTTGATGAAAGCTTATAAAAGCTCATCTTAATATCAGAAATATCTAAACACTTCAGTTAAATATGTAAAAAGAAATAGATTATATAATAATGATGAAATAAACCACTAAAACATCGACTGATTACTATGGCTTCATCTGTTTGTAGAGAATTGCTAATGATGGAATATAAATTTAATGAATTTTTTTTTTTATGGCCAACTGATTTTAATTTTTTAAATGATCCTTTCAAGTCAATGATTTTCAAATTACATAAGAGTGTATCTCAAAGTTATGTGACTTGAGAAACCTTTTTAAATAAAACAAATCTTTTTTGATTTCTTTCCATTTATTTGCAAATTTGATTCACAGAATAACCAAATCCAAAAACATTGTTATGATAATTTGCAAACGAGGTTCACTAAGAATCATTTAAATGAACTTGAAAATATGCTAATTTATTTGTCAGCTAAAAAATATTTGATAAATCATATATTTAACAGATTGTTAAATTTCTTAAATTTTGACATATTTAGATTGTATATATTTATACTATGTATGCCAATTCACAATTAAATCACTAGCCAAAATAAATTCAGATCAACTACCAATGATTTCCCAACTAAAACGCATGATTGGTGGAATATTTGTCATTTATTTTAAATAATAATTTCATTAATTGCGAATTTCATTAATTGCGAATAGGTGTACTTAGTTTTACTATATTGACGAGATAATCTTTTGGCATTTATATTTTATATATACTTAATATATATTTCGTAGTTTGGAATAATAAAATAATAATGCTGATACAGTTTTCATTAAATTAAAAGATCTTGGCTTTTTGCCAATTATTATTATTAAGTTATGATAACAAAAATAGTATTTCCATTTTAAAGCAAAAATAATGATTTAAATATTTTGTTGTAATATAGCATTTTATGTCATAAAATAATGTTTGGATTTAATAATTGTGACTTAAACATCAATAGAGAGATTAATATTTGTAGTAAAAAGTAATAAGGATGTTTCAATGATTGGTAGGCAAAAACTACATAATTATAATATCAATAATAAGTATTTTAAATAAGAGTTTTCTTTATTCTAAGCATGAGTAACCCAATCCTTACTATTAACTAAACAGTAAAAGAAGTTAATGGGCATTGTCAAGTACATAAATGCATGGGTTCCAACTTAAATTTTAGGATTTTTATTGATAAAGATAAATGCTAGAAATCAATTTAGAGATGAGGATTAATTGTTTTATCATCTAGTCACCTGATTATTTAAGTTAACATTAGATGGTGTTAGAGTACAAAAAGAACTATTTTATAATAAGAATCAATTCGTGTTGGTATATTATCTGCTAGCATAAGGTAACAGATTTTTTAAAAGAAATAAAATAAATAATACAAAATTTCTGAGATGCAAATTATAAATATGAAAAGGGCAGTATTTTCTTTTAAGATTGGTAATGATAAAAAATACAATCTATTATATTAAGTATTTTTTTGTAAATTAAATTTGACTTTAATTAGATATATAAGAGGAACATTAAATGAAACATTCTGCTCTTTGAAGAAGATTGAAAAGAGTCCCCAAACTGTTTTTGAAAAGAGTCTACATTGACAATTTTCTAATAAATGATGAATGTGAAAATTCCCTCTGCTCCAAAAATTAAGACTCGTAGTCTAAAAACAAATTAAATAAGTCAAACTCATTTTCTAAGTAAACAGTTTTATTAAATTCAAAATAATATATAAAATTAATGTGGGACTTATTCTTCTTTGGTCACTTTCACTGATTTTTTATAACATCTGGTTTAATATGTGAAATAATGATACATAAAGTCACTTAGAGTTGATTTGTCATATGAGATCAAATTTTTAATTTCATTTCATTTTTGAAAATTGTTAATTAATTTTTCAGTTTTATGTAATGTTTTCAATATATCACTTGCATATAGATCTATTAATTGTAATCTTCATTACCTTCTACAATAATTATGTTGAAAGGATCCTGAAATAATTTGAAGATTTTTCCAATGTCATTGAAGATAATAAATCATTCCAAAAAAATGTTTTTTGCCGTATTTTAATGTTTTTACAAAATCTTCATAGAGAAATTTATCATCTTTCTTTCAGACTTTCATAACAAGAAAAATGAAAAAAATAAAACATTGTGTTATATGATTTTCCTAATTCTAATATTATTTCATAAGCTTTAACATTGTAATATAATTCATTAATAAGTCAGTCACTGCCTTGACATTTTGTTCAAAATATTAAGGTGCTGGCAAACATCTAAAAAATCAAAATGCCACAATCATTTAGAATCTGATAGTTCTGATACAGGTTTTAATCTTTTACCTTTATAAATATTTAATTTCCAAGTTCACGAAATTCTTTTAACATTTTGTCAATAGTCAAACCTCTATATGATATAACATATAATTGTATTCATTCTACATTTCTTCAAGAAATGATTTGAACTGATGATACTTCGAATGAATTTTGCCAATAAAATTTATTCTTGAGATTACAATTGATGTAATCAAATTGAATGATAAAAATTTCACATCGTGATTACTGATGTATTTATAATCCTCAAGACTCTTTCTCCTCTTCTTCTTTATTTTCGCTTACTTTATTAAGCAAATTAATGAAAACAGTATTCTTACCAATCATATTTTTTTGTTTCATCTTTCAAAACTAATACTGACAATTTCCAATTCAATTTAAAATCATCTATTGCTTTTGACACATTGCAATTTTTTCATCTGTAGTTCTATTTTTTAAACTTTTTAATGCAAATAATTCTTCTGTTATTTCAATAGTTTGATTTATATCTTAAGTGAAAATGAATAATTGAGCTGTTTTATTTTTCTTTTGTGTAATTATATTGACAAAGGTATAAAATCTTTATAAATTCGTGTTCAAAATGATATTTCATGTCCACTGCCAATTCTTTAATACTTTTGGAACTATTGATGAGGATAAATTATAACAGCAAATTTCCTAATCTGTTCAGGTCGTACTTGTTTGGGAAGTTTATAAAATAGCTTTAAGAGGAATTTAAATTTTGATTGGTAAGATTACAATTTATTATCACTGGTTTTTAAAATTATTTAATTATTATTCTGATTTTTCTTACAGATCTCTTGAAACTTCTAATAATTAGTAGCGTGTTTTGTAATGTAATGTCACTGCAAATTAAATTCTTCTTAAAATTCAGCAATGATTTCATTATATGCAAGACATAGATTGTTGATATTATTAGGAAATAAATAAATAGTTTAGCAGTTAGATTTTCATTTAACACTTTATACTCAGTGTTCTTTTTTTAAAAGATAACATGGGATTTCTAAAATCTAAATAATTGAGTAATGAATTCCAAAGAAAAGCAATTTAATAAAAAATTATTTAATTTTAAAATAACTATGCACAAAAACTACAAAGTTTTCATTAAATGTTATACCTTATTTTATTAAAGATGAAAAAAATTGTAAAGAAGTAACTGAATAATATAGTATTGATTTTACTTGATGAAAAAAAAAGTGTCTTTTATCATTTTAATGTTGAATTGTAATTGGATAAATGAGGAACAATTTTTGTAATTGGATGAGGTGTTACTTTCTAAAATATTATTGATAAACTGTGTTTAACTGAGATAGACAAGCCATATTGTTTCTGAATCAAAGAAAAACAGTAAAATAGTGCAAAAAATATAATGGAAGATAATTTTATTATTCTATTTTTATCAAAAATTTGAAATTGATTAGTTAGGGAATAAGTACTGACAATGCTTATTTATAGTCAGAATTTGCATTTTCTTCCTATGAAAATTTATACGTTTACAACTTTTTTTATAGGGAATAAATTTTAGTAAATTATATAAAATGTTGAGGCTGGATAAAATTTTATGGAATGTAATTTAGAAACTCTCCTCTAGCATATTGCTTTAGAAGTACTGCTATTTTTGTGTCAGAACACTTTGACATGTTCAAATATTTTAAAAAATATTTAATTCTTAGCATTGCACATTATTTTACTGCTTTAAAGCATATATAAAAAATAATTTTAAACTCACTTTCAAATACTTTTATTCTTTAATATTCCTCAATGATTTTCATTATTTTGTTTTGTTTAGGTTGTTGTGGAAAATTCCAGTTTAAAACATCACAAGTAGCATAGGACCAGTATTACATTCATGAACTTCATAAGAACAATATTTTCATAGCACAGTTTGAATAGGATTATAATGGATTGTTATTGAAGTTATATTCAGGTATCTCATTCTATTTGAATAACTCATTATATCACACTTCAGACAAACTGTAAATATAGTCATTACAATTTCTGACAAATTGCATGGATGATGGAAATCAATCACTTTAATGAGTTAGTTACTTGTTATGAGTAATGCTAAATCAATAAAAATCATTTCCCTAATGGTAATTAGATTTTTCGAAGAAATTTAGAAGCCAATGCCCAAATGAATTGCACTTTAATATTTCTAACAAGATATGCTAATACTAATATGAAGAGTGTCTAGCTAAACAGTATTATTTTACAAGAGTATATTGAATGTTCTAAGATTAATAATTCTAAAACTTTACAGTCTGAATTATATATGTCAAAATATTTAATCAAATATTGAATGTAAGAGAAATGCACTTTATAATATAATGAAAGTGGACATACTGACATATATGTTTTATGATTTAATGTATCTGATTAAAATTGAGAAATATCTTAAACTGAAGTCTTTAAAATAAGTAAAATGAATATTTAAAAGAAGACAATTCTAGTTTATGCCATGGAAATTTTTATAGACAATTCTAGTTTATGCCATGGAAATTTTTATATGTATATATAGGTCAAAGAGATTGTATTAATTTATGAACTATACATTTTTGGGAATTGCTTATAACTAATTTAGTTTTCTTTATAATTTTTATTTAATAATATATATATAATGATTTGACTATTGATATAAAGAAACTAAAAAATTCACTCTTCAACAGCTGCTATTAAAATTATTAAAAGAACCTATATATTTAGTTTGAATAAAAGAAATCTTATCAAAGCACATAAAAAAAAAATTATGTAATAATGAATTGTACTGAATATTCATTGTACATATAAGAAATTAATCAACAGAATTTCGGACAGTGCATAGAATTTTATACCAGACAGGAAAAACTTTTATGAAAATGCTATAAGAGTAGTTGTATATATGTATATAAATTTATCTAGAAAGAAAAAAAAATATTATTCTACACAATAAAGTATTTAAAATAGATTTTATTGGTAGAAAATTATTCAATTGCCAGTTATATGTTTTAAAACTGCTCATAAGAAAATTTTAAAATTACATGAAACAATATACATAAAATATAAATTTGTCCATAACAGATCATGGATATAAGGCTAGTTTTAGAAATGTAGTAGTAGATGATATTAGAGGAAAATATTTTATTTTATTTAGCATATCTGATTATGCAAAATAGCTACAAAAAGGTTTCTGGAATTGCCTGAAATCAATCGTAATGAAAAAAAGACTATGGTGTCAACTGTGATATATGACGTATAAAAATCAGTCATTTGTTCTTTAAAGAATTCATATGGAAAAAAACTTAATTTAATGATATATAAAACAAACTATCATATAGAAGAAAAATATTTCCAATGCAGCTTGTGTGATTTCAAAACAATAATAAAGAATTATTTAAAATTGCATTTGACGAATCATATAAAAAAATTTCTGCACTTTATATAATTACACAACAAATTAGTTTAAAAATGAACAAAAGAACATATACAGAGGGAACATATTTTCAATGTAATTTATGCAATTATGAGACTGATCTACAAAATGATTTAAAAATGCATGAAAGAAAGCATTCACAAGAAAGAATTTATCAATGCAACATATGTGATTATAATACTGTTGTAAAACATTATTCAATAATACATGCAAGAATTCATATAGACGAAAACACTTATTCTTCCTATTGTTATAATTATAAGGCTGTTGAAAAAAATCAATTCGTATTATTTGAAGGAAATAATCAAACAGGAGAAAAACGTTTTCATTGCAGTTCATGTGATTTCAAAACTGCAGTCAAGAATGATCTAAAACTGCACATGAGCAAACATCCAGAAGAAAAAATTTTCCATTGCACATTGTGTGATTATCAAACTTCTTTAAAAAGTACTTCAAAAAATCATGAAAAATCACATACAGGAAAAAAACCTTTCCAGTGTAGTTTATGCAGTTATGAAACAGTTATTCAAAGTCATTTTAAAATTCATGAAAAAAGTCATATCCCAGAAAAATCTTATCAGTGCAGTATATGTGATTATAAGGCTGCTCAAAAAAGTCAAGTAATAACGCATAAAAGAAGCAAACATACAGGAGAAAAACCTTTCAAGTGCAACTTGTGTAATTTCAAAACAGCAGCAAAGGGTGATTTAACACGGCACATGAGGATTCATACAGGTGAAAAACCTTTTCATTGTCCATTATGTGATTATAAAACTTCTTTAAGGTCTACTTTAAAATATCATGAAAGTTTACATACAGGAGAAAAACCTTTTAAATGCAATATATGCAAATATGAGACTGTAATACTAAGTAGGTTAAAAATACATGAAAGAATTCATAAAGAAAACTCATTCCAATGTGGCTTGTGTGAGTACAAGACTGCTCTAAAATGTCATGTAATAAGACATGAAAGAAGCATTCATACAGAAGAAAAACCTTTCCATTGTACCCAATGTGATTTCAAAGCTTCAGAAAAGAATTATTTAAAATTGCATGTGAGGAAGCATACAGAAGAGAAACCATTCAGTTGCACTTTGTGTGATTATAAAACTTCTACAAAGTATAGGTTAAAAAATCATGAAAGTACCCATAGAGGGAAAAAACCATTTCAGTGTACATTGTGCAGCTATGCAACTGCAGAGAGAAGTAATTTAAAAAGACATGAAAGAACTCATACTGGCGAAAAGCCTTTTCAGTGCAGCTTGTGTAATTATAAGTCTGCTCAAAAATATCATTTAATAAGGCATGGAAGAAACAATCACATAGGATAAATACCTTTCAGTTGTACCTTATGTGATTTCCAAAACAGCAGAAAAGAGTTACAATTGCACATGAGGAAGCATGTAGAAGAAACCATTCAGTTGTACTTTGTGTGATTGTAAAAGTTCTATAAGGTGTAGTTTGAAAAAATTCACGTAAGTACTCATATAGTGGGAAAAGCATTTCATTGTAAATTGTCCATGTCTGTTGCAGAAAGAAGCATAACAAGACATGAAAAAATCATACTGGTGCAAAAACCTTTCATTGTACATTGTGTGATTATATGGCTGCTTGAAATTGTCCTTTAATAAAATGTGAAAAAAACAATCGTGTAATATAAAAACTTTTCAATTGCACCTTATATGATTTCCAAACAGCAGAAAAAATTTAATTACAATTATTCATGAAGATGCATGCAGAAGAGAAAGCATTTAGTTGTACTTTGTGATTATAAAACTTCTGTAAGATTTAGTTTTAAGAAAATCATGAAAGTACTAATACATGAAAGAACTCACATAGTAAACAAACAATTTCATGGTATTGTGCGATTATAAAACTACAAGGTATAGAGAAACCTCTACTGTGCAACTTGTGTGATAATAAAATGAAATAATTCATTTTAAAGTTTTCATTGCAATTTTTGTGATCACTTAATAACGCAAAAAAACAATCATGTGACAAAAACTTTCTAGTTCTGCTTTGTGTGATTAAAAGAGGTGTTTAACAATCGAAAGAACACATACTGGAGAAAAACCTTTTCATTGGAGCTTATGCATTTATAAGACTAGTATATTATTATTTAAAAAGATATGAAAGAAGATATACAAGAAAAAGGCCATATTCCAATGTATGTGATTATAAAGCTGATCAAAAACATTTTCAAGTATATGAAAGAATTACAGAAGAAAAGCCTTTTCATTGTAATTTATGTGATTACTAGGCTTCTCAGAAAAAAATTATTTAATAGTATGTCAATGAATCCATGTATAAGTAAAGTCTTTTCAGTGCTCTTTACGTGATATGAATGTAAGAGTGTCAGGAAAAAAAACAAAGTTTATAATTACATGAAAATCTTACGCAGGAGGGAAAAAAATCATAAGTAGCTTGTGCATCTACAAAACATTTGCCAAAAATCTTTGATAAAAAATATTTATATGAAAGACTTTTTTCTGAAGTCAGATCTAAATAACCAAGAAAAAAAATTATAAAACAAAAATTGATCCAATATTCCAGAAGTGTGTTAAAAAGTGTATTGTTTAGGCAAATCAAATGATCTCAGTCCTTCAAATTTTGATCAATTTTTAAAAAAAACTACTATTAAGTGAAGTTTGGCTGAAATTTTAATTTTAGGTTAATAATAACAATATTAGTATCACCAAGATGAAGTGATCAGATTATGTAAAAATGATAGGCTTGAACTTTTTTAATATTTTATTTTTTGAAAATTAATACATAAAGCATAATAGAGATTGCGTATTATAAAAAGTCTTTGTTCATTCATTCATCTTGAACATGCTCAGCAAAAATAATATCTTATTCATAATTAATACTTCATTAACTTTCTACAGCTAATAATATGAAAGTCAAGTATTCTACCATTGTTTTTATTTATTCAAAATGAAGAATTGAATGATTAGTGTTTCCTTCAACTTATGAAGATCCTCCCCACAAAATGTTTGGAAATGAAATTAACAAAAAGAATATTATTATCTAAAAAATATTTTTCTGATTCTCAGACAATTTATAATTCTATATATGTCCAAAGCATTATTAACAGATTATTAATCATATCCCCCATCTTTTGAAGATCTGACAACTTTTAAATTATTCATCTGATTCAATCTTCTTGCCTGTCTGTATTCAATCATCTATTGAGTAATCACATTCTGTCATTATGTATTGCATATACTGATTATTTATTATACTAAGCAGTTTATGTAAGTAATGAATAGTTTCTAGAAAGAGAAAAAAATCTTATATACATTTGGAAATTGTGATCTTATTGGTAGCTTTCAATTAAATTAGTTAACACTTGATATGTGGGACATAATTCTTATTAAAGAAGAAATGAAAATTTTAAAAGAAGATTTGAAATATATACTTTATGCTGATAATAAATCAGGCATTAAAAGTAATATTTTAAAAATGGAAATGAACGTGGAATATTTATTTAAAGAATATATTAAAGAACAAAAATATTTAATTTTTAAAAAATGAATGTATATAAGAAGTAAAAGATGTAATATGAAGTAGAAATAAAAATAATAAAGTTAAAAAGCTACATATATATATATTGAGACAGTATGGATTCCCTAAGGAAACATCAAGGCGATTGCATCTCACTATAATCAGATTTTGGGTCTTCAAATAGGATGCTGTGAATAAGATGATCTAAACTTAATCCAAAATTGAATCTACTTCAATAGTAATAATTTGATATTTAATATCAAATATAGATACAGTCTAAAATAAATCACTCAACCTTCACCTTTATTAATTCTTCCGTTATGCTAAGAATTCAAACTCAGGGAGAAGTTGCAGCTAACTCTCTTCAGGGGTTTCCAGCAATTCTACAGTAATAATCATATTCAATATAATCTCAATATATTTTTAAAATTTATTTCAATTCTGTTATTAGGATATTAAATAAATATGTGTTTGACTTTATTTTAATATAAATTAAATACATTAGAAACTTCATTAAATTTAAAATAAACATTAACAATATTTATTAACGAATAACAATTCAAATTTATTTAATATAACAAAAATAATTATAAAGATTTGTTTCACATCTCTACTGTTTTATAAGTTTAAATAGTTAATAACTTTCCATATTTCCATAGTAGATAGTATTTTATAACACGAACAGATTCTAATAATGTATAATATAATAAATGAATTTTTATAATTTACAAAAAGAAATTATAAAAATACTAAACTAGCTAATATGAATATAATATATATACAAATAAATAATAATATCCATATGAGAAATTTCCAACTTCATGAGACCATTCTTATATAAAGTCATCATTAAGAAATATAATATCTTTCATTTAGGATATTAGTTATTTAGACAACTAATAACAAACAAGAATTATCAGGTTAATTAAATTAGTAATAACAAAGTTCTGTCAATGTCATAAATAAATCCAATATGAAGAATGATAAATTCTTTCTTTCATATTATGTTTACTTTTTCACCTCAGTTTAAACCCCTGTCAACTCACTTTTACAGAAGATCTTAATTTTATTAAATATAGAAAATATTTTACTTCATGATCGGTTCATTTTCATTTAGCCTTTCATAAATAAATGATTTCAAAGGTAAATGATTTTAATAACAAAGGAAATAAAATTAAATGTTTTTAAATAACACTTCACAAAGACAATATGATATAATGAAAATTCATATTACTATCCTATTACTTTCCATGTTAAGTAGTAATGTTTGCTAAGAATAAAATTCTTTATTCCTTGGAGATCAATCATTAGAAGGGTATCTGAGTGCTCCCAAACATTCTTGCATGTTGTTGACATCTACAAATGATTTTATTACCAATTGGAGTTTCATTTAGATTATATGGATGAAGTTTATATAACTTGTACACATTTCAGTAGGAATAAGCAATTACATTTATCTTTAATTAAAACAATAGCATTATATATCCTATGACAAGTGAAGTTTAGTCACAAAGCATTTCTTTATAGATATAATCTTAAATTAATATTGGTTTGCATAAATAAATGTTTTCTGAAAAAGTTTATTTGTTTCAGAATTCCAATTTAGAATGATTTTATAAGCTTTTTAAATAATAATAAAAAAAATATAATTTTATCTTAAAAATACGAATAATATTAATAGAGAGAAATTTATTTACTCTTATATTAGAATTTGTTGTCTAATAAAACTTTTCTTCAATAAGTAAATCATTCAAATTTGACGATTTATCTTTTATAAATATTCTATATTCGAACGCAGTAAAAATTATTATACGAAGTAACTAGTACATCAGCAAAAGATAGAAGATAACAAAAATTTTGATTCAGTATTTATATCAGAATCAACTTCCGATAGCATGTATTGCATATATCATTTTGTTTTCATGATTTTTATTCTATACTTGTTCATTACATTTAATAATGAATAATTGAAATTTAATTCCATTTCCTTTGTATTAGTTGCTAGGTTAGCGACTTGATTTTAAAAGGTTATCTGTTTGTCAATGTTTTTTGTTAATTAATTTTTATTAGTTTAAACAATGGTATCATATTAATGAATGAAAAATAGTATTTCTACTTGTTTTAATTTTATTAAAACAACCATAAAAAAACTATATATTAATCATATATACCTATATGATAATTTTGCGAACTCTCACAATATAGAAAAGATATAATGTTTACTAAAGTATTTAAAATGAATAATTTGATAAGGATGAAAGAAGTAGAATATATTTTTAAAAAGTATTTATTATTAGAGGATAATGTAAATGAAAAAATACATTAAAATATCACCATTAATTCCCACCCCAGAATGCAAGATTTTATCTCATCCATTTTTTTTTATTACCATTTTCAATCAGGAAAAATATCTTGTTATTCATTAATAAAACCAAACATAAATGGACATTTCTTGATTTCATTTATGATCTAAGTCTAAAAAAGATTATAAATTATTTTGTATGATATTAAATGGGAGGTATAAAAATATTAAATCTCATTTAAAATTTTAATATATTGGTAGTTTTATTATTTGGCTGTATAGCACATTAAACTAAACATTTTTTTAGTATAATTTTCATACAAAAATATTTTTAAATTACTACATTTAAATGATATTTTTTAAAATGAGTTTCAAGAATCTAGGGAAAATTTCCCCCATAATTCCCCAATTATCAGAATGTGATTAATGAACAAGTAAGCAACTCAAATCTTCTAATTATTGTTTTTTCATTGTGAATGTTTGTATAGATAATTAAAACTGATTTAATTACTTTTTTTTATCTTGTATTAACTGTGGTGTTAATAAAAGATTTTTCACTTTTATAAACTCATTTTGGGTGTTATCTTTATTGGTACACAACATGACATTTTTAATAGTCTGTGTCTTTACAGTAAATCCAATTAATGATTTTTAGAAGATGTTGGCATGATTGACTGTGTACTGGCATAAACAACTAATTGTGATTTAATCTGTATTTAAAGATAAATGTTGATATGTCTTTTTTATATTATTGGTAAATATTGAAATATCATATTTATGGATTATTATATTTCTTCTATTTTCAAAAATTTAAAGCTACATAGATTTGTGTCTTCTTATAAATAAGTATTGTATCCTAACTTAAGTTTGAGCTTAAGTCTTCAAGTTTGAAAGCCAATTAACAGATTAATTCTTTATTAAAGAAGATGTAGGGTTGTTCATAAAATTCAGCAATTACAAGGAATAGGGTATATGAGCACAGACTTTCACACGACCCACCACTCTCCACTCTATCTCATAACACTTATACACTTGAACACATATATGTTGAAAAGATAAATAATCAATATACGTTAAAAAAATATGATGTTTATAATTAATATATATTTGAATAGGTTTTAAATAAGTATAAACTGACCGTATATTTTATTTACTTATGATGTTAATGTAGAAATGAGATGGAACAAGATACAGAAGAATATGGGAAAAACTTAGGATGGTAAATGGAAAGGGAAGGAGGCTAATAGGTCTCTCTCAGCATAGTGGCCGAGAGATTCCAGACTTTTAGAAAGATGAAGATAGTGCATCTCATCACCTCAGTGCTGTGATACACTGTAGTTTCTCCTTTCTCAGACTCAGGAGTCTTTCAGCCACTATGCCCAGAGGAACCTGTTAGCACCTTCCATTCCTTACCTTAAGTTATTCCCATATTCTTCTCTATCCTGCTCCATTCCATTTCCACAACTAATCTTTGTTAACTCTATGGCCTTTATATCTAAATCACTCTTTTTCCAAACTCAGCATAAAAACCAAGAACCCACTTTCTGTATAATCACTTTGTATTTATTCTCCCATAACTTCATTATTTATACCCTTTCTGCTTGTAGGCATTTATGTTCAATTAACCGATGCCTAACTTGCAGACTAAATCACTCATATTTTTCATATGTGTGATATTTCCTTGTTGCTAATAATCCTGTTCAAGCCTTAAACAGTAAACTACTTTCCTTGTTATTATCATACATTAATTCATACCCAATATTGTTTACTTCTATATATATTTAAAACTTTTTATTCTTCATACTAGATCTTCATCTCTCCAACTCCTAATTTTTTATTAATGCATCTATTCCATTCCATTTTTGGCCACTATAACACACAACAATTCTAACACAATCCATCTTTTATATAAGTATACTGATATAGTCTTTATTACAAATCTTCTGCATACGATACTACCTTTCTCATCCATCTTGTTTCCTGCCCTTTACTCAGCCCGATTAAATACTATTTTTGCTAGTCTCTTATTATCCATAAATTGCAATCTACTGAACATTTTCATTTTTTGCATATCTCATAAAATTTTGACCATCCCATTTCTCCTTGAATTGCCTTCTTTGTTGACCACACATCTGCATCTAATGCACATTTTCCTACTTCTCTTTGTAACTTTTTTTAAAGTAATCTAAAACCCCTTTACAATGCATTGTTACCATCCTACTGCCTCATCATATTTATTATATGAAAACAATTTTTTTATCAGCCTCTTTCTTTTTTTTGCTTCATTTATCAATTTTTTCTTGCATTCATTCAAGCAATTTCTCTGATTACTTAAGATGATTCCAGATAGTTATACCCAGAGGTGGCCAACTTTTGTGTTACATAAGATCTACTTTTTATTTTAAAAATGTGTTGCAATCGACTTGTTATCATAGACGTAGTCCAGGGGAGGGAGGTGTGAAATACTATTATTATATATGTATCTATGTAAAAAATAATATAATTATTTAATGGGCAAAAAAAACCCCTCATGTCTGGGGAAATTATAGCAACATGAGTAATTATTGACGGTAGTTGCCGATAATTCAACCGATGGTGTATTACACTTACCGATTTCCCTTCCGGTAGACATCGTCGTTTTTGCATGTCTCTAATGAAACAGTAAGATTTGCTCTGCAGATCTTAGTTTCACCTTTCCTCACCTACCCTCAAACCTCAGTTTGAATCCCATCTATTATAATGTGCATGTACTGCGCTAATGTGCCAAAGTCCAAGCTTGATTGAGGTAGTAGGTATAGATATTTAAATATTAATAAAATATAAATTAATAGTCCAGCAATAAGTTTATAAATTGGTATTGTGAGTATAAAAGTATGTACACACACATATATATATATATGAAGGTTTAAATCAATTATATCCTAAGACACATATTGCAATAGTATATTTAAAATTTATAAACAAAGATATTTTCATTTATTTACATTAGAATTATAGTAAATCTAGTAATTTAAAATAACATTAATTTTGTTTAATTTAAACCTTCAATGTTGAATTTAATATTGTAAATGGTTTTATTTATTATTAATGATCAAAAATTATTTAAAATATCACGCCACAATTTTATTTGCAAAAAAATAAATGAGGCTTAGAAGGCGAACAATAGATCTCATTAGAATTTTTTTTTTTTACTAATGGTTTAATTGTTTGACCAGCAAGATAAAAATAACAGATGTTTGATCAAATATTTTAATCTAAAATTAGTAAAAGTTTTATAACGAAGTAAAATGTTATCCGGGTATCTAAAAGTAAAATTCTTATCACATCCTGTTACTGGCCTTAGATATTCAGATAGATGACAAAGGCATTTACCTGTAGCAAGATTTCGGTAATGGACTATTATGCCACAGAGTAAAGAAGATTGGAATTCTATTATACATTTCATTGGTATGAACAGAGAGATTTTTTTTTGAGAAAAGTTTGTATACCAAGCGCAACGTTTTAAAATTTTTTAAGAAAAAAATTTTGAATGAATACCAGACTTTGCGAAAGGAAAATGACAGAGTAGAGGCAGGCAGTGTGCTGTTTTCCTCCTCAAGAATGGCCATCCTATGGCCCTATACCACCTAAATGCCCTTCAAAGAATAACATTCATCAAACTGCTGTTAAAGAAAGGAAATACTGCTGCCTAATAGGATAGTGGTGGCTATGGTTATTAAAGAACCAAAGACACCAAAATGTATGGGTACTGAACTGAGTTCAGACCCATATGACTATATAAGCTAATGGGCTTGGATTGAAAACATTAAGGTGTTTTCAATTTAAGACTCATAGTTTTGTACTTAAGTGGAGATAAAATGTGGCTGCTGGAGGGTTGCATTAGATCCCAAGATCTAAGTGTGGTGCTCTCAGATCCAAGGCTCCTCACTGATGAAGGCCACAAGCCAGAAACTAGTCTGATGATATTGATGAGTAGGAACTAGATGGGGATTTTATACCCAAGCCTTCTGGCATTCATTGGTTACTCTAGCTTGCTGTGTGTGGCAATACGTATAGTGAGTTTTGCCTGTTTTAAAACAGTTATACACAAGCATAAGAAGTGGTGGTCATGTGATGTTTATTGGCTTATAATAAAAATAGGCAAAACTCTCCATACAGTAGTGACATAATAAATATAATTATAAACATAACTTACAAAAGAATATTTGTATAAAAAAGTAAAAAAAAAAAAAGCTAGATTTCCAAAAAACGAAATACAATTGTTTATTTTTAGATAACAATGATATAGGAAATAGATCCATACAAAACAGATATGAGATAGTGCTTCTAGAATAAGTTATGAGTGAAATAAATTTGATTTTTATTTATAATCATTACTTACAAAAAATATTATTTTTATATAAACAAATAGAAGGTTGAGAAAAAATTAAACATAGTTGTTTATGTTTAGACAACAGCGATATGATAATGAAATAAATTTGATTTCTAATTACAATCATTGCTTACAAAAAAAAAAAAAATTATATTTATATAAATAAGATTGAAAAAAAAATATAAAAATACAATCTCTTATATTTACATTATATAAAACACAGAAAACAGTCCATTAATTTACAACACACAACATATTGTTATTCTACAGCATTATAAATTATTTGTATCAACAAAGAATGAAATATATATACTTATGACTGATAGAAAATATTACCTCTGAAGCTATATATAAAATTACAGTTGGTTCAAGTACTGAGAGTTACATATATATGTATTGTATTTATACCCATTGTTTGTAGTTAAAAATAATTCCCACCGATTCTTTTCTATGATGTATAAAAAAACTAAGAAAAAAAAATTAAAAATCTTCTTTTACTAAAATACTCATAAAAAATGCAAATTTTATTGTACAGAAAAAAATAATATACTGTTGGCAAGCTCATACAATAACAAAAAGAATGACATATTACACATATATGTAATCCTTATCAATTTTTAGCTATATTGATTTAAAGTCTATGATTGGTCAAATTTTTTTAAAAAAGTGACATGAAATGTCATCATGGATCTTCAACAAGATGTCAATGGAAAACAAAAATGTTCATTAAACTGCTATTTAAAGGATCTAACAAATAGAGATTGATTTTTTTGGATATCTATCTTAAGATTGGGGCAAACTGCTGATCAAACAAAAAAAAAAATTATCTTCAGTTCTTTAGAAGCCTTATTTATTATGGTATTAATATGAAAATGTAAGAAACTTCAGGAAATTAGATTTAGAGAGTTGGGTAATCTGGTATAGTTTTAAAAGATATGGGTCGATATATTTGAAAGCTAATCTTACATAATTCTGTATTATATAGTATTAATATGATAATGAAAAAAGGCATTTTTAGAAAAAGTAATTCAAAGATATTTAAATAAGGAAAGGCCCAATATTTTTGCATTGTCCATAATCTTATAAATTTCCAAAAAATGAACTTTTTTTAGACTTATACATGACATAAAAAGATTTTATATTTGCTTTTATCAATGAATGTTAAATTATTTTTTCTGACTAAAAGCAATAAAAAAAAGGTCACATCTTTCATTCTAGTTGATTGTAGCAAATGAACAACACAAATTTAAACAAATAAACTCCCTTGTATTTTTTTGCCCTAATAAATTTCAGCAATAATATTTTCATATATTTTTCCACTATTTTTTTTAAATGTATTCCCCATTTTCTGTCATTACTAAATTATTTTCATTATGTGTTTTAATAAATATATTTTCCTCATGTTTTTTTAATTTCATTATTTTTAATACTTGATAAATGTTATAAGTGCAGTGTTTAAATTGTAACTATATAGAAGGTAATCAATCTTCCTCACCAGACATTAAATAAGGTGCTAAAACTGCAGAGAAAAAAATTTAAAGTTAATGATTTATATATCACATTCTCATGTCTAGACACTTAAGACTGGTTCATATAAAACATTTGAGTTCAGAAATAAGACAGTGATTCTTATTTCCTTAGTCTCTATCTTGTGGCTGGGGTGAGAGTCTTCTTACTGTTTTAACACCTTGTTTAGTACAGCTGGTGAGGAGGATTGATTAGTTCATTATTTTTAATATATTTTATTGTACATTAAATCTTTACATGTATATATTAAATTTTTCATTTTCTTTGTGAACTTTTCAAATCATATAATTTTTTTTAAAATTTAAAATTTCATTAATTTTTGTGGTTTCTAAATTGAGAATTTTGTATTGTTCTTCAATATATTTATTTTTTAATAAGTATTCCATGCTTTTTTCTATTCCTTAAAACATCAGTTTTAATATTTAATATATTATTATAATAAGACATATAATTCATATCTTTCACAAAATCTTCCCTTTTTCTTCTATAAGAATTGAAATGAGCAAACTGTTTAAACTTTGTGGCTAATTGTTCTAAAGTGCAAAATATAAAATACACTAACATGCACAAGCACACAAAGCTGAAGACAAATAGAGAAATGTATAACTGATAAATAATTTGATAGGTTGTCAATAAGAATTTTCTGTCAAATGTACATTTTTTCTTCCTCTAAAAACTATTTAGAATTGATTTTGTGCAATAAATGATCAGCAAACATGATTCTGAGTACAATGAAGAGAATTAATTCCAGTAGCATATGATAAATGATCTCAGATAAATATTTTAAAAAGTGTAATGATTGGTTATATATATAAGAGCATTATCATCTAATATCTCTTAATTACTAATTACAACAGATGGTTCTAAATACAGAGCGAAAAGAATCGATTCCAACAACATGTAATGATTCAAGGGAACATTTTATAAATCATGAGACCTTAACTTCTAAAAGTGAGAAATATAAAGAATAATTTGATACAAGTATTTAAAACATATATTTTCTGAAATAAGCAAATTACTTTTTAGATAATAATTATACATTTTTCTTAGTAATTGAATTTTTGAAAATTCTCCAAATGAATATAAACTTCATGAACATTTTATTTGGGAAAACTTTTTTTTTAAATATCTGACAGAACTCTCCAGTTAACAATAATATCCAATTCTTTATCTTCATTAAAAAAAGATCAAAAATTAATTAATGATATCTTTTCATATTTGGATTTATTTAATTTTTGAACTTTTTTTAATGAAGATGAAGAATCGGATATTAACCAATATTTGGATTTATGTTTAAGATAGATGAATGAATAAATAAACCAAGATTTTTTTATTATTATTAATAAGCAATCACAGACACTGTTTTTGCAGTAAAAAAAAACATTTCAATAATAAAATAAATGAATTAAAAAGTTCAGTCTTGAAATCATTATACATAAACTGGTCATTTCATCTTGGTAGTGTTAGTGTTGTAATTAGTAAACTACAGATAATTTTTCGAATATTAAAAAATCTTTTAATTAGATGTAATGAAATAGTAGTATCTTTTTTTTTTTGAATTTGAGAAAATTTGAAGCATCATGATCTATGAAATGATTCATTTCTTGAAATGTCTAAATAGTTTGTCCATATTTCGTTGAGAGACATATAACATTAATAATGAACTAGTCTTGTTCTTCTAAATTTTCACATGACTACCCTTTTTGTCTTATCAATAAGTTAGTGTTAAATTTTTTCTTCAATAAGGTTTTTTTTACGTACTATTAACATTTTTGCCTGGTAATCATATTCTCCAGATGAACAGCACTAAAGTTCATCTTCCGTATGATTTCTTTCATGAATTTTAACTAATCTGCACTGAAAAGTTTTCTCCCGTATGAGTACTTTCATGCAATATTAACCTACTTCTTACAACAGCTTTGTAATCACACAATGTACACTGGTATGGCTTTTCTCCTTTATGCCTTCTCTCATGTACCTTTAAACTGTCTTTGAAAGCAGTTTCATAACTGCATAAACTACACCGAAAAGGCTTTTCCTCTGTATGCATTCTCTCATGCCTTTTTAAATTACATTTTACAGAGGTTTTATATTCACATAAAGTACAATGATAAGGTTTTTCTCCTGTATGTTTTCTAATGTGCACCTCTAAATGAGTCTTCAATGAGGTTTTGAAATCACAGAAACTACACTGGAAAGGTTTTTCTCCTGTGTGCTTGCTTCTTTCATGTAATAATAAAGTACTTTTCTGAGCAGCCTTGTAATCACATAAGTTGCATTGAAAAGTTTTTCCTTCCAAATGAATTCTTTCATGAATTATTAAACTACTTTTTAGAGCAGTATCATAATCACAAGATTTGCAGTGGAAAAGATTTTCTTCTCTATGGCTTCTTTCATGTACTTTTAAATAACTTTTTGTAGTACACTTGAATCCACATGATTTGCATGAATATGGTTTTTCACCAGCGTGCCCTCTTTCATGACTGTTTAATGTTTTCCTTGCAGTTTTATGAAAATGTTTTTCTCCTATATGAGTGCTTTCGTGCAATTTGAAACCACTGCTTGAAACAACTTTATAATCACACAAGGTGCACTGGCATGACTTTTCTCCTATATGCCTTCTTTCATGTACTTTTAAACTATCTTTAAAAGCAGTTTCATAACTGCATAAACTACAAACAAAAGGCTTTTCCCCGGTATGCATTCTCACATGCCTTTTTAAATTACACTTTATAGAACTTTTATACTCACATAAAGAACAATGGTAAGGTTTTTCTCCTGTATGTTTTCTCATGTGCACCTGTAAATGATTCTTGAATAATGTTTTGAAATCACAAGAACAGCAACGGAAAGGTTTTTCTCCTGTGTGTTTGCTTCTTTCATGTAATAATAAAGTACTTTTCTGAGTAGACTTGTAATCACATAAGTGGCATTGAAAAGCTTTCCCTTCCAAATGAATTCTTTCATGCATTATTAAATTCCTTTTTAGCAAAGTATCATAATCACAAGATCTGCAGTGAAAAAGATTTTCTTCTCTATGGCTTCTTTTGTGTACTTTTAAATAACTTTTTGTAGTACACTTAAATCCGCATGATTTACATGAAAACAGTTATTCCCCTGTGTGCCTTCTTTGATGACTGTTTAATGAAGTTTTCCTTGCAGTTTTATATAAATATTTTTCTTCTGTATGAGTGCTTTGATGTAATTTTAACCTACTTCTTACAACAGCTTTGTAATCACACAATGTACACTGGTATGGCTTTTCTCCTGTATGCCTTCTCTCATGTACTTTTAAACTATCTTGGAAAGCAGTTTCATAACTGCATAAACTACACCGAAAAGGCTTTTCCCCTGTATGCTTTCTCTCATGCCTTTTAAAATTACACTTTATAGAAGTTTTGTATTCACATAAAGAACAATGGTAAAGTTTTTCTCCTGTATGCTTTCTCATGTACACCTCTAAATGATTGTTCAATGCTTTTGAAATCACAGAAACAACACTGAAGATGTTTTTCGCCTGTGGGTTTGCTTCTTTAATTTACTAATAAATTACTTTTCTGAGCAGCCTTGTAATCACATAAGTTGCATTAGAAAACGTTTGCTTCCAAATGAATTCTTTCATGCACTATTAGAACAGTATCATAATCACAAGATTTTAAGTGAAAAAGATTTTCTTTTCTATGGCTTCTTTCACGTAATTTAAAATAGCTTTTTGTAGTACACTTAAAATTATGTGATCATCTACTTTGAAATCACTATTTTGAATAGGCTTGTAATCACACATGCTGCATTAAAATTGTTTTGTTCATCTATGCTTAAATATCTTGATGCAGATGACTTCATAATTGCATAAGATACAATAAAAAGGATTTTCTTCTGCATGTGTTCTCTCGTGAAATTTTAAATTAAATCTATGGCAAGTTTTACAATTACACAAAGTACAATGAAAAAGCTTTTCTCCTGTATGATTATTTCTTATATGCACAACAGTATATCATATGAGCTGGAGTGAAAAGATTTTTTCCCAAAATAAATTCTTTAATGGCTTATTAAATGATGCTTAACAACAATCTTGTGATCAGATTGATAGCACTCCAAAATCTTTTCTCCAATAATCATTTCATGAATTGTTGGCTGATTTTTTTAAATGTTTTGTAATCATATAGGACCTTATGAATTTGTACGGAAAATATTTTTTTTACTTAATAAATTAGTTCAGGTAATTTTAAACCATTCTTTTAAATAATCTTGACGTTAAGCCTATGATACTTTAATAGTTTGCATCTATAAAATATTACATTCTTTTTCAGCTTCTATATAAATTTCTTCATATATTAATATTTCCACAGCATCTTAAATAGTTTTTTTACTTTCCTCTGCTATAAAATCTTATTGTTCAATAGTTTTTATATATAGAATGCCAGCTTCATTTTAATACCTAAGATACATTTAGTAATTTTTCTTTATCATATACACAGTTATCACAATAATTCACTTTTTATGTTTTAGATAATTTTCTTGAATATAAACTAAGTAAAATTTTATTTTATGTATATATTAGATTTTTTGTCAGTTCCAATAGAAGCAAGCATCTGAAGAGTTTTCCAATAAACATCAATTTTGTAATATTTCCTAACATCAATACTTTCATATTATTATTATACATGTTTTCTAAGATAAAATTTAAATGCTAAATAAAAACTGAATTTGTTTTGTGATTTAACATTTCTCAGAATGTCTAGTTTGAAAATGGGCACAATTTTCAACAAAGATAAAAAAAAAAAATCTTCAAAAAGAAATTCTATGGCACAAATTGGAATTATCTTCAGCTGCTTTAAATATATCTTTCAAAAATTAATCAATTTTAAGACAGTCATCTATGCACAATTTATATACATGTTTCTTATGCAGAGAAATTATAAGGAATACAACCTAATAATCTAAAAAACTGTTTAGAAAGTTATATCATTTGATAATTTTTGATCACTTATAATAAAATAGCAATCACATATGGTGTAATGTCAGAATACTATAAATGGTATAAAGTATATTAAACTTACATATTATTTGGTTAAATATTTTGAGATGTAAAACTCCAATTGCCATGTTTTACAATTTTTCATCTTAGGACATTTAAAATACTTTTATTAAAGTAATATTATTTGGCCAGAGTATATATTCGCAGTAATTTCGACATATGTTGTTGTTAATATTAAGAGTGCAATCAATCATTTGCTTGTAAATATTTCTTCTAAGAAATACAAGCTACCCTTAAAAATATATTATTATTGCTTTATAATTATTTATTCAGAGTTTCCAAAAACTAACGATTGCGTGTAAGGCACTGAGTTAAACAACGTGTCTAAGTATATATGCACTGACACCCAATAGTAGCCTCCATTAAATCCAACCCAAGTAAAACTGGCAAATAGTTCTTATGCACCAAAATATCATGGTTAATTTCATTGTATTTTCATGAGAATGATAACAATGATCACATGTCAACTTGTAATGTTTAACATTAAATTTTTCCAAATGCTAATTACCATCCACCTAAACAAAACAAAAAAAATGAAAATTAGTATATATATGGGCAATATTAAAGAATACAAGTCTGTACATGAAAAATTTTTTAAAGATATTTCCAACATCTCAAAATGTTCTGAAACAATAATTATTTCAATAGTTAATAGCAATGCTTTTAAAACTGTTATTCTCCAGCTCTCAATTATATCTTGAGATTTCAAATAGATTAAAATAAACAACTGTTACTTGTTAGATTTGCTATCTGGATTTTAATATTTTCCATCAATTCCTATAAAAATTGACATTACTGGTAATCAAAATTCTGTATAAAATAAAAAACATGACTATTAACTAATAAAATATTGTAATTTATATAAACATAAATTCAGCTTTTCACCATAAAAAGTGATATTTATTCTATCAAATAAAATGCTTTTTAATCTTCTTCAAAACACAGAATTGTTTTATTTACATTGCTATAAATAATTCAAAATCAATATAATTTACATAAGAGTGCTTAACTATATAATAAGACTGTTTTTCATATTTTCCTAACTTAAAATAACCTACTGTATTTATCAAATTTTATGCAGAAAAACTTTGTCATTAACAAAAATGAAATCCTTTCATTATTATTTGAAACCTTAAAAAAATCGAACAGGAAAATTCTAAATATTGAAGTGGTGCATATCTGCATGCAGATATGCTTGCTTCATGTTTGTTCAAACCTAAAACCATTTCCCAGCATATGCTATGCATTTCTATGTATTCGCGCATACTAGTACATGTGCATGCATGTGTGCACAATTTAGACATCTTTTAAAAGTTATTTAAATCATGTCACATTTTAAAAAAAGAAAAAAAAAAGGAAAAGAGTATTTTATTAGAAAAAGAGCATGATCAATTAAGAAATAGGAGTGGAAGGTGTTTCATACAATGGGAGATAGGCCAGGTAATGGAGACAAGCCATTACTAAAGTTATATAAGTGCCTTATTTCCAAATCTGGGGGAACAATCGAATGAAAGTTACAATTTAACACATTTAAGTGTCTACTTATATCTTAAGGTGTGAAATAGGGAATAGAAACAAAGATTAAAAAACATATGCGGCAGTAAGAAGGACTGCTGAAGTAAAATTAAGATGGAACATTAATTAGAGAAAATCAAAGAGAAATCCATCAAGAAACTCACGAGATGCACGAGAAGGATATATAAGAGGGAAATGGGGCATTGTTAGGGAGGAGCAGCTTATATTTTGAAAAACTTATTCTGGCATATTTTGTAGAAATTATTAGTAAAAAAAAAAATTATTATTTATTGAAGATTAATACATCATTTTATTAAAAGACGATATAAGAAGACTCTGCTTAAAAATATATAAAATGCGTGCAGTACCTGCGACCATGTGCGAGTAGTTGGCCATCCGTTCCCTGTGGTCATCAGGCAGCGGATATCCAAAAGTTCCTTTCCTCATCGAGATCAGCCACCTCCTGTTATCATCATGCCAACCCCTACATCCAAGAAGCCATTCAATAGTTCCGAAGACATCCATCATCTAGCTGGAAATACGTCTTAGAGCATTCTTTAAATCATGTAACTCTAATTAATTAGATATATTTTATATTTATGCAGTTTTAACCTACTAAATCTTATTTAATATTTTATATATTGAGGTTTTACTGGCTTTAAATATTTAACACAGCAACTATTAATTTTTTTTTTTGTATCTTATCTTATTTATGTTCACTTGAATGATGAAGTGGGTTAAAAGTAAATATAGTTGTTTACGCTTCCCCTGCTTCCAATGTTCCCTTGGGATGATGCAAGTTTAGGGAGACACCCAGTTTTAAAACTCTGAAAGCATTAAAATAAATCGTAAGTACATTTTTTTCTTATCACCATATCCCCCCCCCCCCATCATATCAAGTAAAATTTCATGATTATATTTCTGGAAAATCCTATTTTCTGTTAGTAAAGGTTAGCAAGTGCTTGGAATTTAATTAGATATATAATATTTAGAAACTGTGTTTCCTTATTGTGATTAATCTAAATGTCGGTTTATACTTAAATTTATGTGTAAAAAAAATATGTAAGTAAACGGATTATACTGATTACCTTACCTCACACGGTAGAATAAAGATGATCCTATTTATAGTTCAATTTCATATTTTATGAACAGAAAAATAAATTTAATACTTCCTCAGCATTATCATCAAGGGTCTATCGCACGAAGGCGATATGTAAATTAAAACATTCGTATATAGGTAAGGTAAACACGCTACAAGCTATCAGTCACATTATGAATGATTATACCCCTCATATATTTTATATTATGATATTAAAGACTGTAAGTTAAAGATTTATTAATGAATATTATTTATGAGTGGATGATGAGTCTATCCTAACTCTTTGTAATTATCCAGGGAGACTTTAATTAATAAAAATAAATTCATAATATTTCGCAGTGTGTGGGTGGAAGGTTTATCTTATTATTACTATGCATACAAATTTGCGCCTGCTCTCCAGCTTTGCTGTTTTGGTTTAGCATCATCATTATACTTTCATTACCACTGTATCTCATGTGGTTCATGCATTATATGGTCCAAACTGTATAAGGGCAGACCAGATGCTGTATTTCCAGGTTTCTAATCCATGTATTAGCACCAGTCTAGGTTCTGCAGGGAGCTGGAAACTCCTTGTGACCCCAAATCCTAGATTCAGCACATCTTTGCCCTCTCTTCTGAAATGCGCCCATGGTCAGAAACAAATGCACCTGTGTCCAGGGATATCTATTCTTAGCAGTGAACCATATCATGTGATCACCAAACCGATGTTAAATCTTCTTGACCGTGGTCAGCAATTATAGTGAAAGTAGAACCACAATATTTAAATTATTCGTTTACTTTAACCGTCACCTAAGCGAGTATACCCCTGGATGACTATAGGACCAAACCCATGCACAATGGCCCTTGTCATAATACCTTCAATTAATTATATCTCAAAAGCCATAATGACTGATGATTAGTGGTTAAGATTAATCATTGTTTAATTTGGGCATACACTAACATGTAAACCACCATTACTTCTGTCCATAATAATGTAAAGGCCAGTGAATTTGCTTTATTAAATTAACTTGTTAGCTATCTATTCAATCCCATAATAAACTTTTATTATTATAATTAATTAGAGAGTGAGTTTTCTATATGTTGGAACCATAATATAACTATATAGAATTAAGTATATTGTTAAGTATTAAAAGTGGGCATTCTGAACTTTGAACCCAATCCATACAAAGTCATATCTAATCACATCAATAAAATTAATATGTAAAAGTCTGATTTACTAGTATACCTAAATAGGGTTATGATTAATAATGTAATCTTAACGTGTATAATTGTGTGCTAAGGTGCACCGATCCTGTCAATCGAACCCTGAGAAATAATTTCTGTTCATACCCTGAGCTAGGTCGCACTTCATGATAAAGGGAAGCTGTGTGACATCAAAGATGTTAATCAGGTGGTTGAGACTAGGATGCCTAGGTAGGGGTTTACACTATGAGCATGGGAGTAACCGTGTGTCTGCTGGTTGGGAGTCCTTGCTTGGTCTTTCAGTCTTGTTAATTGATTATACAATCTTGACTGTTACAATATCTATTCACGTTTTTTAACTGTTACTCCTATGTGATTATTCATCTTGACTGTTACAATATCTATTCACGTTTTTTAGCTGTTACTCCTATGTGATTATTCATATGGTAAATGAAAATGAATGGGCTGCTCATATATAAACAAGTATGATGTATTTATTGGCTTTTTATATCTAGGCCCGAGACCAAGAAACACTGATATTTCTTTTTAGTTGTCTGGTAGTTCTTAATTAAAATATTAGTCGGGATCTCTTGAAGACAGAATGTATGAATGATTATCTTTTAATCATTTATAATGATAAAAAAAATTAAATCATAGCTCTTATATCCAGGCAGAAGTAAAGTTGTCAGCCAAAGCAACAGTTAATTGTCAAAATAGGAGTGCTATCATTTAATGATAACCTTTTATTTAATTCTTTGCAACAGACCACTTTTAATCAAAAGAAGAATATATGAAATGGAAGAGCTATTGGACTTTGACAAGTTAATAAAAAAGGAGAAGATAATTTGATTTGAAAAATGAATATATACTTTACAATAAAGCCAAAAATACTGAAAGCACAAGTGGAAGTTAAACAACAATATTGGAAACATTGACAGTATATCAATCATAATGAAAAGATTAATTATGAAAAATGTTAAATGTAGATAATTCAAGATTATGTTCAATATATGTTCATTGTTATGAAAAAAAGGTAATTTTTATATAAATATAGAAAATACTTTTGATCACAACAAATATTATTTTGAAATTGTTATGGAAACATTGAAAAATGATTGAATAAGTGTTGTGGGAGTGACGTGATAGAAATGAGAATGGCTACAGATTTGTGGAATTCACAAAAAATAAAAAATAAAATATTATGAATTCTTTATTTGAAACAAAAAATGTTAAACAGAAATGGAAATGAAAACATCAAAATAAAAGTACAACAGAATTATTATAGTTTGACACAAAATATATATTTCAGAATTTTAATATTCTTAATAGATAAAACACAACAAATTATTATCACACGATCACTATTTCTTATGCTAGCACATTGTGTCATTAAACAGGCAAAACTCTCCATACAGTAGTGCCACTCAGTGCCAACTAGAGTAATCAATGGATGCCAGAGACTTGTGCATAAAATCCCTATCTAATGCCTACTCATCCAATATCTCCAGACTAGTTTCTGGCTTGTGGCCTTTCATCAGTGAGAAACTAGTCTGGGAATATTGGATGAGTAGGTACTAGATAGGGATTTTATGCACAAGCCTTCTGGCATCCATTGATTACTCTGGTTGGCACTACTGTGTGGAGTTTTGCCTGTTTTACACACAGTAATGTGCTAGCATAAGAAATAGGGATCATGTGATGTTTAGTGGTTTAATACCAATCCTGCCTAATAGAATAGTGGTGGGTATGGTTGTTAAAGAGCCAATGACACCAAAATGTATGGGTACTGAACTGGGTTCAGACCCATATGCCTATATAAGCTATTGAGCTTAGATTGAAAATATTGTGTTTTCAATTTTATTCTCATGGTTTTGTAGTTAAGTAGAGATAAAAGGTACCGGCTGGAGGGTTGCATTAGATCCTAAGATCTAGGTGCAGTGCTATCAGATCCAAAGCTCTTCAATGACAAAGGCCACAAGTCAGAAACTAGTCTGGGGATATTGGATGAGTAGGCACTAGATAGGGATTTTATGCACAAGCCTTCTGGCATCAATTGATTACTCTGGTTGATAATGAGTGTCACTACTGTATGGAGAATAACAAATTATCATTGAATAATTAGATGTAACATACATTTTAAAGCAAAACTAAAGACAAAAACTATTTTTAAAAAAATGGAATTGATAGCTGATATTCCTAATCTTTACAAATATCCCAACAAACTTAAATTACAATATGCTAATCACTTTCTAAAGTATTGGTAGACACTGAAGGCGGTTTGAATTTAATTGCCCATCAATAAGATGTGATATTCTATTAAGAACTGTAAAAAATATAGTTGATACAAAATAATGGCAATTTCCAAGAGAATATATAAAAAAAATAGAGAAAAATTTTAAATAATTTATTAAAAAGAATTGAATATCTAAAGTTCTGTGAAATGGTATAAAAAAAGTTAATAGTGGTATGAGAAAACAGCTGTGAATTGCCAAGGAAAGCTATAAGAGTTTCAAAAGTATGAAGAAAATATATTGGTATTTGATAAAAAGTTATTTAAGTAATAAGAGATGAAATTATTACTAAAAAGAAAAAAAACATGACATCATCAAATGTATGCACGGATTGTACAAAAAAATCTATAGTAATAAAGAGGATAACAAATTAACAGCCACAATTACATCTATTGAATTGTCAAGCATTTTAAATGAAAGGTTGATATATGTAATTAAGTATATAAAAAAGAAGAAACTGCAAAAAATGATGGAATTATTACTGATATTTTAAAAAAAAAGCACATGAAGAAATAGAAAAATTGTTCACAAGGTTATATACTAGATGTATAAATGATGAAAATGAACCAGGTTATTGCAAGAATGCAGAGTAATAGTGATATTTAAGAAAAGGTATTACAGCCATATTAGTTTCTATCAGTTTTATGCAAAATCTTTACCACAATAGTCATTATTCATTGTAGCAAACATTGGATTCTAACCAAGTTAAAATTAATTTAAAAGTAGTTTTAGCCCAGTGGATCACATCAAATATTGAGAAAAGTTATAGAAAAAATGAATAAATATGAACTGCTATTATCTTGCATTTATAGATTATGAAAATGTATTTGATTCGATTTTCTGTAGTCATCAAGAGATGCAATATATTATAATTTTCTGATGATTATCTATTAAAATATGGCAGCAGTGATTATATATATGATAGTAAGATTAACAATGAGAAGGGCATACTATGGAGTGATTCCATATCTCCAAGATTTTTTACAGCAATTTTGTGGATTAAAGTGGGAAACTAAAGGAATAAAAATAAATGGAAATAATTCAAATCATATAGATTTTGCATATGTTGTTGCAAAAATTATCAAATGAAAGTAAGAATGTAGAACTACAGACTAATACTAAAGAGTAAAACAATATTCAATAGATTTTCTTACAAAATGAAAATTGATGAAATTAATCATAGAATTAGATATAGATAGTCATGTTTCACATTTCACAATTTTCATACTATATTACTAGATGGGAATAAAAACTCAAAATACACTTATTACTATGGATTAATTTTTGCTCAATAAAATGCAAATTATTTTCATGTTTTATTTTCATTCAGTTTTTCTGTAAGATTGATTGCCTTTTTGTGCTTTCATTTAATATTAAAATGCATCTGACTTCATATATGCATTTCAACTGTTATAGATTGCTTCAACACTTTTGCAGTCAATTATTACTTATTTGTTTTACTGTGTTTGCTAAAATATTATTGATTTTCATGTTTTTACTTAACTTTTCACCATAATTCAACATAAAAGAGGAAACAAGATATTTCATTCTTTATTGCTTTCCTTGATATACATATTATTTTCACACATTTATTTAATGTATTTCTTCTCATAAATTCAATAACAATTATTTACATTTTTTTTTTGCTAAATAAATTATTTTCATGTTTTTTTAAATATATTTTTTGGCTGAAATTTGAATTATAAATACTTCTATTTCACTTCTTGTAAATCTGTAGTATAAAATGATTTCTCTTAAATAAAAGTTTCCAGGTATAGATTATGTGCCCTAAAACCATTAATCGAGTTCCACTCTCAAAACTCCTTACAAACAATAATAAATCCATCTATTTCTTATTCCTATTATAAATTATTTTTCTAATCCTGGTTCACTTCTTTTATTCCTCTTAACCCATTTTAATAAAATTCGTTCCAATAGTTCTATTACCTTGTTACCATATTTTCTAATTTTTTGACAAAGGCTTATATAAAAAACATAAAATGTTATCTTTTTGGTTCTCTTAAATATCAATGATTCTTTTCTAACATTCAATAAGTGGTCAATACTTTCTTTCATCTCGCTATATATTACATATACAATCTTAAATCTTACAATATTTTTGCCCTCTTTCCTAGATCTAAAGTTTCTGCCTTTGTAACATATAATAAAAAGCTTCATTTAGTGTTAGGTTTTCATTATTTTTTTTTTTATTCCTATTTACATAATTTTAATTTTTTTTCCCTAACACATTTATCCACTTCTTATACCTTATGATTATATACCTGTTCAGCTATTAATTTTGCAAATCATAAAATGTTATTGAGTCAATATAATCTCATTAAATACTATTTTTATTAATCTATTATCATCCATACATTTTAAGCATACTTTTGATTTCTTGCATTAAAATAAAGTCCACTTCATTTCCCACTGCCCACTATTCATCATCCAATGCATATATTTATAGACTTTTTTTTACCCTATCTAAAAACGTTTGAATTTTATGGTCAATAAGAATTGCAACATGTCTAGATCCCTTTCCAAATAATTTTACATCACATTTTTTATAAAAGAAATATGCCAGATTTTTAATGAATCCCATTTCTATTTTTTTTGTTTTTCTTATAAAACTCTAATTTTCAACCATAATTCTTTTTTTCATTAACAAAGTGTTTAAATACCTATACTTCTTCAGGATAAATATTTGCCATTTTCCATACGTATTTTATCTTTTCTATTGAATACTAGAATCTTAACAGATTTTTTCAATTAATTTAATTTTTATATCTTTTCCTGCCTCTTCACACTTCTTTATTGACCACTCCATACCTTCTATACTGTCTGTAAGAAATATATAAAATAAAATAATTTAATATATCCAACACACAGTTCTTCTTTTCAAAATAGTTCATATATATCTAATATAGAAATAAATCAAACTAACTCCTTCTTTTTAAAACTTGATTTATTATGACTATAATCATGAAAAAGGAATCCGACGTTTCGACTATTTTTTATAGTCTTTTTCAAGGCACACTAAAATAAAATATATATACACAATAAATATCACATATTCCAAAAAAAAAAAAAAAAAAATTAAATTAATTAAAAATTACAAAATATAAAATATATCCATAACCAAAATTTTCTTTTTTTTACCTTATCTCACTCCCCTTACCTATTACAATCACAACTTAAACACAACTAATTCCTTTTTAAAAATTCTATATATATCAAATAAAAACTTTTTAATTAAAAACCTATTATTTTCTTTTATCTTTTTCTATTAACATCCTATTTAAATAGGATCAAGTTTTAAAAAGAAGGAGTTAGTTTGTTTTATTTCTATATAAGAAATATATAATATGCAAAAAAAACCTCCAGAATATTATACATTCTTGTGCTTTTTATATAGAATTCTCTCACAGCTATCCTTATTTATTTCATCAGTTCACTTAGACAAAATAAGAAATAATAGTAATAGATCCCTGTTTCTATCAATTTTATATACATCTTCACTGATTCTATATTCCCCAGTTGGTTCTTACAAATATCTTTTGTAAAGACTCTTAATCAATCTTAATAATTCTATTCACATATTTTCAAGACTTTTCCAGATTAGATATTCTATTTAAACCTTTTTCTTTATTTAAAAATGCAATGAACTAATGGTTGATTTTCTTTATATTTCATTCAAATGAAGTATAATAATGAATTCCCTCCCATCAATCTTTCTCAACAAAATTAATTCCAAAACTTTTCCAAAATTTCCATTTCTTCCGTGCAACTCTTAACTCCATCTACTAATAGATAAATACTGTATAAATTATGGAAGTTATTACTATTGACACATAGGTAGTTTACACTCTAAAATCATTTCCCTTTCATTTAAATAATAATTGAAATGAGCAAACCGTTTAAACTTTGTGGCTAATTGTTCTATTTTAAATAATAATGTAATCTTCACAACAATTCTCATTTTATTAATTATATTTTTATTGCAAATTTCTGTATACTAAGGTTTTCACATTTACCTATACCTACCATTTTAGCTGCTGTCATTTTTTCAATGGTTCTCTTATTCTATTCAATTATACATCTGCCACTCTATTAATCTTCTCACAATTAAGCTCTCTAATGAATCATTTTCACCTATTAACTCTCCTTCATTAAAAATTATAAATTCATTTAAAATTTTCCTTCAAGTGCATCCTTATCTATACACTCTCTTTTTTGTGCATTTAATAATAGTACATCTTTTTCTTTTTTCTCTTCTTATATCCAAAACTTTTTTCATAATCTTTTCTTTATCATTAGCCTATTAAATTTACTGCCTTCCCATCTTAATTCCATTCAAGGTATTTCTTTTTTTGTTTATGCTCTCTTCTAGCATTTTTTTAAAAAACAGGCTAACTGTATATCTTCCATTCTTTTACACTTTTTATCTTCCATTTTCTCTTATTAATCCTGTTGGCCGCAAATAAATTCATTTGCAATATTCATCATATCCATAACACTTCATAACTTTTAAAATCACCATCTTCACAACTGTTTCCAAGATACTATTAAAGCCACTCAATTTAACCTCTCTGCTTATTTCCTAGCTATCCTTGTAACTTTTCGATAAATTTCATAACTTATCCTTACAAATATCTATCAACATGAAATTGTAACCACTACTACATCTTTTTTCTTACTCATAAAACATTTTAATCTGATTTATCCTTTCTAATTCTTCTTTATCTATAAATACATAATTAACAGCATATTTCAGATTCAGTCTCAACCATAGTAATTTCCCCTCCGAATTGCCAATTTTCAGTCACCTTTCTCACACATTCTTTTTAATAATGCTCCATTCATATTCTTCACTAAATAAGTTTCATGAAAATAGGCATTCATATCATGTTTAATTGGTAATTTATAATTATTCTTTTAAAATCTCACTAAGATCTCTATATAAACATTCCCAAATACCCTCCATTTCTTCACATAATGGTTTCTAGCACCTTCCCATCTTTTTATCCAATTTCAATCTAACTCACATCTGTTTACAATTTTTTTCTAAGATTTCCTTCTTAACAATACTACTTTTTATAACCTCTCCTACTTATTTAAATATCCTCATCCATTCATATTTCTGAAGATGTGATTCTTAACCATCCTTCAAATATGTTTCTACTATGGAATGCGTAATCATTTCATTTGCATAAATTTACATTGCTCCTAATCAATTTATATTTTTACAAAATGGCTATGAATATGAGGGCTTTTGAAAGCGCTTAGCCATTTGATTAAATATATATATTAAAAATAAAAATAATATATACTTTTCTTTATTTGTTTTTAGCTTTGTGTGCGTGTTAGTGCATTTTATATATTTTGATTTATAACAATTAGCCACAAAGTGTAAACTATTTGCTTATTGTTAACAAATATAGTTTTTCTTTTACAAAAACTCCGCTTATTCATATCTTTATCTCCTTACATATTTGTAAAACTATGTTTTAATATTAATACTTTTTACTCTTAAATATTCTTTTCACATAATTCTTTTCTAGCATTCTCTATTCTTTGCTCACAAAACATTATCATTCTATATTCACATTGGTTTAACTACCTACTATAAATATATCCTTCATTTTTATATCTACCTCCAATACATCCTCCTCCTTTAGTTTAATGGATAATACAATTTTTTATGTATTAAATCACCTTGTAATTTGAAATCCCACCCTTTTCTAATCAGTGTAATCCAACCCTTTTACATAAATCTGAATATCACATGCTAATAAAAATAATAATCAAATGACTTTATTTCTTGAAAGTTCATAAAAAGTTTGACTGCTGGAAGTGCCAGACTGGAATCCATCCAAGGACCCTAGACCTGCTACCCCCAACAGCTTTCTATAAATTATGAGAAATATTAAGGGTTTCTAAAAAGATATAAGGTGTCATAAACACAAAAGTAAGAAGAAAGCATTTTAAGTCAGATATTACAATTAAAACTAGGAATCTATAAATTCTATAATTAATAATCTTATCAATAATTTCATTTCATTCTATTATCTTTGTGTTATTTTCATTAGGATATGGCTTCTTTGAGTTTGTACTAACTTTGGAGTGCTATTTATGCTTGTAGATAGAGGTGAAATATACAACAATTAGTTTATGTGGCATGATTAATCCCTAAATCATTAGTTCTCTCATGCATCCAATTATGTAATCAATGTTTATTTTTCTAGCATTCTTAACATTTACTATTAACATCTCCATGTAGTTTTACCACTCAGTGCAAGCCAGAGTAATCAATGGATGTCAAAAGCATAAGAAATGGTGATCATGTGATGTTTAGTGGTTTAATACTATTAACATCCTGATCTTTCATGCCCTCTTCCCATTCTTTTAATCAAGTATTTATATATTAATTACTGATGATTTAATATTGCCTATTTCTTGAAATAAATTATTCTGGCCATTTAGAAAGGATAGGTTTGATCACAACCAATAAATTACTTTCATTTAATCATGACGTCAAAATGATTTATATGCTAATGATTACAATCACTAAGATTTAAGAAAAACATCCGGTTTGACAGTTTGAAATTTTTTAAAATTGAAATTTTTTGTCTTAATATTTCCAAAAATATAAAACTTTGTCTAAATAAATTCATTAACGAAATGTAATTTTGAAACTTTTAGTAACTGAATACCAGTGATTTTAGTGGCGAAAACCTCAATTTTCAAATGTTTTTAAAATATAAATATCTTACCCTATCTACTAGGTCATCCACTTTTTTTTATTATCATATTATTTTATATACTCCGTGGTTTGGTGCAATGGTAGAGTAGCCGAGTATAGCAAAAGCTCTTGGATCACAACTCCAGAACATTCGAACTTCTTAAGAACTACCGAGAAATAAACCAGTCTATATTTTTTCTATTTTTGACTGTAAGGATAAATTGGATATTGATAACACATAAACACGCATTCTAATAATGAATCTATTCCCCATCGTAAACGTTATTTTTGACACTCTTACGTTTTATTAATTTACATTATATAACTAAGATGAAATACATATATAAACCAAATATGTGTTAACCTAAAATATTAGTGTCTTACCAAAATTGTTAGAGAAATTCGTTTTTAAAAGAAAATGAAAAGGTAATATTTTAGACTTAGAGAAGATGAATACAGTATAAACTTTTTTTTTTTTTTGTAAAGGTCTGTATATGCGATGCGACATAATGTAGCTACTGCTTTTGCGAAATCAATAGAAAAAAAATATTAGATACTGAAATAGTGAAATGTAAATGCTATGTGTTCAACACATAGATTTAATTATTGTTACTTTACAAAAATGTAGGTATATTATTTTTTAACCGACATTTAAAGTATATATCTTGGCTAAAGATAATTTCTAATCCGATAAATGCTTAGGAATAATTATTGACGTATTTATCTGTATGTGTCAAAATTGTGAGCATTGAAAATTTGACACTTATAAATCTATCTGTAATAATTTGATCATCTATAAATAATGAACAAATGAAGACATATGCAAGAGATTGTGATATGGATCAATTGATGGTTTGGTTTACACAATATGTCCGTCTTTGGAATTCATTTGTCATATTTATATTTCTTTGATAATATGTTTTAGGAATGTGTGCTGAAGAATGAGTTTGTGAAGTTAATCTTAAATTTATTTAATATAGGAAGTTAAATATTCCATATGTTTATGTTTACCACATCTGAAAAACGATGCATACTTATGATTGATAGAATTAAGGTAACGGATACCAATAAAAATTAAAACGCTTGAAATACATATACATATTGTAGTGGAATGGAATTTGATCAAATATAATATACAAAAATAATAAGAAATCAAAAATAGCTGTTAACAATGGTGAGCAGGCTTTATGTGGGGCACTATTTTAATTATATCAAAAAATATATTGTATGCAAAATATAAGTAGTAATGGTAAAATCTGCTGATAAATATCCTCAGCAAGTATAAACAAAAAGCTGATAAATGCTGGGGAATGAAAAGAGAAAGAATTTTTATTGGGGATATAAAAGTTAAATGTGGTGAATAGGTATAACTATTGGGAATCATCTTAAGTAATCAGAGAAATTGCTTGGATGAATGCGAGAAAAAATTGATAAATGAAGCAAAGAAAAGAAAGGGGCTGATAAAGAAATTAACGGTATAGCGGGGAGAAGCAGTAGTATGGTAATAATACATTATGTGTTAGTAAAGGGGTGTTAGATTACTTAGAAAATGTTACAAAGGGAAGTAGGAAAACATGCATTAGATTCAGATGTGTGGTCAGCAAAAAAGGTAATTCAAGTAGAAATGGGATGGTCAAGATTTTATATGAGATATGCAAAAAGCAAAATGAAAGTGTTCAGTAGATTGCAATCTATGAACAATAAGAGATGAGCCAAAATAGTATTTATTTGGGCTATGAGTAAAGGACAGGCAACAAGATAAATGAGAAAGGTAGTACAGTATGAAGAAGAGTTGAATAAAGATTTTTTATCAGTATACTTATATAAAAGGTGGAATGATTGTGTTAGGACAATTGTTGTGTGTTATTGGGGGGGGGGGAGATAATAGCAGAATATTGGATGTGAACTAATTTATGATAATAATAAGAAAAGTAGTTGACTGTTTAAGGCTTGAACAGGATCATTAGCAACAAGGAAATATACACATAAATGAAAAATATGGGTGATTTAGACTGTAAGTTATGTAAGGAAAGTCTAGAAAAAAAGAGGCATCAGTTAATTGAATGTAAATGCCAACAAGCAAAAAGGGTACAAAATAATGAAGTTGTGGGAGAATAAATACAAACAAACGGATTATACAGAAAGTAAGTTCTTGGTTTTTATGCTGAGTTTGGAAAAAGATAAGGGGGATTTATATATAAAGGCCATAGAGTTGTCAAAGATTATGTTGAAGAAATGGAATGGAGGAGGATAGAGAAGAATATGGGAACAACTTAAAGTGGGGAATGGAAACAGAAGGGAAGGTGCTAAGAGGTCTATCTGGGCATAGTGGCTGAGAGATTCCTGAGTCTAAGAAAGAGAGAAACCACAGTGCATCACAACACAGAGATGATAAGATGTACTATGGGTTCATCTTTCTAGAAAGTCAGGAATCACTCAGCTGCTATGTGCAGAGAGACCTGTTAGCCACCTTCCCTTTTCCATTTCCCACCCTAAGTTTTTCCCATATTATTCTGCATCCTGATCCAACATTATCTATGTCGACTCTATAGACTCTACATCTAAATCCCCCTTACTTTTCCAAACCCAGCATAAAAACCAAGAACCTACTTTCTGTATAATCACTTTGTTTATATTTATTCTCCCACAACTTCATTATCTGCACCCTAAATACCTAACATTTTCTATGCCTTTCTTACATAACTTACAGACTAAATCACCCATATTTCTTCATTTGTGTATATTCCTGTGTTCCTAATGATTTTGTTCTAGCATTAAACAATGAACTACTTTCTTTGCTAGTATCATAAGTAAACTCACACCCAATATTCTGTTTACTTCTGTATATATTTACTTTTTTTACTCTCCATATTAGTTCTCCATCTCTCCAATTCCCTAATTATTATTAATGCATCTATTCTTCTATCTCATTTCTTGCATTATAACACTCAACAATTCTCTTAACACAAGCATCTCACCTTTTCTTTAAGTATACTGACATAAAATCTTTATCCTAATATTCTGCATTCCATACTACCTTTCTCATCCATCTTGTTGCCTGTTGTTTACTCAAAACCCAATTAAATACGATTTTTGCTATTCTCTTATTGTCCATAAATTTCAAAATATTGAGCATTTTCATTTGGCTTTTCGCATATCTCATATAAAATCGTGACCATCTCATTTCTTCTTGAATTGTCTTCTTTGCTGACTACACTTTCTATCTAATGCATGTTTTCCTACCTCCCTTTGTAATGTTTTCTAAATAATTTAACACCCCTTTACTAACACATAACACATTGCTACCATAATTTAATCCTGTTACTGTCACTCTTTTCCATACAATTCTATCTATATCATATTTATTATATGAAAACACTGATAATTTCTTTACTTTTCTTTGCTTCATTTATCAATTTTTTCTTCCATTCATCCAAGCAATTTCTCTGATTACTAAAGACAACTCCTAAATAGTTATCACATATTCATCACATTTAACTTTATACCCCAATAAAAAATATATCTCTTCTTTTTCCCTAGCATATATTGTCATTACTTTTGATTTTACTTTACGAAATTTAATTCTCATCTCTTTACCCACTCTTGTGCATGTCTTCAGTATAATTTCTATATCTTCCCTACTTTCTGTTAACAAGAAGACATCATCCACTTGATTTATCATGTATATACTTCCTTTGCACCTATTAATCCTATCTTTACCCCTGTTTTTAGTCTTTCTATTGCTCTCTTCATTTCTCTCAAATACAACAAAAACAAAATAGGTGACATAGGGCATCCTTGTCTTAGTCCCATCCCACTTTTAACTTTAACTGATTCTATATTTCCTAATTGATATGTATAGTAATTATTTTCATACAATCTCTTAGCTTCATTCATTCCCAAATTTATTAAACTTAACCATAATCTATTTGTATTTATTCTATCATATGCCTTTGCTATATCTATAAAGACCACATATAACTCTATCTGTATTCATACTCACAACTAACCTCCTTGCATTTCTCCCACTATAATTTTCTTCCATTCATTTTGCCACCCTTCTAGCTATCATGTATGAAAAAACTTTATATAACACTGATATTACCACTATCTGTCTATAATTGTTTAACTTTCTATGATCCTTATCCTTTCCTTTAATAATAGCCTTTCTTTTGTATTATTCCATCTATCTGGAAATTCTCTCTTCTGTACCATCTTATTACAAAACTCCTTACAGTAGTGTGACTCAGTGCACACCAGAGTAATCAATGGATGCAGGAAGGTTTGTGCATAAAATCCATACCTAGTGTCTACTCTAGATTGTGGCTTTCATCCTTGGATCTGGGAGCACCACCTAGATCTAGGTGCAGTAGTCACAGATCTAAGTCAATGGATGAGTAGGCACTTAGAGATTTTATGCACAAACCTTCCTGCATCCACTGATTACTCTGGCTTGCACTGAGTGGCAACTATCTGCAATGGATTAATGAGAAATATAAATGAATTCAAAGTACAAAAATAATCAACAGTCAAAAATTGTAACTAGGTTTAAATATAATAAAAAAAATCTGAAGCAAATATCATCAGCAAGCCAACACTGTTTAAAGAGGCATATAAATGAACAAGCATCATTAATTCAGATTGCAATACATATTAATGCTAAATAACTAAGTATAAACATATTTCTAAAGGTCCAAATCAGCTCTGTGATTAAAAGAATATTTCTAACATCACTGCCAAGTCATATTGCTGTGAGTGTGTAAATATATAACGATGTGCAATCGTTATCAAATCATTTAACTTTATAAAATTTGTTAGAAATTTAAATTTAATTTCATGTTTCATATTATTCTTTGTTTAGTGGCATAAATTTCTAATATTAAGAGTGTAGATTATTAATTATCATTGCCTATATGCATGTTACTAAGTTCCTGTGCAGGATAGTCATAAAGAACGAGAAAGGTTATTATTGTAGCTCAACTTTGTCCAGATTCCATTTTATCTCGATCGGATGTTGAGAATTGATCACTGCAGACCAATGCATATATTAATAGATAAGATTTATCCAATAGAGAAACATGTGAATAGGTGTTGATTTTCACTGATTGCTCTCATTATGGAAGGTGATCTGAAAACAAATAAGTAGTCCATTTGGTGGTAAAATCAGATAACTACAAATTATTGACTGAGCTAAATGAAAGGATGTATGCTGTCCACTATATCCCTGAAGTAGTGAGTCAAGTTTATGCTAGAACTGGAAGCTGCTAGATATAAACCTATCAGTAAACAACTTGTCACAATATATCTGGAAATGTTACGATATCCACACATGAGGCAAGCTGTTTCAGTGCAGCTGGAGGTGATGGTAAAGCTAAAAGTAAACCAGACTCTGTTCTTTCAAGAGTTGCATGGCAATTAAACATTATATTTTACTTATGGTATCAAGAAATATAATAATTGTATGAATTGTAAATAATGTTAAATCATATTTATGACTGTGTTTATTACAATTACATAAAAACAACAGATGTAGTCAAGACAGTTTTGTTTGTCTGAGCTCAACATATTCACAAAACTTCCTATCCCTTAGCTGAAAAAGTTTTAAAATGTCCAGATCTTGCCACCATAGGTTGTTTAGATCTATAACATTAATTTTAAAAAAAGACAACTAACATTACTATCACATCAATAAAAATTAAAGAATCAAATGCAAGTGTTACTCATTTTTGTAAAAAAAATTGAGGACTAGAAAAAAAGTGGCTAAAATTGGCTACTTAGAAGAGTTCAGTCCAGCCTATTCTGTTAAGTTGGCCAACCTATGTGGATCGAGTGATTTTCTATAAGCAAGCTAATTAGATTTTATATGCCTAAAAGTAAAATTGGCCACTTTTGTGACTCCATGGTAGCCTATGAAATCTTGTGTGCACAAACACCTCCAATACTTCTATGTGAGCTTGATCTTGATGAGGCATTATTCCTACTGTCAAACATTTTCTACCCAATCCCTACTGTCAAACATTTTCTACCCAAAATCTTTAATGATTAACGCTTTTATATCACTTCAAATTCATATGCAAGATATGGAGGAAAAACTCAGAGATTTTGCTGCTACACTGAGAAATTTTGCAATGAGCCAAGGATTTAGGGAGGGGGTTTAATGACACTCAGATTGGTTCAGTTGTAGAATAAAATATCACAACATTAAGGTCAAGCTGTGAAAGACTCATGTCATATTTAATTCAGCTGTCTCTCAGATGATTCTAGCGCAATCTATGCTGACACAGACAATTCCATTTAAAAAATAGACCATGGTATTAAATTTGTGAATCAGAAAACTGGATCAAACAAAAATCTACTTGACAATAGAAAAAACTGTCTGAATAAATCGTCAAAAACAAAAGAAAAACTTTGCTATAGATATGATAAATTAAAATATGCACCAACCAAATACCCTCACTGTATTATAGTAATAATATAGATATTGTTAGCTTATTTTTTAAAAAAGAACAAGTCACTCAGAAAAGAATGGAAGAATCTATTCCAAAATATCTGAAGACCAATATAAAATCATTGCCTGTATAAATTATGTAAGCAGCATTAATGATATGCCGAATAGAATGGAACTGGATACTGGGTCTGCAGTGTCCATTGTGTCAAAAACACATGGGAATCTTTATTAATAGAAAAAATAATATTTTCATACATCCTCACAGGAGAGTGATCATTGATTATCAAAGCAATCAAATATTTCTCTTGTGTCAAACAAATTAAAGTAGCTATGACATAGTAAAACAATTCATTTGCCTTTTTGTTATGTTTGCTAGTAAACATAGCAATTTATTAAGCAGTGACTGGTTCAATCACTTGGACTTACATTTATAAAGTGGACCAGCTCACCAAAAAAAAAATTAAAGAAAAGTCTACCCAGAAAAAGTTTGAACTCTCAGACATATGTCAGTCTGTAAACCGAGTCATCATGATCATAAACACAAAAATACTAAAGTGCATATACACACTCAAGTTCTATGTTGCATGTATAATATAATCACTAAATGGGTTCCAAAAGTTTTGATCAAATTAAAAGAATTGCAGTGGGCAGATGGACAGCAATACTATAGGAATGGAAACAAGCTAAGATAGAACAGTAAAGAGTTACCAGCCAACAGAGAAGAGTCTATAATTTTTAATGACTAGATCTTCTAAAGAAGATATCTACAAATTTTAATGACTAGATCTTCTAAAGAAGATATCAGATTTGTAGGTAAAGATACTGGGTCTGCTAATGAATACAGACATGCTGATAAAGTCACCAAATCTGATGGTGACACAACACCTAATAAAAGTACTGGACCTGATAATAATAAAGCATATCTGAAACTAGGAAGCAACAAGATGTCCACCAATGCATCTGAGTGCCTACATTTTCCAGGGCTAATTTTAAAAGGGGAGGAAATGTAGCTCAAATTCCATCTTGTGTTGATTGGATTGAACATTTATCACTACATATTAATGGATATATGAATAGATAAGACATAACGAATAGCAGGTAGGCCAATAA
This sequence comes from Epiperipatus broadwayi, assembly GCA_028023455.1. Classification (NCBI taxonomy): domain Eukaryota; kingdom Metazoa; phylum Onychophora; class Udeonychophora; order Euonychophora; family Peripatidae; genus Epiperipatus; species Epiperipatus broadwayi. The sequence goes on along the minus strand of JAQFVV010012538.1, from coordinate 1,937,194 downwards.
ATGATGATGCTTAGTAAATACAATTGCTTTCATTATGGAGAGGAATCTGTCTTTAAATAGACTGTTTATTTAAAAGATAGGGTAACACTAATAAATTATTGTGGAAATTGAAAGGAAAGTTAAATATTAAAATAAAAGTTTATAAGTAAAAACTTCCTCAAAGATTGTATATACTCATAAGCTATATAAAAACAGGATTAGCATGGCTACTAATTAAAATCCATAAAAAGCAGGGATTAGCAATGGCTTCTAATTAAAATCCATAAACAGCAGGATTAACTAAAAGGCATCTTAAGAATTTAAAGCAGTGGACGAATTTAAAAACTAATTAAAGAAATGACAACAAGATCATATAAATAGGTCCAAAAATTTCACCAGTCAGTCATACACATATCTAGAGTCATTCATTCATGTATCTTAAGTCAAACATGTATCAGACTTTTTTTCAATGAATACAATGCAGTGCTAAGAAGTTCAGGACATGCAATGTACTCCAGCCTCAGTCCGATAGAACATCAGCAGACTGCCTGAGAGAAGCAATGCCCATTTAATAATTGGAAGCCACCAGGAATGTCTAACTGCCCGAAATAGAAGTAGCACAGAATAGCAAGTATTAGAACTGCAACAGAAGCCTAAAATCCAACCAGTTGGTGAAACACGCAGCAGTAAAAAATTTGAAGCCACCATGTTCAAAAATCCAATAGGTAATAACATTTTCTTATTCCAATTCTGATATTAATTTAAGTAGCCATTGCAATCTTTGAAACCTCCCAGAGTCAGTTTAATAAATGAACTCTATAGCTGCATAAAATGAACTATTTATATGCGTGTTTGAATGCTTATAATTATTTTAATGCTTTATGTTAAATTATATTACTACTGTATGTCTTATCATAATGTGGGTGTGCCAGAGATTATTAAAAATCATTGTTTATATTTAAACATTTATAATTAAAAATTTATAATTAGTTTACAAATTATAGTAAGCAGTTTAGTTAAAATAAATTATCTTTGAAAATTAGTATTTGTTGATCGATTATTTTACTCGTACCACTAATTAAATCAGCAACTTATATTATTCTTGATTGATCTAGTTGGGATTTCTTAGGCACTGAATTAGTTTGCCATCATTCAGGGCATGTTAGTTACCTCATGTAATTAACTGGTGCCTGGAGTTTACTCCGAAACAAAAAAGTGCTTTGAATGATAGGTGTTGAATTTTGCAGCGGAGAAGATCTGTAGCCTTGAAATGTAATTGTAGTTATGTATCTTATATATAGCTCCGGCTTTGTCACAGGTATCCTCTGGATATTATTCTTTTCTGCCTAAGTGACCGGTGGTGCAAGACTTAAATTGCAGTGGAGTAGATCGAATGTATAATTTTATATCATATTTTTATATATAAAAGTAAGTCATACAATTTTTCTTTCACAAGTTCTATTTCCATTAAAGAGTAAAAAAGTTTATGCTAGATTATGTTTCCTATTTGATCTACTACCCCACCTGGTTCAATATATATATATATAGAGATGATTTATATATCTTTAGATATTTCAGTAGGAATAAGTAATTACATTTATCTTTGGTTAAAACCATAGCATTATATCCTATGACAAATGGTGTTTAGTCACTGCATTTTTCTATAAGTATGATCTTAAATTAATTTTGGTTTAAATATATAAATGTTTTCTGAAGAAATTTATCTATTTCAGAATTCCAAATTAGAATGATTTTATAAGCTTTTTTAATTATTAAAACATATATAATTTCATTTTGAAAATAGAATTCTTTAATGAATTATCTATTTCAGTATTTATAGTAGAATCAACTTCCGGTAGCATGTACTGCATATATCATTTGGTTTTCACGATTTTTACATTTCTTTTGTATTAGTTGTTAGGCTGCAACTTGCCCTTAAAGGTTATGTCAATATCTTGGTTAATGAATTTTATTAGTTTAAACAGTAGTTTTATACAAATAAATAAAAAATAACTATTTTAAGTTGTTTTAATTTTATTAAAACAACTGTATATAAAAAAGAAATAATGTATATACTAATCATATATACTTTTGTGATAGTTTTTCATACTCTCACATATATATATATATTGTAATACAATATTTTTAATGAAGGTTTAGATGGAAATCTTGAATGTGTTGAGTAATCCATTTAAATCAACTTAATGGGAAAGCACTTAACATAGAACAATTGCCCCAGGTTAAGAATCAAAGTCAACTGATAGAGCTGATACATTCAAAAGGATGATCCTTTTTTAAATTCAACTCTAAATTTAATATAGAGATCAAAGTACTGCAATTACATTTATAGGTGTAAGATATTTAAGTATAACAAACTTTTTCAATTTTCTTATTATATAATAAATTCCTCCATTGGTAAGTTATGTATTGTAATGCAATATTTGTAATGAATGTTTAGATGGAAATTTTGAATGTGTGTAGTAATTTATTTAAATGAATTTAATTAGAAAGCACTTAACCTAGAACAGCTACCCCAGGCTAAGTGTTAAAAAAAACTGAAAGCCTGGTGCATCCAAAAGGAGTATTTTGATCTCTATATTAGATCTAGAGTGACAATTAAAAGAAAATCCTCCTTTTGGGTGCATGGTCTATCAGTTTACTTTGTCCCTTGGCCTGGGACAGTTGTTCTAGGTTAAGTGCTTTCTAATTAAGTTGGTTTAAATAGATTACTGTACACATTCAAGATTTTCATCTAAATGCTCATTATAAATATTGTTGCAATATATAACCTAACAGTGGATGAGTTTATTATATAGTAAGAAAATTGAAAATGTTCTATACTTTGATTTTTTACACCTATAAATGTAATTGCAATACTTTGATCTCTTGATCAGTTGAATTGAAAAGCAGATCAGGATCCTTCTTTTGGATGCTACCAGATTGGCATTTACTTTGACTCTTGGCCTGAGGCAAGTTTTTCTAGGTTAAGTGTTTCAAATTAAGTTGATTTAAATGGATTATGCTACACATTCAAAATATATATAAAATACATATTTTGCGGATTCATCCGTGTTAAAAACTTTTAATATATATATATCATCAACCATTATCAATCCACTGCAGGATGAAGGTTTCTCCAAGTTCAATCCATCATTTCCTATCTTTAGCTTCTCTTCTCCATATCACCCATGCACATTTACTTATTTCATCCATCCATCTCATATGTGGTCCTTTCTGGGTCTTTTACAATCTCTTGGAATCCAGTTTAAAATTTCAATTGCCCATCTATTATCATCTCTTCTAGCAATATGTCCAGCCAAAGTCCACTTCAATCTTTTTAATTTTTTCAATGAGGTCAGTAACACTTTTGTTCTCTTTCCCATACATTGCATTTTTGATATCTTCTTGTTACTCCCAACATGCATCTCTCCATACTTTTTTGAGTGGTCTAAAGTCTCTATATTGCTCTTCTATTAAGTGTCCAAGTCTCAGATCCATAAGTAAGAACTGGCAAAACACATTTATTAAAAACCTTCCTTTTCAAACACATAGGCATATTTCCTTTTAGTATCAAATTATTTCTACCAAAAGCACTCCAACCAAGTTTAATTCTATGATTAATTTCATCCATTATGTTTCTATCTGTATTAATAATCTGACCAAGGTATTTGTAACTGTTAACTTCTTCTAATTCCTCATAATCAATCTTTATTTTCATATTTTGAGAAAATCTATTGAACATTACTTTAGACTTTTTAACATTTATCTTTAGTCCTACTTTCCTACTTTCATCTGATAACTCCTGCAACATTTCCTGTAACTCTAAAGCATTATTTGTAAAAACAACTACATCATCTGCAAAATCTAAATGACTTAAATAATCTCCTTTAATTTCACTCCTTTAGCTTCCCATTTTAATCCACAAAATATTTCTTGCACCACTGCTGTAAAAAATTTTGGAGATATGGAGTCACCCTGTCTTACACCCTTCTCAATGTTGACTTTCCTACTATTTTTATGTAATCTAATTGTTGCTGTTGCATTTTTATAAATATTCTTTAAAATATGACAATATCCTGGATCTATACCTTGATGATCAAATGCTCAAATCACTGAAGAAATGTTTATAGAATCAAATGCCTTTTCATAATCTACAAATCCTAAGCATAATGGCAACTCATATTCATTTGTCCTTTCTATAATTTCTCTCACTACCTGGATATGATTTACTGTACTAAAACCACTTTTAAATCCAGCTTGTTCTCTTGGTTGGTGGAAGTCTAGTGTTCTCTGTAGACAAGTTGTAATTATCTTAGTAAAAATTTTGTATAAAACTGATAAAAGACTGATAGGTCTGTAATTTCTAATATCTTCTTTATCACCTTTTTTAAATATTAATATTAATACTGCATTCTTCCAATCATCTGGTACATCTTTATCATTTAGACATTTGGAATATAACTTTGCTAAAAAAATTCTATTTCTTCAACTGCTTCTTTTAATATATCAATTATAATTCCATCATTACCTGGAGCCTTCCCTTTCTTCATAAATTTAATTGCATGTCTCACTTCCTCATTCAAAATTCTGGGCAATTCAGAAGATATAATAGGTATAGGAGGTATTTGCTCTTTATTACTATATAATTCTTGATAGAAGTCTTCTACACATTTCATGATGTCATCTCTCTTTTTAGTAATAATGCCATATTTTTTTCTTATTGCAGATATAAATTTCCTACCAATACCAAAATGTTGTTTTACACTCTTTAGACTTTTATTCTCTTCTACAGCTTTCCTTGCTAGTTCACAATTATATTTTCTTATATCATTTTCAACTCTTTTCCGCACCATTTTACAAAATTCGAGATATTCAATCCTTTTTAATGCATCATTTTTGTATATCTTCATATTCCTTCTTTTCTTCATAAATTCTCTAGTCTCAGTAGAAATTTTATTGGTCAATTGTTGCTTTTTTCTACCAGCTATCTTTGTTGCAGTTTTTAAAATTGTATCAGTTATTGTCCTATTAATTTCATTCAAATCTGAATCATGTTCAAAATCTACTAATACTTGAAACCCATTTGTAAGTTCTAATTTAAATTCATTAGAATGTTTCTGAAGATTAGGAATATCAACTGTAAATATTGTTTTTCGTAATAATTTTTGTCTCTCTAGTTTTGCATTAACACGTAACTTACACCTTACTAATCGATGATCACTTCCTGTGTTAAATTTATTAAGAACATTACAATCTTGAAATACGTATTTTCTGTTAGTCAAAATATAATCCAATTCTGCTGTACTTTCATTTGGATGCTTCCATGTCCATTTCCTTTCAATCTTTTTCTCAAAAAAAGAATTCATAATATAAAGTTTTTCTTTTTCTGCAAACTCCACAAGTCTATGTCCTCTCTCATTTCTATTACCATAACCGAAATTACCTACAGCATTTTCGTCTTTCATTTGTTTACCAATTCTAGCATTAAAGTCTCTCATAACAATATTAAAATGTTGTTTACTCTGATCAAAAGCCTTTTGTACATTCATATAAAAATCTTCTACTACTTCATCACTATGAGAACTTGTTGGGGCATAAACCTGAATTATCTGCATTTGGTATCCGCTATTAAGTTGTAAAACTAATCTTGCTACCCTATCTGATACACCATCAATCTCCACAATGTTATTCTTCCATGTATTGTTTATAATGAATCCTACTCCACTTGTATTTCAAATATTTGTGCCTTTATAGTAGAGTACATGTCCACTTTTTAAATCAATTGTTTCTTCACCTTTTCTTCTAAGTTCACAAAGTCCAATAATGTCCCATTTAATATAAAATAGTTCTTCTTCTAACTCTTGCAATCTTCCTTCACTTGAACGTGATCTGCAGTTGTAAATACCTAAATAAAAAGTTGTCATCAAATGGCAGTCTGAGTCCGCAATCAGGGGATTCTTAGCACTCTCTGCCTTCGGCCACCAACCGCTGCCTTGGGTGGTGACTTTACAGCCTCCTGGGAATAAGGGCCATGATTTATTTTTGTCTGTCATAATTGTATATATTGAAAAATATTCTTAAACTTGGAGGTAAAAAGCCAATAAACTCACCACGCTGGCTAATGCGTGTTGGTGAGCAGTCCATCCATGTTTGTATACTATATGAATAATCACATAGTAATAACAGCTGCAACAACAAGAATGTATGGAGTGGACATTAGGAATTTACCCTGCTCAGTTTCTTTAAGGCCTCCAAGAGGAATCAAAGGGTCTCCTTTCAGTTAATAGCAAACTCCTTTCTGCAGCCTATATATATATATATTCTAGCCTTGCTCTCGTGCATCTTCACTTCCAGATAATATATGATATAAAATAAAACAGGTTCTATCTCAGTTAATAATTAATAACTAAAATATTCAGCATTAAAATTAAAATATTTCACTAGCTCAAATTTAAAATACGAATAAGGTTCAGTTTATAAAAATAAATTAAATAAATATTTAATATTTTCATGAGACTTGAAGTGAAAATACAGGTGACAAGATAGATTACATTGAGCCAATATCCCACAGGATACTACCTCAATGGCATAAGAACACTATCCCCCCTTATTACTATTTCAAATAACAAACTCATAGTATTCTTACGACTTTAATAACTTGTACTCACTAAGATTAAACCAATAATTAAATCTTAATCTTCTATTTAATAATAATCTAGCTTAAATAAAATAATCTCAGGTTCATAAAGTTTATTCTAAATTAATTTTAAAATACGGTAGTAAAATATGAGAAGGGATTTTATGTCATAATCTACTACACTGAACTAATAATAATAAATAATAATAATATTCTTCATTGTTTAATTACTACTGGATATCTTTTCTTTTTACTATAATTTTATTACCATAATAAAATAATGAAATAATATAATATGATCTTATATCTTCATGTAATGATATAATAAATATGTGGTAGCATTTTAATAATCTGACAAACAAAATATGTGTGGCAACTGATAGCATATAATTTAATATAATATTGTGATAACTGATTTATGACCAATAAAATAATGTAAGATTATGATTATTTAATTATAATGAATACCAATAAAATATTTAAAATTCTTAAAATAATTCTCTATTTATCTTTTGTGCAAAATTATATATTTGTTTCAATTATTATGCATATATCATGATTTCATGCAGCGATGTGGAGAAATAAATAACTTGGACACAAAATTTTTGAAATAACAAAATTTAACAAAGTTTATTACTAACAACAAATAAATAAACAATTTATTTACACTATTTACAGTGGATATCCTTAACTTTTTTACTTTACAGTTTGATCTACCGGGTTATAAAAAAAATAATTTATATTTCAATTATATCTTTATTTAGATTTAGGACAAAATTTAAAAAAAATGTTACTATTTGGTTTCTCATTATGGTTAACTTATTACAAATATATTTATCTACTTTATTAGCAACAGCATTTTATCCTTAATATTATTAAACTATCTTATTTTAAAAAAAATTCATAGGAAAATATTCTATAGAAACAAAATAATGAGTATGGATTTCTCAAAATATTAAAATTTTCATCTTGCAAAGTCAAAGATGTTACACAAAATATTATCCAAAATTCAGTACTAGATTTTAGTGTTTATCACACAATGTTTACTAATCATAATATATTCTTCTTTAAGCCTTACTTTAGTATGATATAAGTGTAATCATCAATATATTTCTGTTAATCAATAAACAAAAAATATACTATGCATATTGTTTACATAATTTACTTTGTACTATTGTATTTTAAAAATATGCAATACTTATTTTCTCTTAAAAAAAATAATACTAAAGCATTTAAAATTATTATCACTTTAAAGAAAATATTTTTGTTTAGATACTTTATTTTAAAAAAGTTTATATTTCATTTCCAAAATAAAATTCAAAATATATTCTATGATTCTTTTCTTTCCTTAGGATACTTTGGATCTTCAATTTTAAGTTATAACGTCCTATTCCTTCTAAGCAAATAAACCAATCTTATACAAAATGATAGCATAACCTAAGTTCTAAATTATTTATCATTTCTCTTAAACATATCTTACTGAACGATGCAGTTACATGAAATAAAGATAGCGAAAACAGATGCATAGGATTAAGGAAGAAAGCTAGAGTATTACTCTTAACATATCTCAAAATCATGGCACAGTGCGAAGAGGTATGACATTTACCTGCCTAATATCCTCTAGTACAGGGACGATGTTAAAGCTATTTCTTCAGCTTTATTAGAACATCAAATATTTAAAGAAATATAAACACTGTCCAAATAAAATATGTATCAGTCATAGGGCTTTGTTAACTATGCTGATATTCACATAAAGACTAAATATTATTTCCATTCCTTATAACATCCTATTTCTTAAAACATCATCTTGGTTTCCTGTTCACTAAGTACTTCCAAGCCACTATCTCAACATTATTTCTCAAGATTTTCCACATCTTACATCGATAAACAACTATCTGCATTTACAAAACAATAAATAAAATTCATTAATAGTTAAACAATCTAGCTGTTCCACAAGAAAAGTCTGCTTACTTCATTATTCTATATGTCTAATCATATGCAATCTACTTAGACAATATTTGAATATCCAATAACATGAAAATTTTAAAAGAATCACATAATTATTTGTTATGTTGGATTATATCACTAATAAAAAAAAATCGTCGTATGCATATTTTCAAATCAATCCTATCTCATAATGTTTTTTTAAAATGTTGTATGAAATGCGATACATATAAGTAAAAAAACTTTTACACTTCATTCTTCCAATTTATGGATGATCTAAAGAAAACAAAAAAAAACATACATTATAAATTATCAATAGTTATTATTATTACCAATAACCTTTATCTAGTCATCGTGTTCAGTAGGCTTCCTTTATCCACTTGAGCATTGCAGATATATAAAAAAAATTCACACCCATACACTTTATATTAAAATATTTTTAGCTAAATTATTAGATTGTTATATTATAAAATTTTAATATTAATAAATTAATGTTTTTATGTTTTTCCTAATCTTATATAAAAATTTAGATTTAAACTAGGTTAACAAAATAAAAGGAATCAAAACTATATTTACATATTTTCTTGACAATAGTTCCTGATAAGTCCAAAATGTTTATTATTTTCTCTAGAGTTTTAAAAATGTTCTCCTCCAAGCGCGTTAAAGTTTAAAATAAAAATAATTATTAATCCATTTAGTAAAATTTATAGAAAATAATCCTTGGTTTTAGTATTTAGGATGATAATTATTAAATCATTATATTAATTAATCCCGTGAAGCTTCTTAATCTTCTCTACCAATATTCTCTGCGTATCCGATGCATCAATCCATCTAATTTAACTTTAAAAATATTCGATAAACTTTTAAGTACTATTTGTATTTCCATGGATATATCTTTTATTCAACTATATGTTCACTTTTTTATATAAGTTTCCTTCTTAATACATTTAAACTTTTGTTTGGTATTTTTATATATCACTTTAAAAAACTTCAAGTACTTTTAAACAAATCTTTTCTAAATACATTTTTAAATAATTCCAAGACCGGATATTTTAATATCAAAAAATGCTTCTATAACATATTCTCCTGGGTTCTTTCTTAAATTCTTGAAAATATTTTTTAAAAATGTTACCTTCAGAAAGTATATAACATTTTACTCCTTTGAATATAATATTCTATAAAATAATTCATGAAATATAATTGTCTTATTACTATTTAAAAATAAATCTTGGATCAGCTTATAAATAATACGTTTCAATACATTTTTTAGACTCCATATAATGTCCAAGCTGTGGTTTTTATGTACCAGAACAGTTCTTCGGTGAAATATTAATAAAGCTGTATCAATAAATATTCCAAACATTTTTTCAGCATTACAATTTCTATCCATTTTATTCCGTAGTATATCCATTTTTTTATTGTGAAGCTTAGGTTAAACTTTTAGATAAAATATGACTGATAAAGGAACTTTAAAAAATTTAACAAAGCATGTTAAATGAAATTATTAAAATATTTTTTAGTTTACTCTCTCTTTTTTGCAAGTTACTTTTAAAATATTAATTAGTTTTTGCAAATAAATTATGAGAGAGTGCTAAAATTGACTAAAATAATAATTTTAAATACTATCTCTTCGATAGCTATAATTTACCTTTCTCTTGTTTCAATACATTATTAATCTCCCCGATAACTTAGTTACGACGATATTTATAGTCTGTAAGAGTACCTATTCCTATTGGTTAATTCTTACTTTAGCTTGAGAACAAATTTACATATTTTTAGTTTATAGTAGAATTGAATTTCAAAATTAGAAATTATGACATAATAAAATTTAAAAAATATTATTTAAAATACCACTTTTATTTCAATTATAACTTTATTTAAATTATTTAAACATTTAAAATAATTTTTAAAATAATTTTAATAACTTATTCCATTTCTTAATATTCAATTTATCTATTTTTATTTAAATAAAATATTTAATTTTTATATTATGAATGTATTCATCTTTATTACATCATTTAAGCATGTTATACGATAGTTAACTTAATATTTATTATTATTTACTTTTATGATAGGCAATAATTCTATACAATTCTATAATATAACTTTTAAAATATTTTAAACTTTATTATTAATTCAAACAAGCGTGTGTGAGAAAGTATGTAATATACAAGTCACATGATTAATAACTTTGACAGACGATTTTCAATCTATTTCTCTGCCTAGACTAATAAAATTGATACACTTATTATATTCTATAAAATAATTATAAACAATTTGGAAGAATAATTTTAAAAATATAGGACTAGATATAATTTTCACCATCATAAAGTTTATTTTTAAAATATACTGTATTAATTTTGACTATTTAAATATGATTACAAATTTAAATATAGCATTTATTAAATTATACATTTTAAACTATTAAAATCGAATTATTAAATATACTTTTAATATTTATAGCTGAGTTATTTAATATGGCCAGCTTTTACAACCATATGAAACAATATTTAAAGCTTTATATAACTATTTTTTAAATGATTTTATATACTACGTATTCTCTTTAGCTTCAAATTGTACTTTAAAGATATAATTGACTTAATACAATTACCATATTAAAAGAAAATATTCTAAATTTAAATTTTTTAGTAATTGACTGTTATAAACTATTACTGACCTATAGAAAAGGGCACAATATATATATTCTTAAACTTTCGCTTATTATTTCTAAATAATACATGGGTAATTTAAAAGTATTGCATTAAGTAATGTTATAGATGACTATTTATTAGTCTGCATTATAGTGACATGTTTATTCATGTTTAAAGAGGTTTATTTAAACTTCATTGTAACAATATTTCATACTCTGCAGTCAAGTTGCAATCTTTAAGTGTCCATATATATTCAATGGACAGTTAGTAAGAATGGATTTCCATTCTTGCTATTAAAAAGGTGAGAAGGTTGCCTTGACAGCAGTGAGAAATATTGGTTGCCATATTTACTGTGAATGTTTAGGTGGTGACTGGTTGGAACTTAATTATATATATATAATGAAAAATTTATTATATTTTCAATAAAATTATTATTTGTTAATGCTGGCTATTCCATATTTGAAATATTATTTATTAATTTGTATTTGCAATTGCCAAATTATTTTGATCTGTACACTTATATACAATATTGATTTGTTATATACATTGCGTGTGTTTGTAACAAAATGCTAAGAATTAAATTAATTTGTTTTATTATGATTTCATAATTTTTATGTTAATAATAAACTTGTATATTTGTTATGACATAATTTATTGAATCTGCTATTTTACTAACCTTTATGCTTATTGCTTTACATTTTTGTGTGTTCTGTCAGGAGGAAAACATAATGTTTTAAAGAAAAGGATTCTCGTTTTCTGAATAAGCTAACTATTGTTATATAAAACACACACACATTTCATTTATAGCAAATAGTATCATCTATTATCTGTTACAGTTCAAATATTTTGCATATATTAACAGAATTGTAAGCAACTCAAATATGTAATTGATTTACACTTGCCTAAGAATTGTTCTAATACATATTAATTATAAACATACATCATACTTTTGAACTTGTCTTTTGCAATTTGTTATTTCTATAATCATCAATACTGTATTCTTTAATAAAAGCATCCTCTTATTTGGTTTTCAAATATGCAGTCTGAAGCTCAGAATTAAGATATGGAAATTGGTTTTAAATTTTTGAAAATAAATATTTAGAATAATGCATAAATATGACAATTCAAAAAAGGATTTACCAATATTTATCTTTAAATATATATTATAACACAATTTAATAAATTGTTTATACAAGTTTCATAGTCAGCATAGCAATATGTTCTACTTGGACTTTATTATAAAGTTATGTATACTATAAAGAAATGTCATATTGTCTATAATAAAAACAACAGCGAAAATAAAATAATAAAAATCTTTTATTCCAGCCAAAGTTAATACACGTTAAAGAATTCATATTGTTACTTGTTCATTATTCACAATTATATAATTGTAAAATAATTTGAATCCCCCCCCCCCCAAATTTAAAGAATCTCACACAAAAAAATTATCATTTCAATGCAGTATTTTAAAAGTTATTGTTTTCATTTTTGTGTATGAAAATGAAATTAGAAAATATTTAGCTCAATGTGCTATACTGTCAAATAATGTAGTATAATTAACAATATATTAAAAACCTAATAAAAATATTTAATATTTTTAATGCTCATTTAATATTATATATAATAATTTATAAATAAATTTTCTTTAGGTATTAATAATCTGACCAAGGTATTTGTAGCTGTTAACTTCTTCTAACTCATCATAATCAATCTTTATTTTAATATTTTGAGAAAATCCATTGAACATTACTTTAGTCTTTTTAACATTTATCTTTAGTCCTACTTTCATCTGATAACTCCTGCAACATTTCCTGCAGCTCTAAAGCATTATTTGCAAAAACAATTACATCATCTGCAAAATCTAAATGACTTAAATAATATCCACTAACTTTCACTCCTTTATCTTCCCATTTTAATCCACAAAATACTTCTTGCAGCACTAACTGTAAAATATTTTGGAGATATGGAGCCACCCTGTCTTACACCCTTTTCGATGTTGACTTTTCCAGTATCATTATTTAATCTAATTGATGCTGTTGCATTTTTAGAAATATTCTTTAAAATATGACAACATCCTAGATCTATACCTTGATGATCTAATGGCTTTAACCACTGAAGAAATGTTTATAGAATCAAATGCCTTTTCATAATCTACAAATACAAAGCATAATGTCAACTCATATTCGTTTAACCTTTCTATAACTTCTCTCAATACCTGGATATAATCTACTGTATTAAAACCACTTTTAAATCCAGCTTGTTCTCTTGGTTTGCTGGAAATCCAATGTTCTCTGTAGATGAGTTGTAATTATCTTGGTAAAAATTTTGTATAAAACTGATAAAAGACTGATAGGTCTGTAATTTCTAATATCTTCTTTATCACCTTTTTAAAATATTCATATTAATACTACATTCTTTCAATCATCTGCTACATCTTTATCATTTAGGCATTTGGTATATAACTTTGCTAAAAATATATATATATATTTCTTCGCCTGATTCTTTTAATATATTATTTATAATTCTGCCATTACCTGGAGCCTTTCCTTTCTTCATAAATTTAATTGCATGTCTCACTTGTTAATTTAAAATTTTGGGCAATTTGGAAGATATAATAGTTATAGGAAGTACTTGTTCTTTATTACTATATAATTTTTGATAGAAGTCTTCTACCCATTTCATGATGACATCTCTCTGTTTAGTAATAATCGCATCTTTTTTTCTTATTGCAGATGTTTCCTACCAATACCAAAATGTTGTTTTACACTCTTGAGACTTTTATTTTCTTCTACTGCTAATTCACAGTTATACTTTCTTATATCATCTTGAACTCTTTTGTGCACCATTTTACAAAATTCGAGATATTCAATTCTTTTTAATGCAGTATTTTTGTATATCTTCATATTCCTTCTTTTCATCATAAATTCGCTAGTCTCAGTAGAAATTTTATTGGTCAATTGCTGCTTTTTTCTATCAGCTATCTTTGTTGCAGTTTTTAAAAGTGTATCATTTATTTTCTTATTAATTTCATTCAAATCTGAATCATGTTCAAAATCTACTAATACTTGAAAGTGATTTGTAAGTTCTAATTTAAATTCATTAGAATGTTTCTGAAGATTAGGAATATCAACTGTAAATATTGTTTTTCTTAATAATTTTTGTCTCTCTAATTTTGCATTAACACTTATCTTACATCTTACTAATCGATGATCACTTCCTATGTTAAATTATTAAGAACATTATAATCTTGAAATATGTATTTTCTGTTAGTCAAAATATAATACAATTCTGCTGTACCTTCATTTGGATGCTTGCATGTTGATTTCCTTTTAACATTTTTCTTAAAAAAAGAAAAAAAAAATAGAATTCATAATATAAAGTTTTTCTTTTTCTGCAAACCCAACAAGTCTATGTCCTCTCTCATTTCTATTCCCCTGATTGCGGACCCAGGCTGCCATTTGATGATGACTTTTTATTTAGGTACTTACAACTCCAGATCACTTTCAAGTGAAGGAAGATTGCAAGAATTAGAAGAAGAACTGTCTTATATTAAATGGGACATTATTGGACTTTGTGAAGTTAGAAGAAAAGGAGAAGAAACAATTGATTTAAAAAGTGGACATATACTCTATTATAAAGGCACACATATTGGAAATACAAGTGGAGTAGGATTCATTATAAATAAAAAGTGGAAGAATAACATTGTGGAAATTGATGGTGTATCAGATGGAGTGGCAAGATTAGTTATACAACTTAATAGCAGATACCAAATGCAGATAATTCAGGTTTATGCCCCAACAAGTTCTCATAGTGATGAAGTAGTAGAAGATTTTTATATGGATGTACAAAAGGCTTTTGATCAGAGTAAACAACATTTTAAAATTGTTATGGGAGACTTTAATGCTAGATTTGGTAAACAAATGAAAGATGAAATTGCTGTAGGTAATTTTGGTTATGGTAATAGAAATGAGAGAGGACATAGACTTGTGGAGTTTGCAGAAAAAGAAAAACTTTATATTATGAATTCATTTTTTGAGAAAAATGTTAAAAGGAAATGGACATGAAAGCATCCAAATGAAGGTACAGCAGAATTGGATTATATTTTGACTAACAGAAAATACATATTTCAAGATTGTAATGTTCTTAATAAATTTAACACAGGAAGTGATCATCGATTAGTAAGATGCAAGTTACGTGTTAATGTAAAACTAGAGAGACAAAAATTATTAAGAAAAACAATATTTACAGTTGATATTCCTAATCTTCAGAAACATTCTAATGAATTTAAATTAGAACTTACAAATAGGTTTCAAGTGTTAGGAGATTTTGAACATGATACAGATTTGAATGAAATTAATATGAAAATAACTGATACACTTTTAAAAACTGCAACAAACATAGCTGGTAGAAAAAAGCAGCAATTGACTAATAAAATTTCTATACTGAGACTAGAGAATTTATGAAGAAAAGAAGGAATATGAAGATATACAAAAATGATGTATTTAAAAGAATTGAATATCTCGAATTTTGTAAAATGGTACGGAAAAGAGTTGAAAATGATATAAGAAAGTATAACTGTGAAATAGCAAGGAAAGCTGTAGAAGAAAATAAAAGTTTCAAAAATGTTAAACAACATTTTGGTATTGGTAGGAAATTTATATCTGCAATAAGAAAAAAAGATGGAATTATTACTAAAAAGAGAGATGACATCATGAAATTGGTAGAAGATTTTTATCAAGAATTATATAGTAATAAAGAACAAGTACCTCCTATATCTATTACATCTTCCGAATTGCCCAGAATCTTAAATGAAGAAGTGAAACATGCAATTAAGTGTATGAAGAAAGGAAAGGCTCCAGGAAATGATGGAATTATAATTGATATATTAAAAGAAGCAGGTGAAGAAATAGAAACAATTTTAGCAAAGTTATATACCAAATGTCTAAATGATAAAGATGTACCGGAAGATTGGAAGAATGCAGTAATAATATTAATATTTAAAAAAGGTGATAAAGAAGATATTAGAAATTACAGACCTATCAGCCTTTTATCAGTTTTATATAAAATTTTTACCAAGATAATTACAACTCGTCTACAGAGAACTTTGGATTTCCACCAACCAAGAGAGCAAGCTGGATTTAAAAGTGGTTTTAGTACAATAGATCATATCCAGGTATTTAGAGAAGTCATAGAAGAACGAATATGAGTTGTCTTTATGTTTTGGATTTTATAGATTATGAAAAGGCATTTGATTCTATACACATTTCTTCAGTGATTAAAGCATTGGATCATCAAGGTATAGATCCAGGATATTGTCATATTTTAAAGAATATTTATAAAAATGCAACAGCAACAATTAGATTACATAATGATACTGGAAAAATCAGCATTAAGAAAGGTGTAAGACAAGGTGACTCCATATCTCCAAAACTCTTTACAGCAGTGCTGCAAGAAGTATTTGGTGGATTAAAATGGGAAACTAAAGGAGTGAAAGTAAATGGAGAGTATTTAAGTCATTTAGATTTCACAGATGATGTAGTTGTTTTTGCAAATATTGCTTCAGAGCTGCAGGAAATGTTGCAGGAGTTAACAGATGAAAGTAGAAAAGTAGGACTAAAGATAAATGTTAAAAAGACTAAAGTAATGTTTAATCGATTTGCTCAAAATATTAAAATAAAGATTGATTATGAAGAATTAGAAGAAGTTAACAGTTACAAATACCTTGGTCAGATTATTAATACAGATGGAAACATAATGGAGGAAATTAACCATAGAATTAAACTTGGTTGGAGTGCTTTTGGTATAAATAACTTGATACTAAAAGGAAATATGCCTATGTGTTAGAAAAGGATGGTTTTTAACAAATGTGTTTTACCAGTTCTTACTTATGGATCTGAGACTTTGACACTTAATAGAAGAGCAATACAGAGACTTCAGACCACTCAAAGAAGTATGGAGAGGTGTATGTTGGGAGTAACAAGAAGAGATCGAAAACACAATGTATGGGTAAGACAACAAACAGGTGTTACTGACCTTATTGAAAAAATTAAAAAATTGAAATGGAGTTGGGCTGGACATATTGCTAGAAGAGATGATAATAGATGGACAATTGAAATTTTAAACTGGGTTCCAAGAGTTTGTAAAAGACCCAAAAAGAGACCACATGTGAGATGGATGGATGAAATAAGAAAATGTGCAGGGGTGTTGTGGAGAAGAGAAACTAAAGATCGGAGAAGGTGGATTAAACTTGGAGAGACCTTTCATCCTGCAGTGGATTGATAATGGTTGACGATGATGATGAACCAAAATTACCTTCAGTACTTTCATCTTTCATTTGTTTACTAATTCTAGCATTAAAGTTTCCCATAACAATGTTAAAATGTTGTTTACTCCGAACAAAAACCTGTTGTACATCCATATAAAAATCTACTACTTCATCACTATGAGAACTTGTTGGGACATAATCTTGCCACTCTGTCCAATACAATATCAAACTCCATAATGTTGTTCTTCCACTTTTTATGTATAAGGAATCCTACTCCACTTATATTTCCAATATTTGTGCCTTTATAGTAGAGTACATGTCCACTTTTTAAATCAATTGTCTCTTCACATTTTTTTCTAACTTCACAAAGTCCAATAATGTTCCATTTAATATAAGACAGTTCTTCTTCTAAGTCATGCGATCTTCCTTCACTTGAAAGTGATTTGCAGTTGTAAGTACCTACATAAAAAGTCATCATCAAATGGCAGCCTTGGTCCACAATCAGGGCATTCTTAGCACTCTCCGCCTTCGACCACCAACCCGCTACTTTGGTTGGTGACTTTACAGCCTCCTGGAAATAAGGAGCATGATTTACCTTTGTCTGTCATGATTGTATATATTTATTGCAAAAATATTTATCACTTACACATACATTCATTCTGCTCATCAGGCAACTGAGAAAAAAGACCATGGTGTTTCTTGATCTTAAACTCAGAGGTACAACGTCAATAAACTCACCAGCCTGGCTGATGCATGTTGGTGAGCAGCCCATCCATGTTCGTATACTAAATGAATAATCACAAAGTAATAACAGCTGCAACGACAAGAACGTTTGGAGTTGATATTAGGATAAATACATCAATAATTATTCCTAATCATTTATCGGATTAGAGATTATCTTTAGCCAAGCTATATACTTTAAATCTCAGTTAAAAAAAGAATATATCTATATCTTTATAAAGTAAGAATAATTAAAAATCTATGTGTTAAATATGTATCATTTACATTTCAGTAGCTAATATTTTTTTCTATTGATTTCGCTAAAGCAGTAGGGTATATGAGCACAGACTTTCACATGACTCACCACTCTCCACTCTATTTAATAATACTGATACACTCAAGCACATATATGCTGAAAAGATGAATAATCACCAATATACGTATTTCATGCTAAACCAGCAATCATCAGTTGGTCCAGATTATCATCTCCCACACATATATACTATAAGTGCTCAGATATATATTAAGATAGACAATTTTCATACTTTAATGGACAGGCTCCAATCTACTACACTCTCCAACTCTTCAACCGTCCATCCAATTGAAAATCTGATGATGGGATGCTTGAAGGCCACCCTGAGGCCGAGATTCTTGTCACACCCATGCTGACCTAAAGTAAATCTGAACCCCACATGTACAGGACATAATCCATTAAATACATATGCAAGGATGGGCAGACATCTCTATAATGTAATAACTGAAACACAGGCTTATTATATACCTGTGTCTATATATGTAATATAGGGTATATGAGCACAGACTTTCACATGACCCACCACTCTCCACTCTATCTAATAATACTGATACACTCAAGCACATATATGCTGAAAAGATAAATAATCACCAATATACCCTATATTACATATATAGACACAGGTATATAATAGGCCTGTGTTTCAGTTATTATATTATAGAGATGTCTGCCCATCCTTGCATATGTATTTAATGGATTATGTCCTGTACATGTGGGGTTCAGATTTACTTTAGGTCAACATGGGTGTGACAAGAATCTCAGCCTCAGGGTGGCCTTCGAGCATTCCATCATCAGATTTTCAATTGGATGGACTGTTGAAGAGTGTAGTAGATTGGAGCCTGTCCATTAAAGTATGAAGATTGTCTATCTTAATATATATCTGAGCACTTATAGTATATATGTGTGGGAGATGATAATCTGGACCAACTGATGATTGCTGGTTTAGCATGAAATACGTATATTGGTGATTATTTATCTTTTCAGCATATATGTGCTTGAGTATATCAGTATTATTAGATAGAGTGGAGAGTGGTGGGTCATGTGAAAGTCTGTGCTCATATACCCTATATTACATATATAGACACAGGTATATAATAAGCCTGTGTTTCAGTTATTAAAGCAGTAGCTACATTATATCGCATCGCATACAGAAGCCTTTCTCAAAAAAAAATGTTTATATTATTCATTTTCTCTAAGTCTAAAATATTATCTTTTCATTTACTTTTAAAAAAGAATTTATCTAACAATTTTGGTAAGACACTAATATTATTAGGTTAACAGATATTTGGTTTATAGATATTTATTTGGCATATTAGTTTTATAATATAAATTAATAAAACGTAAGAGTGTTAAAAATAACGTTTACTTTGGGGAATAGAATCATTATTAGAATGCGTGTTTATGTGTTGTCAATATCCAATTTATCCTTATTTACTGTATATATTTACAGCCAAAAATAGAAAAAATTGTAATGTCTTCGCCCCTAAGTTTTTCAGAGGGGTAGAAAAACACAATCCGATCGATAACATAAACGAGTACAAAGAATTATAGCTAAAATATATGAAACTCGGCTGAACAACTCTTAAAACAGTTGTGTCGCAAATAGCTCTTAATAGCTTTACATATCCAACTTCTTCTGTTAACAAGACTGTAACAACTGCGCGATGTTTTCCTTTAGCAGTTTATATATCCCTCTGCGTTCTTTTGTTAAGTCTTATCTGCTACATTCCGAAATCTTAATCACGTGTTTTCAAACTCCGTTTTGATTGTTCTTAAATTTAATTAGTTATTTTTATCTCTGATAAAAATAATCCCCACAACTTGTTTTTAATTATAATTATTTCCATTATAATTAGTTATTTTTATTTTCAATTAAAAATAAATCCCCCCAGTTTGTTTTCAATTATAATTATTTTCCATTATAATTATTTTTACTTTCAACTAAAATAAGCGAAAACTTCTGGAGTAAATTGTCTCTAGTAAACTCGCTGTTTATTTCTCAACAAACGAATACACTTCCTCCCCTCACTCTCCAGAAGTTAGAGTTTATTTATGTTACACATAATCATCTAATCTGCGCGGTTTTCTTTTATCCCTTACAGGTCTGGGCGATTTCTCTTTTTCAGCTTGGAGAAACAATTGATTTTTCCGATTAATCGATATAACCTTGAAATTTGTGTAAACTCTTCTTTTTCCTCGCTGCTTTGAAAGCTTTTTTCTCCTGCTTGGAGAAACTCTGGGTTTTTTTCCGTCCTCGGTTTTTGTCTCTGGCAGCTCACTGTCCCACAATTGCTGCTCTTCCAAAAAATCCTTGAAAGTATCTGTTTCACTTTCACCTTCCGCCATCCTTTCTTGTAGTTCCCTTTGTCCGGATAATTCTGACATGGCGAGTTCACTTTTTAAATGTTCACTCGATCTTTCAAAACTCTGACATTCTGAAAATTTGCTTTGTAATTTTTCACTAAGTTCTGAATTTTGTTGTTCAAGTTCTTCTTTTAATTTATTTAATTCATAAACATCCAGTTTTAATTTGTGAACTTCTTTTGATAGTTCTTTAGTCATCTTTTCATATTGTCTACTAGCAATGCTACATTCTAATTCTGTTACTCAATTCTGTTACTCGTTGTCTAGAAATCTTCAATCCTATTTGAAATTCTTTCAGTTCATTTTGTACTTTGGAATTATAACTTTTCAGTTCCTGTAACTGCAAGTTGAATTGTAGATTGCATCTTTTTCTGAAGCATGATAGCTAATTGTTGGTTACTTGACTCCAATTTTTGTAGTTTAGTGATCTCTCTTTGTCTTTGCGAAATGGTCCTATCTCTCATGGCAAATCTTTGCCCCTTAGTTGACACATAGTTAATAGCATATGTTGTACCATCTGTATCTGGATTATATTTTGTTTGACATGGTTTTTTTGCATACAGCTGCTAAATGTCCTTTAAATCCGCAGTTAAAACAGTTTTCTTTTCTCCATTTGCAATTCTTAGATACATTGGCAGTTTTACCACAGCAGAAACATTTCACTGCTAACATTGTCTCCCTCTTTATATTTTCATTCTTCAGCTGCTGCCTTTGATCTATTTTATAAACTGCCATTTTGCTGGTCTCTTCTGAGTTGTTTCTAAAAGCTATGGCTTGCTCAATTATTGTTTTATATTCTATTCCTTTTTAATAGCCACTTTGTATGATAAGTTGCTTTCCGTTAACAACGTCAGTCGAAATCTTTCATCGTGCATTCCCCACAATAATTGATCCAGCAAAGCTTGTTCTAAAAATTCGCCATAATTGCCGTTTTTGCCAACTGTTTTAATACTATATCATAGTCTTTAATTTTTTTCTCCCTGGCTTGCTTTCTATTTCTAAAAGTTAATCTAGCTACGTGTCTAGACGGCTTCGGGCTAAAATAGTCCATTAATTTTTTACCTATATCTTCAAACTGTACTCCATCGGTTATCGGTCTGTCCCATAATTTATTAACAATTTCTATAACTTTATGCCCAACTAAACATAAAAGTGCAGCCACTTTTTTTTCATTATCTTTTATCCCATTTAACTTGAAAAAATTTTCCAATTGCATTATATAGAGAGGCCATCCCTCGGCATTTTCAATACTAAATTTAGGAATACTGCTTTGTCCTAACGACATTTTGCTGTTTCCAATAGTATCAGTTGACTTTCTCATCTGGCTTATTCTTTCAAGTTTCACTAGGTTTGAAACTTTAGACTGTGCCAATCTTTTAATGTATTCGCCCCTAAGTTTTTCAGAGGGATTGAAAAACACAATCCGATCGATAACATAAATGAATACAAAGAATTATAGCTAAAATATATGAAACTTGGCTCAACAATTCTTAAAACAGGTGTGCCACAAATAGCTCTTAATAGCTTTACATATCTAACTTCTTCTGTTAACAAGACTGTAATAAGTGCGCATAAATGCGCGATGTTTTCCTCTAGCAGTTTATATATCCCTCTGCATTCTTTTGTTAAGTCTTATCTGCTACATCCGAAATCTTAATCGTGTGTTTTCCAACTCCATTTTGATTGTTATTAAATTTAATTAGTTAATGATAATGTTTTTAATTATAATTATTTCCATTATAATGTTATTTTTATTTTCAATTAAAAATAAATCCCCACAGTTTGTTTTCAATTATAATTATTTTCCATTATAATTATTTTTACTTTCAACTAAAATAAGCGAAAACTTCTGGAGTAAATTGTCTCTAGTAAACTCGCTGTTTATTTTCTCAACAAAAGAATTTCGAATGCGTTCTGGAGCTGCCATCCAAGAGCTTTTGCTATACTTTGCTATTCTACCATTGCACCAAACCATGGAGGATATAAAATAATATGATAATAAGAAAAGTGGATGACTTAGTAGGTAGGTAAGATATATATATATAGTTTTAAAACATTTGAAAATTGTTTGAGGTTTTCACCAGGAAAATTACTGGTATTCAATTACTAAAAGTTTCAAAATTAAATTTTGTTAATGAATTTATTTAGACAAAGTTTTATACTTTGGAAATATTAAGAAAAAAAATTCAACTTTAAAAAATTTCAAACTGTCAAACCGTATGTTTTTTTTAACATCTCAATGATTATAATCATTAGCATTTAAACCATTTTGACGTCATGATTAAATGAAAGTAATTTATTGGCTGTGATCAAACCTATCCTTTCTAAATGGCCAGAATAATTTATTTCAAGAAATATGCAATATTAAATCATCAGTAATATATAAATACTTGATTAAAAAAATGGGAAGAGGGCATGAAAGATGAGGTTGTTAATAGTATTAGACCACTAAACATCACATGATCACCATTATTTCTTATGCTTCTGACATCCATTGATTACTCTGGCTTGCACTGAGTGGTAAAACTACATGGAGATGTTAATAGTAAATGATAAGAATGCTAGAAAAATAAACATTCATTACATAATTGAATATGTGAAAGAACTAATGAGGATTAACCATCCCACATAAACTAATTGCTGTATATTTCTCCTCTATCTAGAAGCATAAATAGCACTCCAAAGTTAGTACAAACTCAGAAAGAAGCCGTATCCTAAAGAAAATAACACAAAGATAATAGAATGGAATTATTGATAAGATTATTAATTACAGAATTTATAAATTCCTAGTTTTAATTGTAATATCTGGCATAAAATGTTTTCTTCATGTTTTTGTTTTTATGAAACCTTATATCTTTTTAGAAACACTTAATATTTCACATAATTTATAGAAAGCTGTTGTTTGTAGCAGGTCTAAAGTCCTTGGATGGATTCCAGTCTAGCACTTCTGGCAGTCAGACTTTTTATGAACTTTCAAGAAATAAAGTCATTTGATTATTATTTTTATTAGCATGTGATATTCAGATTTATGTAAAAGGGTTGGATTATACTGATTAGAAAAGGGTGGGATTTCAAATTACAAGGTGATTTAATACATAAAAAATTGTATTATCCATTAAACTAAAGAAGGAGGATAAAACAATGGGAAGGTGCTAGAAACCAAGATGTGAAAAAATGGAGGATATTTGGGATTGTTTATATAGAGATATCTGAGATTTTAAAAGAATAATTATAAATTACTAATTAAATATGACATGAATGACTATATTAATGAAACTTATTTAGTGAAGAAAATGAATGGAGCAGTATTAAAATGAATATGTGAGAATGTTGACTGAAATGGAGGGGAAGTTACCATGGTTGACTGTATCTGAAGTATGCTGTTAATTGTGTATTCATAGATAAAGAAGAATTAGAAGGAATAAATAGGATTAAAATGTTTTATGAGTAAGAAAAAAGATGTAGTAGTGGTTCCAATTTTATATTGATAGATATTTGTGATTAAGTCAAATAAATTTTTGATTTTGGGGAAATATATACTAGTTCGCTTGTGTGTGTAGCTCAATTGTTCTCAAAGCTGTATACTATTACCAAATAGATAAATAAGAACTAACGAGCTTAGCGCTTTCGAAGTGTCCAGCCTTCATAATCGTAGCTTAACTGTTAATAAGGTTAACGATATGCAAATTTATGCTGATTATGCTAGATATTCCATTTCCTCAATAAAGCATAATGTCCAGCATAATCAGCATAAATTTGCATATCATTAATCTTATTAACAGTTAAGCTATGATTATGAAGGCTGGACCCTTTGAAAGTGCTAAGCTCGTTTGTTCCTATTTATCTATTTGGTAACAATATACAGCTTTGAGGACAATTGCATTACACATGGAAGCAAACTATAATTAATAGATATTTATAAGGGTAAGTTATGAAATTTATCAAGAAGTTACAAGGATAGCTAAGAAATAAACAGTGAGATTAAATTGAGTAGCTTTAATAGTACCTTGGAAAGAAAGATGGTGATTTTAAAAGTTATGAAGTGTTACGGATATGATGAATATTGCAAATAAATTTATTTGCAACTAACAGAATTAATAAGAAAAAAATGGAAGATAAACCTTTAAAAAATGTAAAAGAATGAAGAAAGATATACAGTTAACCTATTTTTTTTAAAAAATACTAGAGGACATAAACAAAAAAAGAAATACTTTGAATGGAATCAAGAAGGGAATGCAATAAATTTGATAGGCTAATGATAAAAGAAAAGATTATGAAAAAAGTTTTGGATATAAGAAGAGAAAAAAGAAAAAGATGTATTATTATTAAATGCAGAAAAAGAGAGTGTATAGGTAAGGAAGCCCTTGAAGGAAAATTTTAAATGAATTTATAATTTTGAGTGAAGGAGAGTTAATGGTGAAAATGATTCATTAGAGAGCTTAGTTGTGAGAAGATGAATAGAGTGGCAGATGCAGAATTGAATAAAGTAAGAGAACCATTGAAAAAACGAGAAAGAGGGTGAGATAATACAGCAGCTGAAATGGTAGGTATAGGTAAATGGGCAAACCTTAGTTTACAGAAGTTTACAATAAAAATATAGTTAATAAAATGAGATTTGTTGTGAAAATTACATTATTATTTAAATGAAAGGGAAATGATTTTAGGCTGTAAACTACCTATCTGTCAATAGCAATAACTTCCATAGTTTATACAGTATTTATCTATTAGTAGATGGAGTTAAGAGTTGCACGGAAGAAATGGAAATTTTGGAAAAGTTTTGGAATTAATTTTGTTGAGAAAGATTGATGGGAGGGAGTTCATAATATATTATACTTCATTTGATTGAAATATAAAGAAAATCAGCCATTAGTATTGCATTTTTAAATAAAGAAAAAGGTTTAAATACAATATATATTGTGGAAAAGTCTTGAAAATATGCGAATAGATTTAGAGTATTAAGATTGATTAAGAGTCTTTACAAAAGATATTTGTAAGAACCTATTGGGGAATATAGAATCAGTGAAGATATATGTAAAATTGAGTAGAAACAAGGATCTTTTACTAAGTGAACTGATGAAATAAATATGGATAGCTGTGAGAGAATTCTATATCAGAAGCATAAGAATGTATAATATTCTGGGTTGTTGGTTTTTTTTTTTTGCAAATGATATATTTCTTACAGACAGTATAGAAGGCATGGAGTGGTCAATAAAGAAGTGTGAAGAGGCAGAAAAAGATATAAAAATTAAATTTATTGAAAAAATCTCTTAAGATTCTAATATTAAATAGAAAAGATAAAACAAGTATGGAAAATGGCAAATATTTATCTTGAAGAAGTGGAGAAGTATAGGCATTTAAACACTTTGTTAATGAAAAAAAGAATTATGCTTCAGAATTAGTTTGATAAGAAAAACAAAAAATAGAAATCAGATTGATTAAAAATCTGGCATATTTCTTATATAAAAAATGTGATGTAAAATTGTTTGGAAAAGGATGTTGGTGTCTGCTTTAACATCTAGACTTGTTGCAATTTGTATTGACCAGAGAATTCAAACATTTTTAGATAGGGTAATGCATTGGATGATGAATAGTGGGCAGTGGGAAATGAAGTGGACTTTATTTTAATGCAAAAAATCAAAAGTATGCTTAAAATGTATGGATGATAATAGATTAATAAAAATAGCATTTAATGAGATATTGACTTGATAAAATATTCTTTGAGTCAATAAGATTTTATGATTTGCAAAGTTAATAGCTGAACAGGTATATAATCATAAGGAATAAGAAGTGGATAAGTGTGTTGGGGTAAAAGAATCAAAATTATATAAAACAAATAGGAATAAAAAAATATATAATGAAAACATAACATTAAAGGAAGCTTTTCATTATATGTTACAAAGGCAGAAACTTTAGATCTAGGAAAGAGGGCAAAAATATTGTAAGATTTAAGATTGTATATGTAATTTATGATGAGATGAAGGAAAGTATTGACCACTTATTGAATGTTAGAAAAGGTTCATTGGAATGTAAGAGAACCAACAAGATAAACATTTTATGGTTTTTGTATAGGTTTTTGTCAAAAAATTGGGAAAATATGGTATCAGGGTAGTAGAAGTATTGAAATGGATTTTATTAAAATGGGTTAAGAGGAATAAAATAAGTGAACCAAGATTAGAAAAATAATTTGGGAATAGGAATAAGAAATAGATGGATTTATTATTGTTTGTAATGAATTTTGAGAGTGGAATTCTTAACTTGATTAATGGTTTTAAGGCACATAATCTATACTTGGAAACTTTTATTTAAGAGAAGTCATTTTATATTACAGATCTACAAGAAGTGAAATAGAAGTATTTATAATTCAATTTTCAGCCAAAAAGTATATTTAAAAATAACATGAAAATAATTTATTCAGCAAAAAAAATAAAATATAAATAATTGTTATTGAATTTATGAGAAGAAATACATTAAATAAATGTGTGAAAATAATATGTATATCAAGGAAAGCAATAAAGAATGAA
This sequence comes from Epiperipatus broadwayi, assembly GCA_028023455.1. Lineage (NCBI taxonomy): Eukaryota > Metazoa > Onychophora > Udeonychophora > Euonychophora > Peripatidae > Epiperipatus > Epiperipatus broadwayi. Next base: position 1,909,800 of record JAQFVV010012538.1, on the reverse strand, counting down.
ATGGTCGTTTCCTATTTTATATTGAATTATGGTGAAAAGTTAAGTAAAAACATGAAAATAAATAATATTTTAGCAAATACAGTAAAACAAGTAAATAGGAAAATAATTGACAACAAAAGTGTTGAAGTAATCTATAGCAATTGAAATGCATATATGAAGTCAGTTGCATTTTAATATTAAATGAAAGCACAAAAAAACAATCAATCTTACAGAAAAAGTGAATGAAAATAAAACATGAAAATAATTTGCATTTTATTGAGCAAAAATTAATCCATAGTAATAAGTGTATTTTGAATTTTTATCCCCATCTAGTAATATAGTATGAAAATAGTGAAATGTGAAACGTGACTCCATCTATATGTAATTCTATGATTAATTTCATCAGTTTTAATTTTCATCTATTGAATATTGTTTTACTCTTTAGTATTAGTCTGTAGTTCTACATTCTTACTTTCATTTAATAATTTTTGCAATATCATATGCAAAATCTACATGATTTGAATTATTTCCATATATTTTTATTCCTTTAGTTTCCCACTTTAATCCACAAAATTGCTGTAAAAAATCTTGGAAATATGGAATCATTCCGTAGTATACTCTTCTCAATGTTACTCTTCTTACTATATATTGGTCAGGGGGGCACTTTTGCGTTCATAAGATCTTTTTATTTTTAAAATGTTGTGATCGATTTGTTGTCATAGGTGATCGACTTGGTTATAGGCGTGGTTTAAGTGGAGGGAGGTGTGAAATACATATTTATTTTTGTATATCTGCCTAGTAAAAAATAATTATTTAATGGGCCAAAAAACTCATGTCCAGGGGAATTAAAGCAACATGAGTAATTATTAACAATATTTATTAATTCAAATTAGCCACATTAAGTCAAGACTAAAAATATTATTTTCGGTAATGATATGCCTTAGTGGACTTCACCTATCTAGAATTGAAAAAAAATTTAGAACAAAAAATAAAATAACAAAAAAACTTAAAAATGTTGACTTAATTTGTTTCACTCGTTATCCGACAGCTCTTGCCAGATTGGCCTCGCGATTGACTAAAATTGGCTTTGCGATCGACTGGTGGATCACGATCGATTTCTTGGGCACCCCTGATATCTATAATCACTGCTGCCATATTTTAATAGATAGTCATCCAGAAATGATAATATACTGGATACTCTTGATGATATAGAAAATATAATCAAATACATTTTCATAATCTACAAATGCAAAACAATAGTAGTTCATATTTATTCATTTTTTTCTATAACTTTTCTCAATATTTGATGTGATCCACTGGGCTAAAACTACTTTTAAATTAATTTTAAATTGGTTAGAGTACAAAGTTTAGTATAAATGAGTTATAACTATCTTGTTAAAGATTTTGCATAAAACTGATTGAAAACTAATACAGCTGTAATATCTTTCTTAAATATCAATATTACTTTGCATTCTTGTAATCACCTGGTACATCTTCATTATTTATACATTTAGTATACAACTTTATTAACAATTTTTCTATTTCTTCATGGTTTTTTTTAAAATATCAGTAATAATTACATTTTTTGTAATTTCTTCTTTCTTATATATTTAATTGTATATCTTACCCTTTCATTTAAAATGCTTGACAATTCAACAGATATAGTAATTGTGGCTGTTAATTTGTTATCCTCTTTATTACTATAGAATTCTTTGTACAATCCATGCATACATTTGATATCATGCTTTTTTAAAGTAATTTATCTCTTCTTATTGCTTAAATAACTTTTTGTCAAATACCAACATATTTTCTTCATACTTTTGAAACTCTTATAGCTTTCCTTGGCAATTCGCAGCTGTTTTCTCGTGCCCTTATTAACTTTTTTCATACCATTTCATAGAACTTAAGATATTCAATTATTTTTAATAGATTATTTTAAAATATTCTCTATTTTTTTATATATTCTTTTGAAAATTGCTGTTATTTTGTATCAGCTATATTTTTTACAGTTCTTAATAGAATATCACAGCTTATTGATGTCAATTAAGTTCAAACTGTTTTCAGTGTCTGCCAATACATTAAAAAATGATTAGCAATTTATAATTTCAATTTATTGGGATATTTGTCAACATTAGGAATCTCAGTTAACAATTCAATTTTTTGAAAATAGTTTTGTCTCTAGTATTGTTTTAAAATATGTCTTACATCTAATTATTCAATGATAATTTATTATGTCTTATCTCTTAAGAATACTACAATTCTGAAGTATGTATTTTGTATAAAACTATAATAATTCTGTTGTACTTTTATTTCAATGTTTTCATGTACATTTCAGTTTAGCATTTTTTTTTTTTCAAATAAAGAATTCATAATATACATTTTTTTATTTTCTGTGAATTCCACAAATCTGTAGCCATTCCCATTTCTATCACATCACCAAATTTATCCCCAACACTTATTCCATCATTTTCCAATTCTAGAATTAAAATCTCCATTACAATTTCAAAATGTTCTTTGCTCTGATCAGAAGCATTTTCTATACCCCTGGGTCTCTTTTTATGTGGTAAATAGGTTCCACAGAAAATCCACATTAAAAAAATCGCACAAAAATAGACTTAACTTACTTTGAAAAATTTGAGATATGTTCCAAAATTTTCAAAAATTGCATAAAAGCAAAGCAATAAGGTAAAATTACTTTAAAATTCGTATAAAAAAAAATAAGGAAATAAAGTATGACTAATAAAAAATTTCAAATATTTGAAAAAAATTCATACAAGACAAACTTTTTTTATTAATTATTTAATTTTATTAAAAACAATGTTTTTATATATAATTTATTTTACATTTTTTCATACATTTTAAAATGATTATCGTTATTTGACAATATGTGGTTCGTTTGTAAACTGGTAAGACATCAGATTTGTCACAAGATGTGCTGTGTTAATGGTTTTCTGTCGACAATGTAATCGGTAATTAAACTTTGAGACGATGATTTTACTAATTGTTTATGAAGCTCGCAATTTCCAGACTGCTATGTCTAGCTGTTAGAAAATGCACTTCCACGAGTGCAACTATATATATAACATCCTTCCACAAGTGTGTTAATAATGACTAACAGTTAAATTTTCTTTTATACACATATATACATGGAGAAACTGGTACTTGTGAACCTTGTCCAATGTGGCCACTTGCGCAGCCTAAGTTACAGCCTATAGAACAGTTCTGTTCATATTAGCTGTTAGCAGACCTAGATGGTGTTGCACATGTGCTTGGCATCACTATGGAAATAGTGCATGATGTGAGGGTGTATGGAAGTCAACTGGCCATAAGTGTTTTAATGTGCATTTGAAGTAACGATCTTAAAACTTACCTGACATACTATTACATAGTAATAATCGTAAGCCCGTCGCCACGTTTCCCTCCACATCTTGGAAGTGAAAAAAATTTCAAAAGGGTAGGTCACAGAACCATTTCACATAAGTCACGTGAAAAGGCACGTTTGCGGGAGAAGAGCTACGAGAGTAAAAACTGGCTGTGTTTGCAGCAAAACTAAACCATCAGATCCACCCTCCCCCTGCACATTCCAGCACATGCTGAAAGCTTTGAAATTTATTAAATAATGTTGTTTCGTAAATTTTTTAAAAAGATTTTTAAAAATTGTCGGAGAACAGACAGCAAAAAATTATCAGCCCGGTAATGTTACATTGAGCGGCCACATTGGAGAAAATGCACAAGAACTGAAAAACTTTTAGACAGAAAAAAGTTACAAGTAAAAATATTTAAAAACTTTTAAAGATATATTCTTTTTAAGTAGAAATTAAACGTTCTTAAATATTTTTACTTGTAACTTTTTTCTGTCTAAAAGTTTCTCCATGTATATAAGTGTATAAAAGAAAATATAAGCATATACATACATAACACAGACATACAACTATTTAGCTCTCATTGAAATTTAGTTCATACTTTGTGTCATTAACAAGAAAATGATTTTCCAATTGATTACAAAGTTGAAGACTTTCTCGAATCATTTTTGCTGTAAAATAAACAGGTTCCACTTCTGTTCATTATCTTTTTCTAAATCTTCTACGGTATCTAAATTTATTGCCAAACCTTTATCCAATAGCTATTTAATGCATGTGTAGAAAACAGGGAAATCCCAATTTAAATTAAAATATGAACTTTTTTATCGCATAAAAGAAAACCGCATAAAAAGATATTAAGAAGAAACATGAATTACAGAACTTCAAAATCGCATTAAAAAAATCCATACAAAAAGAGACCCAGGGTTATTATATAAAAATCCACCACCACTTCATAACAATGAAAATTTATTGCAACATAATCTTGAGTTATTTACATTTGACATTTTTCATTAAGTTGAATAACATTTTTCATCATGACCGATATACTGTCAATGTTTCCAATGTAGTTCTTTAACATTTTACTTATAATGAATTTCATTCCACTTGTGTTTTCAATATTTCTGTCTTTATTGTAAAGTATATATTAGTTTTCAAATCAAATTATCTTCTCCTTTTTTATTAATTTCTCAAAGTCCAACAGCTCTTCCATTTCTTGTATTCTTCTTTTGATTGAAAGTGGTCTTCTGTTGTAAATAACTAATTAAAAAGTTATCATCAAATGATGGCACTCATCTTTTGACCATTAACTATTGCCTTGGCTGATAACTTTACATCAGCCTGGGTATAAGAGCTATGATTTAATTTTGGCTCTCATTATAAATGATTAAAAGATAATCATTCACACATCCTGCCTTCAAGAAATCTCAGCTAATATTTTAATTATTAACTATCAGACAACTGAAAAGAAAATCAGATATAAAAAGCCAATAAACTGGCTGATGCATGTTTATAAGCAATCCATCCATTTTCATTTACCATATGAATAATCACATAGAAAAAGCAACTAAAAGACATAAATAGATATTTAGAATTTCCTTGTTAGATTTTTTTAAGGTTTCAATCAATAATGAAAGGGTTTCATTTTTGTTAATGGCAAAGTTTGTATCCATAAAATGTAATAAATACAGCAGGTTATTTTAAGTTTGGAAAATATGAAAAACAATCTATTCACAGATAAGTACTCTTTTGTAAATTACATTGGTTTTGAATTATTTATACCAATGTAAATGAAACAATTCTGTGTTTTGAAGAAGATTAAAAAACATTTTATTTGATAGCATATATATTATTTTTTATGGTGAAAAAGTGAATTTATGTTTATATAAATTAAAACATTTTATTAATTAAAAGTCATGTTTTTTTTATTTTATACAGAATTTTGATTACAAGTAATGTTAATTTTTGTAGGAATAGATGGAAAATATAAAATCTAGGTAGCAAATATAACAAGTAACATTTGTTTATTTTAATGTATTTGAAATTTCAAGGTATAATTGAGATCTGGAGAATGACAGTTTTAAAAGCATAGTTTCAGACCACTTTGATTATGTTTGAATATCTTTAAAAAAAATTTTGACTCTTTGTATGCCATATTATTTTCCTGCCTTTAACCTCAAGTTTATTATCTCACAACTTGAATTTATTTAGAATCTTTTTCATGTACACATTTGTATTCTTTAATATTGCCCATATACATAATGATTTTTATTTCTTTGTTTTGTTTAGGTGGATGGTAATTAACATCTGGAAAAATTCAATGTAAAACATTTCAAGTTGATATATGATCATTGTTATCATTTTCAAGAAAATATAGTGAAATTAACCATGATATTTTGGTGCATTTTATTGGTGCATAAGAACTATTTGCCAGTTTTACTTAGGTTAGATTTAATGGAGGCTACTATTGAGTGCAGACATACTTAGATTCATTGTTTAACTTCTTGGATACTAGATATTATACTTCAACAGAGTCTTACATGCAATCCTTACAGTTTTTGGAAACTCTAGATAAATAATTGTAAAGCAATAATAATATATTTTTAAGGGCAGCTTGTATTTTTTAAAAGAAATATTTACAAGCAAGTGATTGACTGCGGTTTAATATTAACAACAACGTCTTGAAATTACTATGAATATATTCTCTGATTAAAAAATATTACTTTAATAAGAGTATTTTAAATGTCCTAAGATGAAAAATTTTAAAACATGGCAATTGGAGTTTTACATCTCAAAATATTTAACTAAATAATATGTAAGTTTAATATAGTTTATACCATTAATATATTAGTATCCTGACATTACACCATATGTGTTTGCTATTTTATCATAAGTGATCAAAAATTGTCAATAGATATAACTTCCTAAAGAGTATTCTGTATTATTATGTTGTATTCTTTATATTTTTTCAGCATAAGAAACATGGATATAAATTGCATAGAGATGAATGTCTTAAAATTGACTATTTTTTAAAAGATTTATTTAAAGCATCTGAAGATAATTCCAATTTATGTCACAGAGTTTTTTTTTTTGGAAGATATTTTTTTAATCTTTGTTGAAAATTGTGCCCATTTACAAACTATACATTCTGAGAATTATTGCTAAATCACAAAACAAATTCAGTTTTTATTTACCATTTAAATTTTATCCTAGAAAACATGTATAATAATAATATGAAAGTATTGATGTTAGGAAATATTACAAAATTGATGTTCATAAAATTTCACTTAGTTTATATTCAAGAAAAATATCTGATATTGGTATCCTATATAAAAACTATTGGACTATAAGATTTTATAGGAGAGGAAAGAAAAAAGCTATTTAAGATGCCGTGGAAATAATAATATAGGAAGAAATTTATATAGAAGTTGAAAAAGAATGTAATAATTCACACATTAAAATATTTTATAGATGCAAACTGTTAAAGTATCATAGGTTTAATGTCAAGATTATTTAAAAGAATGGTTGAAATTACATGAACCCATTCATTGAGAAAAGAATCATTCTCCACACAATTCCTAAGGCCCTATATGATTATCAAACATCTACAAAAAATCGTCCAACAATTCATGAAATAAGTGATTATTGGAGAAAAGATTCTGGAGTGCAATCAGTCTGATAGCATGAGTATTGTTAAGTGTCTTTTAATAAACCCTTAAAGAATTCATATGGAAAAAAATATTTTCACTTAAGATTATGTGATTATACTATTGCTCAAAAATACCAAATAATAGTATATGTAAGGAGGAAAGTGTTTTCACTGTACTTTGTGTAATTATAAAACTTGCCATAGATTTAATTTAAAATTTCATGAGAGTACAAGGAAAAAAATCCTTTATACTGTATCTTATGCAATTATGAGTCATTGGCATCAAGATGTTTAAGCATAGAGGAAGAAAACATAGAGGAACAAAGCAATTTTAATGCAGCATGTGTGATCACAAGCCTATTCAAAATAGTGATTTCAAAGTACATGAAAGAATTTATTCAAACAAAAAGTATTTCCGGTGCAATTTATGTGATTATAAAGCTACTCAAAAAAATTATTTAACAGTACATGAAAGAACTATTCATACAGGAGAAAAACCTTTCCAATGCAGTTTGTGCGATTTCAAAACAGCATGGAAATATACTTTGAAGTTACATATAAGAACACATACAGAAGAGAAACCTTTCCATTGCCGTGAATGTAATTATAAAACTGCAAGGAAAACTTCATTAAACAGTCATGAAAGAAGGCACACTGGAGAAAAACCGTTTCCATGTAAATCATGTGGTTTTAAGTGTACTACCAAAAGTTATTTAAAAGTACATGAAAGAAGCCACAAAGAAGAAAATCTTTTTCACTGCAAATCTTGTGATTATGATACTGTTCTAAAAAGCAGTTTAATAATGCATGAAAGAATTCATTTGGAAGGCAAAGCTTTTCATTGCAACTTATGTGATTACAAGGCTGCTCAGAAAAGTAATTTATTATTACATGAAAGAAGCAAACACACAGGAGAAAAACCTTTTCAGTGTTGTTTCTGTGATTTCAAAACGTCATTGAAGAATCATTTAGATGTGCACATGAGAAAACATACAGGAGAAAAACCTTACCATTGTACTTTATGTGAATATAAAACTTCTGTAAAGTGTAATTTAAAAAGACATGAGAGAATGCATTCTGGGGAAAAGCCTTTTGTTTGTAGTTTATGCAGTTATGAAACTTCATTCAAAGATAGTTTAAAAGTACACGAGAGAAGGCATACAGGAGAAAAACCATACCAGTGCACGTTGTGTGATTACAAAGCTGTTGTAAGAAGTAGTTTAAAATTGCATGAAAGCACTCACACAGGAGAAAAACCTTTTCAGTGTAGATTCTGTGATTACAAAACAGCTATTCTAATCAAGTTAAAACTTCATGAAAGAAATCATATGGAAGATAAACTTTAGCATTGTTCAATTTGTGAATATGACTGCCAGGAAATGTTATTAGTACACACAAAAAAAGCCTTACTGAAGAAAAAAATTAACATATTGATAAAACAAAAAAGTGTAGTCATGTGAATGATTGTTTTGTGCAAATTGATTCAAGGAAACATTTTGGAGAACAAGATTGTTTATGTTTTTCAAAATAATATGGAGAAAACTGTTTAGGCAATTCGAGAAATTAATCATTTCATAGATCATGATGCTTCATATTTTTTCAAATTCAAAAAAAAAGAAAAGGATACTACTATTTAGTTACATCTGATTAAAAGGTTTTAATATTCGAAAAGTTACTGTAATTTACAAATTACAGCAGTAGCGCCACCAAGATGAAATGATCAGTTTATGTACTAATGATGACAAGCCTGAACTTTTTAATTCATTTATTTTATTATTAAAATGTTTATCACTACAAAAACAGTGTCTGTAATTGCTTATTAATAATAATAAAAAAATCTTAGTTTATTTATTCGTTCATCTTCAACATTACTTGCAATTAACCAATATTTGGATTTGTTTAATTTTTGGACGTTTTTAAATGAAGAATTGGATATTATTATTAACTAGAGTTTTGTTAGTTATTTAAAAAAAAAATTTTCCCAAATAAAATGTTCATGAATTGTAAATGAAGAAGTGAGACATGCAATTAAATTTATGAAGAAAGGTAAGGCTCCAGGTAATGATGTATTTATTATTGATATATTAAAAGAAGCTGGTGAAGAAATAGAAAATTTTTTAACAAAGTTATATACCAAATGTTTAAATGATAAAGATGTACCAGATGATTGGAAGAATGCAGTATTAATATTAATATTTAAAAATGGTGATAAAGAAGATATTAGAAATTACAGACCTATCAGCCTTTTATCAGTTTTAAACAAAATTTTTAACAAGATAATTACAACTCATCTATAGAGAACATTGGATTTCCACTAACCAAGAGAACAAGCTGGATTTAAAAGTGGTTTTAGTAGAGTAGATCGTATCCAGTTATTGAGAGAAGTTATAGAAAGGACAAAGGAATATGAGTTGTCATTATGCTTTGGATTTGTAGATTATGAAAAGGCATATTTGATTCCAGTATATGGATGCAGAGTTAAGTCATTCATGTATATAGAAGCATATTTAATTCATATTTATAAGCACATATTTAACTCAGATATATGGACATATTCAATTCCTGTATATAAATGGCGATTTAAGTCATTCATGTATATAGAAACATATTTAATTTATGTTATATAAGCACATTTAATTTAGATATATGGACACATATTCAATTCCTATATATAAACACGGATTTAAGTCATTCACATATATAGAAGCATATTCCATTCATATGTATAAGCATGTATTTAATTCAGATATATAGCACATTCAATTCCTGTATAGAAACATGGATTTAAATCATTTACGTTGTGACAGAATGGGTTCGAACCCAGTCACAAATAATATTATTTAATCGGTACGTAGATATATACAATATTTAATTTTTTTTTATTACGTGGTGGCCGTTACAAATACACAAACGCGGGGGGGGCTGTCATTTTGAAATGATATATATGTGCATGTGACAAATGCGTGTATGAATGGATTAAGTAGTGAAAAGAGAGAAACGAGATTTTGTTTCATGCTTTAAAAACTAGAGGTTTCCAGCAGAATGAGATTCCATTTTCTGTTATATTACAATAGAAGCTATGACACGAGTTTTCACACGTCTAACAGATCTGGTTAGTCCACATTGAAAATTGGAAGTGAGATAAAAAAGAAGCTTCTAGAACAAATGGAAGGGGCTATAAAAGCGAGCCACTCAGAATGCATTTTATCTTTTTCCGGCAGAGCTACAACCGTGAACACGTAAAAGGTTTTAAATATTTAGCTTATATAATGGCGATTTCAAAAGAAATGTCGGGGTAAGAGAAGGCCGTATCGGATTCAAACCCCTAATTCCAACCTGCTGCAGCTCCCTCAACCAATAAAACCATGATGCCTCAAAACAACACATAATTTCCAACGTGGAACCAGGATGAACCTCGCCAGCCAACGGACATGAAGATCTCAAACCTTTGCCTTGATTTGCCTGATTTACCTGTGGAACGGAACTCTTTAATAAAGAAATAAATCTGCTTCTACTATTTCCCCGGGGAAATCCAGGTAAAGACTTTTAATCATTGATTTTTAAATTTCCTTTATGAAAAGGAAATTTTGTACTTGCAATAATAAGTGAAGGTGACGTATGAACTAATTTAATAAGGTTTCCTTAAAGCCTCGTTCCATTATGGACATAATAAAGTAATTAGTGTTGAAAGTCACATGATACAAACTTTTTCGTAGTATCAACCTTCACTACTTGAGATATGTATGAGAGATCTATTGGAAAGAATGATGTATGTGTGCGATTTGAAGTGACAGAGTAATAAATACATTGTTTTTATAATATTAAAAAAAAATATACCAAGAAAGTAGAGTGTTGAATTAGTTATTTATTTATAAATCCATTTATTTAGTTATTATTACTATTTTTTTTATGTTAAAAAAAAAAAAAAAGAGAGAACTCTTAACCCCATTCGTGGCTACTCTCGGCTGTGATGCCACCCGACCATGAGACTGAGCTAGCTGATGGTCAAAACCTCTCTCACATTATGTAAATAGTATTCTTGTTGGTAATATGTCCACTTCACGTAATTCTTATATTCGTATAGGATTGGCGCTTGGTATCCTTCGGATGACCATAAATACGTGTTGGGGATATATTACAGTTGCAAGAGTAAATCCATAAGTTTTGAATATTAATATTTTAAGTCAAAACCACTTAATTAAATAAAAATACATAGGCACGTATATTGATACATCCTATATACATATTCGGTAGTGTATACCTGTCTAGTGAGAGGTAAATGGGTTTTGTTATAACGTATATAGAAACATATTCAATTCATATATAAAGACGCAGATTTAAGTCATGTATATAAACACATATTTAACTCAGGTACATAGTCGCATATTTAAATCATTCATGTATATAGAGCATTTTATATAGACACAAATTTAAGTCATACTCAAATGTAATAGAGTTTTCTTACATTTAAATTTATATATTGGTGATTCACCCCTGGTAAGCTGAATGGTAAACATTTTCTTTAGTGATCACTTAGACATTATTTTTCAATTTCTTTGTGGGTCTTCTATCCGAATATTCTAGTGTTTTCCATGTTGATAATCTGCTTCTTCATCTTGTAGTTTTACAGTAACTACAGGTTTCTTCTTTGATTGATGGCTACAGAGGCTCCAAGCTTAATTGGTCCAGTTTTTCTAAACTATGATTAGTTATGTAGCAATGACAACGATCAACTCACCTGATTCCTTTATTTATATTTTGCTTCCCATGATTTTCTTTTCAATATTTTCTATCTAAGCCACGCTAATCAGCCTGTTTTTCAAAACATGTTGAATTCTTTTGTCTAAGGCAAGCAAGTGACGCTATCTTTTTCATAATGAACTAATTACATCATTTCTATACTGTAATTCGTAAACATTCAGCTCTAACAAAAAAAAAGTATCATATTGGTAACATTTGAGATCTCAGATTTTTTTAATAAAAAATTCATTAATTGTGTCCTTTAATTTCTAATTGCACATTTTAAATATTGATTTTTCTCTTTTTTTTTTTTTTCAGAGAACTTAAATTTACACATTTTGTTTTATAACTGTCAGCTTTAATGAAACATTTTAAAATAAAAGGGGGGGGGAGTAATTTCAAGATATATGAAACAATATGTCTGTTTCAATATATATATAATTAAAGTTAAAACATTTAATCTTTTTTAAAAATATCTTTAATTGTACACTTGTCTTCCATCAGTGGGTATATAAATGCTTTTTGTGCATTCTTGGAAAACGTCCATTTTTATGTGTTAACTTGACATAATATCATTTACACATACATACATTTTACTGGATTATCTGCAGTTTTATATCAGTCCAGTTTCTGCATTAATCTGAATATTTTAGCATCCATTGGGTTTCTTAAGCCCAATGCATGATTATATTTAAATTTTCTGGGATGTAATTAATGAACAATAAATTTATTCATATGTTGTGCGACTGTAATTATATCAAAATCTTTATTCACAATCAACTAAATATATACATATCTAAAAACTGCTATAACTATTACAGGCACTCCACTTAGATTTTCAGGTTTTATTTATATACCTTTAGTCTTATCCAGTTTTTATGTTAGTTCATTGTAATTTACAATTGTTCAAGTAAGTTCCATTTTTTCTAGATGCCCTATCACCTTATTCAAATTTAATTGGTTGTGACCTTGATATCATTATAACTGAAAAGTTCATCTAGATTTTTACATGAAACTATATATAATCTATTCTCTAATAAAAGCATCCTCCTGAGGTAGAATTGTCATGTGCAATAACAAGACAAAGCAAATGTATAATATCCTATATTGTCATAATTTCATTTTTCTTTCCACTTTTACTATCACAAGAATTTATTTATAAATAATTTAATAGCTTTAGAATCGTAAAACTTTGCTAAAAAAATATTTAATTTTTTTTTTCCAAAGTTGACAATACTTGGAACATATATTATTTATTACAAAAGGCATATCGCTTTATTGTTTGGGAGATGTTTGAACACCAGAATAAATCCTGGAACCTGCTGATTTTAAGCCAGATGCTCTAATAACTGCACAGGGCTTATTCATTATAAAACAAAGAATAATATAAATGACGTCTGAAATTATATTTGCATCAATTTTTTCTTTTGTACTATTCAATAAATTATATACAGTAACACCCATCATGCTATATTCTTTTTACCAAATATAATTCCTTCTTAAAACCTAGGAAGAAAACAATTTGAAGGCAAAGAAAGAAAATACTTTTATATTAGTTAAAATTATAATTCTTTTTATAATTTTTATTAAATAAAATAATGAATTTATCAGTATAACCTATATTATAAAATTTTCTTAAAATATATTTATTTTAAAACTATTTACTTTCTATTAATAAAAACATTTTAAAACAGCTATCTTATGACTGACAGACTGAAATATCAGGTCGGATTATAGATATAAAATATTTACTTTTAACATTATTATGAAACAATTATTTTTTAAATCTTTCATAACTAATAAATGTAAAAACTTCAACTGAACCAAAATTCTTTTTCTTTCCTAAAATATATTTCATAAAAGAATCAAAACTTAAATTTATTTAACAATTTTTCCAAATTATTTTTTTCCATTACAAACAGATAATCATTAACGTTATCAAACAATATTGTCTTCTAAATAATGAACATAATTTGAATAAATAGGATAACTCATTGTTCACTGTTTATTCTTATTAAACGCACCAAAGAAAGAAGATACATAATCATCTAACAAAGCAATGCATTAATAATTTTTATTCCTAGTTAAAAATCTCTTATTAATTCAACACATAAAGAAGAACTTCAATCTATTAACAAATTGATAGATTTTCTCAATATCAAAACTACCATATACACCATGGTATTCTTTCTTAAAGTTCTTAATCTTCGCAAAAACTTGAAAGAAATTGAAATAGTGTTATTATTGAAACAGACAAATTCTTTTGGGTTCCTTCAAATACTTACTTAATAAAATCAAAAATAAATCAAAGAAAAATCTAATTGTGAGTTTTAATATTTATATATATCTTAGATAATATGAAATAATTTGGATAGAATTTTAAAATATTCTAACTTATTAAAAAACTTTACCGTTACCATTTTTCTCATAATATATATTAAATTGACTTTAATTAAGTTTGCTAGTACTTTTTCCAATCAAATGTATTTGTCTTTGTTCAATTTTTTATCCACCGTTTTTCTAAAAATATTTAATAATAAACAAATGATTTGTATATCTTCATGAGACATGATTGCATAATCAAAACATATTAAGATAATTGACCTGAGCAAGATTAATTTTTTTTTTTTTTACTTTTTAAACATTTATTTAAAACTAATTGAATTACTATTTTTTTGTTCATCATTTCAATTATATGGATTCATCAGATGAAACTGATTCAGCAGAAGAAATTGTTTTAATAATATTTTTAATCGCAGAATAAATAAAATCAAGTTTTTACTAATTCAATTCTATTGCAATTAAATAAATCTCAGCAAAATTAAGTACTTTACTATTAGTATTTTCACTCTGTATCTATAATTACACTATTACTTAAACTAATCTTATCAACTTTTCCAATAAGCCATTTAATTTTTATTCAAATTTTATATAATAAAATTTAGACCTATTTCAAGAAATAATTCAAAAATTGAATAATTAAAATCTGTCTAAAATTGGTATATGATATCCACTTCAAAATTCAAAGGTCTTAATTTTATATTTTTAAGTATGTATATATTTTTCCAAAATCAAATTAGTTTAATTTTATATGTGATAATATTTTAAATTATTTTCATTATATATCATGTTTAAAAATGTTGAAATTTTATTTAAACTTTCTAAATATAAATGAGTGTTAGTAATAACATGTAAATAGACATTATGCAACATTTTGAGTAGTAATTTTTTATGCATTTCTTCAGGTGTTAGACTGGCCTAACCAGTGACAATATTAGTAAAGAAACTCTTGTAGTTTTAATTTTATACCTCCTTTTATTCATTTAGCATTATCTCATAACAGTTGTGATCAAATAGCTATCAATTTTTTAAAAATATTTTCTTTTTTTTGCTACTTTTTAAAATGAATATTATAACTGTTTAAACTAGTGGCAATAAGAATAAGTAGCAAATTTATTTCATTAACATCACTAATTATAAAAATATAATAACTGGATATCAAAAACCCATATCAACTTAATCCTGTTAAACAAAAGTAATTATTTCATTTTCTGATTATATTTTAATCTTTTTTTTATTTATTGTAAATAATGGTTACTTAAAAAAAATTAAAACAATATAAATATATCTTAGGAGTGATATGAGATACCAATTGTAATTGGAGTCCACAATTGCAGTCGTTTTGGGTTTATAAATTCAGAAATTTGTATTAATTATTTGGTAAAGAAAAAAATAGGATGATCATGGGATAAGAAATGGACATAGCACTAAATTTTAAAGAAGTGAGAAAAGTATTTTAATAATAACATCCCGAATTAGTCTGCACATATTTTTTTATAATATATGTGATCAAAAATTGGAAAAATAATATAACTTTGACAATCGTAATCTGTACTGAAAATGTGCTAAGATTGTATTCTTTATCTCTTTTCTACATATGAATCAGGGATATTTATGCATATATATGGATATTTTAATATTACCCAACATTTTAGATAAATGTATTTAAAGCAATCCAAAAATAATTCCAATTTATTCCACAGAAATTTTTTATAACTTTTTGAATTCTTGTTGAAAATTATACCCATTGACAAACTAGACATTTTGGGCAAATAAATTCAGCTTTTATTTTGTTTACAAGTTTAAATTTATGCTGAAATAATAATGTGAAAATATTAATATAAAATTGACTGTTACTTACCATCATACACATTGGAAAACTCTTCAAAAGCTACTATTGAAATTGTCAAAAGACTGAAAATATATAAAACAAATAAAATTCTTATATTTTATATTCAAAAAGTTATCCCATACATAACTGTAATCCTACAAAAGTGAGTCATTCTGATAACTAATTGCAAACATGATAAAAAAATATTAAATGTTATTTAGATGTTAAAAAGATGGAATTCTTTATATAAAAGTATTAGACAATATAGATTTTATAGCAGAGAAAAAAAAGCTTCTTAAAGAAACTGAGAATATTATTAGTATATAAAATTTTTACAGATGCTCAGAAATAGCATACTAATTCATGCCTTGTTAAACTGTTTAATAACTGAAAAACTGACAAAGTATCATATGTGTGACTTGAAAAATATTCAAAAACGTGATTCAAAATTACAGGAAAAGAACTATTTCTGAATGATTTTCTTGTATTTAGCATTACATTATAACTTGTGTGAATAAAAATTATGTGTTATTAAAAAACATCTATAAATCTTATTCAAAAATTTATACAACATGTAAAATTGGAGAAAGTTATCTAGAGCAGCGTTTCTCAACCTTTGGGTCGTGACCCAGAATATGCACCAAGAAATAAAAACATAAATATCTGATAGCAAAAATCTTTTTACATTTAAGAAAATATTAGTATTAATAAAAAAAATTAGTAAATAATACTACCTATGCTTTGTGTAGTTTTTTCAAATTCAATTGTAAATTTGAACTTAAATAATCATAATGTTAATTTTTTTACAGTAACTTCAAACTATTGAAATCGAATGGTTGTTTTATAATAGTGTGTTGAAACTGCAGGAGTTATCAGATGAAAGTATGACTAAAAATAAATGTTAAAAAGACTAAAGTAATGTTTAATGGATTTTCTCGAAATATGATAATAAAGATTGATTATGATGAGTTAGAAGAAGTTAATAGTTACAAATACCTTGGTCAGATTATTAATACAGATGGAAATATAATGAATTAAATTAATCATAGAATTAAATTTGTTTGGAGTGCTTTTGGTAGAAATAACTTGATACTAAAAGGAAATATGCCTATGTGTTTGAAAAGGAAGATTTTTAACAAATGTGTTTTACCAGTTCTTATTTATGCATCTGAGACTTGGACACTTAATAGAAGAGCAATACAGAGACTTCAGACCACTCAAAGAAGTATGAAGAGATGCATGTTGGGAGTAACAAGAAGAGATTGAAAATGCAATATATGGGTAAGAGAACAAACAGGTGTTATTGACGTCATTGAAAAAATTAAAAGACTGAAGTGGAGTTGGGCTGGACATATTGCTAGAAGAGATGATAATAGATGAACAATTGAAATCTTAAACTGGATTCCAAGAGATTGTAAAAGATCAGAAAGAGACTGCATGTGAGATGGATGGATGAAATAAGAAAGAGTGCAGGGGTGATGTGGAGAAGAGAAGCTAAAAATCGGAGAAGATGAATTGAATTTAGAGAAACCTTTATCATGCAGTGGATTGATAATGGTTCATGATGATATAATGTCTTTAAATTAATAATAACTTAATATTTTAAAATATCGATGATGTCACATTTAAAAATTAATACAATTTCTTTTTATACATTTATGTAATTTATACAGCATTGAAATATATTCCAAAGGAATGTACCATTTCAATATATACATTATAATGTAGAACATTTGTAAAAATACATGTGGTATAAATCTTGAGCTATATCACTTCCACTGATTCATCATGCCAACATATTCAAGACCATTTATATAGTAACAAAAGATTGAGAATCCAAATATCATCCTATAGTATTAAAACTTCATATTCACAAATCATTTATCTAACATTGAAAAATGAAAATTTATAAACAATGTAGTTAAAGATGCCAAATACTGAAGTTCTTTCTGCTGGTACTCTGCAATAATAATGTAATTCAACAAAACACATATTGGTAAATTATTCATGTAATAGTGAAGAATTTATTCTCCAAGATATATATATACAGTTTAGCATTGAGATTAAGTGATAGAATAAGTATTATTTTTCTTTAAAGCCATAAAATTTTGAGAACCCAAATTTTTTTCCATGAACTCCTAACATATTCATATAATGAATGTAGGTTATTTCCTGACCATCATCAATTTTAAAACTTTTTAGGTAATATACATCCTTTCACTATATACATGTTACAGGTGGTGGTTAATTAATTCGTGTAACCCTTCTCATTCATTATGATTGTCCTGAACAGTAACTTAATCATGAACATAAAGACTGATAATCTATATTCTTAATATTAAAAGTGAAACCGCTAAACAAAGAATAGCATGGAACTTGAAATTAATTTTAAATAAATCTAACAACTTTACAAAGTAAAAAGATTTGATAAAGACTGCATATGATTATGCAATTACACATTCATAGATATATGATTGATTTGCAAGAATTATTGGTGCATTTTGTGTTAAGCCAGAGTCCCAGTCAATACAAAGCACAATTTCTTACATATGTCATCATTTGTTCAATATTTATAGATAGCAAATTATTACACTTTGATTTATAAGTGTCCAATTTTCAGCATTGACAACTTTGACACCAACCTTCAAATAAATACATTAATAATTATTACTAATCAAAATAGAGATTGTCTTTAGCCCAGATATACACATTAAATCTCAAAGAATACTATGTCTATTTTTATAAAATATCAATACTTGACTCTACATATGTTTTTCAGTAGCAACATCTTTTACTATTGACTTCGATAAAATAATAGCTACATTATATCGCATCGCACATGCATGCATTTAAAAAAAAAAGTAAAACTTCTGCATTCAGTTTTCTAAAATATTATCTCTGCATTTTCTTTTCAAAAAGTGTTTATTTTGCAATTTAGGTAAGATACTAATATTGTAAGGTTTACGCATATTTGATTTATATATATTTATCATATTACCATCATAGTTTAGATTAATAAAACGTAATATTAATGGCGGAAAATAACGTTTACATTGAAGAATAGATTTCATTATTGAAAGCGTTTTTGTGTGTCATCAATATTCAATTTATACTAATTTATTGTATATATTTATAGTTAACCACCAATTATAAAATTTACACGAATTAAGCAAACGATTTAAAAATACATAGAAAGGACATCGAATAGTTTATTTTTCGGGAAGTACTTCGAACGTGTTCTTGAGCTGTGAACCAAAATCTTTTGCCGCAGTTTGCCACTCTACGACTGCATATGAAAATAAAATAAGTGAATCAGTTATAGATAGGGATATACTTTAAAACATTTGAAAATTGTTTGAAGTTATCACCAAGAAAATCGCTATGGTGTTAAGACAATAGGAAGAATTCCGACATTAAATTTTGTTAATAAATTTATTTAGATAATTAAGGTTTTATACTTTCGAAATATCATGAAAAAAAAAAAGTTTCAATTGTAAAAAGTTTTAAGCTTCATTAATTTAGAGATTGTAATAATTAAGACATAAACTACTTGAAGTTTTGTATTGATATTTTGATGTCAATAATTTAATGTATATTATAAACAATACTTAATAATAATAATAATTAAAAGAAGTAATGGGAGGGGGGCACGAATGATAAACTAATGACGTTAATAGTAAAGTATAACAATGCTAGAAAAATTGAACATATATTAATTGATTATGTAGTTGAAAGAGAAAGCAAACTAATGATTTAAAGATTAATTAACTTTCATAAACTAATCGCTGTTTATGTCATCTCAATCCAGCAAAGGATATATGTATCACTTCTAAGCTAGAACAACAATCAGAAAGAAACCTTATACTAATGAGAGTATCAGAAATAATGTAATAAAATCATCAGTAACAAGATTATTAATTATAGAATTTATATATTCATAGTTTTAATTGTACTCTTCTCTGTCTGCATTAGAATGACTGGTTAAAAATATTTTTCCTTGTTTTTTGTTTATGAAACCCTATATCTCTGAAATGAACTTTGAGTAGAAAGTTGGTAGTGGTAGAGTAAGAGTCTCTGGATCTAAAGTCTTATGATTCCAGATCTGGCATTGCCAACATTCAAAATTTCTTAAGAAATTCCAAGCAATAAAGTCATTCGATTAGTATTTTTATTACCATGTGTTATAGACATTTATTTAAATGGCATAGATTACATTGAGTAGAAAAGGGAGACATAATTAAAAATTATAAGATGATTTAATTCATAATAAAGAGTATTATCTGATAATTAAACAAGGAGGATGATATGCAGTGTTGGAAGTTGATATGAAATAAAGAATATGCTTACATTAGGAATATAAATAACATAAAACAATGGATGTGAAGATAAAATAATAAGATTGTATGAATGGAAAATATTTTTTATGGAGAATGCTTGGAAATGATTATAAGAAAAGAATATTTAAAAGAAGTGTAAAAAGTATTAATATAAAACTTGGTTTTATAAATATTCAAGGAGGTAAAGATATGAAAAATGGAGATTTTATATGAAAAATTAATGTTAGCAACAGTGGAAACTTATATGAAAGATGGTTAAGAATTACATCTTCAGAAATATGAATGGAAGAGGATATATAAATGTGATTAGTAGAAGAGATTATAGGATTAGTATTGGTAAGAAGGGCATCTTAGAAAAGAATTGTAAATATAAGTGGATTAGATTGAAATTGAATAAAAAGAAGTGTGTGTTCTGGAAATAGAGAATATGAAATAATGGAGAGTATTTGTGAATGCTTATATTGAGAGATAAATGTGTTTAAAAAGTATAATTATAAAATATTGATTATACATGAAATGAATGGACATAATAGTGAAATTTATTTAGTGAGGAATATGAATGGAGCATTTTTAAAGAGAATGTGTGAGAAAGGTGGATTGAAAATTAGAAGTTTGTCAGGAATGTGGAGAAGTTACCTTGGTTGAGGCAGAATCTGGCATATACTGTTGATAGTGTGTTAATAAATAAAGAAGAATTAAAAGTGATAAAAAGCATTAAAATGTTTGCTGTAGTGAGAAAATAATGAAATATAAAGCTTATAACTGCTTATATATTAATTATAATTTCTACCAAAAGCACTTCATTTTCATTATACTTTCATCTATATTATAATCAGATTAAGATATTTGTCATTGTTAATTTCTAAACATGATTATCCACTTTTATTTTCATCTGAGAAAATCCATTGAATATTATTTTGATCTTTAGTTTTTTTTCTTTACTCATATTTTGATTACATTTGATAACTTTTACAAAATTTTCTGAAGCTCAAATCATGTATAAAATCTAAATGATTTAAATAATTTCCATATATTTTTATTTCTTTAGCTTCCCACTTTAATCCACAAAAGTGAAAAACTGATGTAAAAAGTCCTCAAGATATGGAATCACCCTGTCTCTACCCTTTTCAGCGTTAATCTTTTTAATGTTGTGTAATCTAATCATGGTTTGATATATTTTAATAGATTTTCCTTAGTAAAAAATAATATCCTGGTTCTGTATCTTCATGGTCTAATGCCCCAATCATAGAAAATATAATCAAATTAATTTTTTTAATCTACATATCCAAAACATCTATTGCAATTTATATTTATTAGTCCTTTCTATAACTTCTGTCAATAATTGATGTGATCCACTATGCTAAACCACTTTTCAATTTATCTTAATCTTTAGATTGATTAGAATCCAAAGTTTAGTGTAGATTAGTTGTAGTCTATAATTTTTAATGTCATCTTTCTTAAATATTGATACTATTCTATATTCTTCCAGTTGTTTGATCTGTTTGTTCATCTGGTTTTTTTTAAATATCAATAATAATTCCATTTTTTGCAGCTTTATATTTTTTTCTTGATTTATCTCACTGCTTTATTTAAAATACTTGACAATTTAAAAGATATAATAAATGTAGTTGTTAATTTATCTTGTAATTTATTACTATACAAATCTTTCTACACTCTTCCACAAATTTCATGATTTTTTTTAGTAATAGTTTGTTTTCTTCTTATTGCTTAAATAACTTTTCTTCTACTACCAACATATTTTTTTGTATTTTTGAAACTTTTATGAATTCTTTTTCATACCATTTGATAGAATTGCAGACATTCAATTCTTTATAATAGATTGTTTTAAAAAAGTCTTCATTTCTTTATACTGTCTTTTGTTTCAATTGAAAATTTACCTGTAAATTACTGTTATTTTGTATCAGCTATATTTCTTACAGATTTTAATATAATATAATTTATCTTTTTATTGGTCTTAATTAAATTTGAATCATCTTGAAAGGTTTTTTTTCCTTGTGTCAAAGCATCGGCCAGGAAGTGAACCCGCGACAACTGCTTGTAAGGCAGCTGTGCTGACCACTCGACCACCAATGCTTGACAAAGTTTTCTATTACTTTAAAACGTGATTAGCAAATTCTAATGTAAATTCATTGGAGCATTTCAGAACAGTAGTAATATCAACTATCAATTCTATCTTTTTTCATAGTTTTTATCTATAGTTTGTTTTAATATGTATCTTACATCTCACTAATCAATGATAACTTATTATGTTTTATCTATTAAAAACATTACGATTCTGAAGTACATATTTTCTATTAAATTATAATAATTCTGCAATTCTTTTGTTTGGATGTTTCCATGTCTTTTTTCAAATAAAGAATTTATAATATACAATTTTTAACTGTCTTGTTCTGAGGTCTAATCAAAACCATTTTCTGCATTTATATAAAAATCCATCACTTTTCATAACAGTGAAAACTTTTGACATAATCCTGAATTATTTGATATTTTCCATTAAGTTTAGTAACTAATTTTATCACTATGTCAGTGTCTTCAATTTCACTCGTGCTTTCAATATTTCTGTTTTATTGTAAAGTATATATCTATTTTTCAAATCATCTCCTTTTCTATTACCTTCTCACATCCCAACAGCTCTTTCATTTCAGTATTCCTTCTTTAATTAAAAATGATCTGTTGTAAATAATTAAATAAAAAATTATTATCAAATGATAGCATCCTCTTCATTTTCAATCAGTTGTTGCCTTGGCTGACAATTTTACATCCACCTGAGAATAAGAGCTATGATTTAGTTATGTCTGTCGTAAATGATTAAAAAATAATCATTCACACAATACACATCCTGTCTTCAAGAAAATTCTATTGATATTTTAGTAAGAATTATCGGGCAGAAATGAAAAGAAAAATTTTCTTGGTCTCAAACTTAGATATAAAAAGCTGATAAATTCACCTTACTGGTTGATGCATATTAATAAGCAACCCATCCATGTTCATTTACTATATGAATAATGACATAGGAATAACAGTTGCAAAAACATGAATTAACATTGTGAAATCCTTTAAGGATTCCGAGCAATGAATGTATTTCATATCCTTTAATGGCAAACTTTTTTCTGCATCAGCT
The DNA here is from genome assembly GCA_028023455.1 of Epiperipatus broadwayi. Classification (NCBI taxonomy): domain Eukaryota; kingdom Metazoa; phylum Onychophora; class Udeonychophora; order Euonychophora; family Peripatidae; genus Epiperipatus; species Epiperipatus broadwayi. The sequence continues at coordinate 1,886,423 of JAQFVV010012538.1, read as the reverse complement.
TTCATATGTAAATTAAATCTGACCTCAATTAATTGTAATAAAATAACATAAATAAAACTATTCTATTTTTTGAAAAAGATTAAAAAGCATTTTATTTGATATAAATATTACTATTTTTTAACTATTATTCAGCATACTTTAAGTTATAAGGATATATTTTAAAAAAATTTAAATTGTTTGCATGGCATATTATTTTTTTTTCTTTAAAGCATGTATAAAAAATAATTTTAAACTCAAACTTAAATTTATTTAGAATCATTTTCATATATGTATTTGTATTCTTCAGTTTTTCCCATACACATAATGATTTTCAATTCTTTGTTTTGTTTAGGTGAGTGGTAATTAACATCCAGAAAAATTCACTTTAAAACATTACAAGTTGTCGTGATCATTTTTATCGTACTCGTAAAAGTACAATGAAATTAACCAGGTTGTTTTGATGCATTTTATTGGTGCATAACAATTATTTGCCAATTTTACTTAGCCTAGATTGAATGGAGTTACTGCTGATTGTCAATGTAGTTATATACTTAGATATCTTGTTTATCTTCTTCAGCAAAATCTTAAATGTAATAATTAGTTTTCTGGAAAGTCTATAGATAAAGTTGGAGTAATTAATTTGATGAGTTAGTAACATTATTGACATTATTCATAATGATCAAACAATAATAGTATTTTTCTAAGGGTAGTTTATAATTCCTAGAAGAAATATTTACCAGAAAATGATTGACTGCAGTCTATTATTAACAGTAAGATGTGCTGAAATTAATATGAAGATATATCCTGGCGGCTAAATAATATTACTTTAACAAAAGTATTTTGAATGTTGTAAGATGAAAAGTTTTAAAACTTTGAAAATGAAATTTTTAATCTCAAAATACTTAACTAAATGATATGTAAATATAATATACTTTATAATAATAATAGTATCTTCACATTACACCATATATGTTTGATATTTTAATATAAGTGATCAAAAATTGACAAATGATATAACTTTGTAAAGAGTATTCTGCATTAAAGTTATATTCTTTTTATTTTCTTAGTATTGTGGATATCTTAAACTTAAAAACTTTTTAGAGGTTTCTTTAAAGCATCTGAAGATAATTCCAATTTGTTGTATAGAATTTTATTTTGAAATTTTTTTTATTCTTGTCAAAAATTGTTTACATTTGCACACTGACCAGTCTAGAGATGTGCTAAATCACAAAACAAATTAAGTTTCTATTTACCATTTTAGTTTTATATTAGAATATCTGTATAATGAAGTGAAACTATTGATAGAAGGAAATATTACAAAGATGTATTGGAAAACTCTTCAAAAGCTGTTATTAAAACTGGCAAAATATACATACAAAATAAAATTTCATTTAATTTATATTCAAGAAAGTTATCCAAAACCCGAACACAAAGCTACAATAGTGAAACATTCTGATAACTAATTATGAACATGACAAAGAAAATTAATGTATTTTAAAAGTCGAAAAGAGGCCAGGATTTTGTATGTAAAACTGTTGAATAATACAAAGCTTTTAAAGTTATTGTAAAAAGAATAATATGAGAAAATATTTATATAGAAGCTGAAAAAAAAATTACACACTACAGTGCTAAAAATGGATAAAAAATATTTTATATATGGAAAACTTTAAAATATGGAAAACTGTTTAAATGATGTGTGGATTCAAGACTATTAAAAGAGTGGCATGTCTCCTCCCCCCAAAAAATACTTAAATAGAAGTCAGGGGGAAAAAAAAATATTATAGTTTGTGCAATTATAAAACATCAAGGTAGTTCAACAATTTATGAAATAAATGAGATAAATAAAAGTCTTTACAATACAAACTATGTGATTACAAAACTGCTATAAAGCATCACTTCACAAATAATTCATATGAAAGAAAAACCTTTCAACTACAACTTATGTGATTACAAAATTACTCAAAAATATCATTTAGTAGTACATGCAAAAATAATCATACAGGAAAAAAGCCTTTCCATTGTACTTCATGCAGTTATAAATCTTCTAATAAGAATAGCTTAAAAATCCACGAAAGAACACATACAGGAGAAAAACTTGTTAATTGTACCTTATGTAGTTATGCTGCATCTGTATTAAGTCATATAAAAATACATGAAAAAAGACACAGAAGAAAAACCTTTCAAATGCAACATCTGTGATTACAAGACTATTCAAAAAAGTCATTTGACAGTACATGCTAGAGTTCATACAGAAGAAAAGCCCTTCCAAGTTTTGTGATTTCAAGGCTAGCCAAACAAGTAATTTAATAGCACATGAAAGAATCAATCATATATTAGAAAAACCTTTCCATTGCAGCTTGTGTGATTTCAAAACAGCATGGAAGAATACTTTGAAACTACATATACGAAAGCATACAGGAGAAAAACCTTACCAATGCTCTTTGTGCAATTATAAAACATCTCTGAAGATTTCATTTCAAAATCAAGAGACATTTCATACTGGGGAAAAGCCTTTTCAGTGTAAGTTATGTAGGTTTAAGTCTACTGCAAAAAGTTATTTAAAAATATACGAAAGAAGCCATACAGATGAAAAACCTTTTAATTGCAAATCTTGCGATCATAAAACTGCTATAAAAAGTAATTTAATAGTGCATGAAAGAATTCATAAGAAAGGAAAGAAAGGCATTCCAATGTAAATTATGTGATTATAAAGCTGCTCAGAAAACTTGTTTAGTACTACATGAAAGAAGCAGTCACACTGGAGAAAAAACCTTTCTTTCCACTTTTGTTTTTGCAATTTCAAAGCAACATCAAAAAATCATTTAGATGTACATATTAGAAAGCATACAGGAGAAAAACTTTGTGTGACTATAAAACTTCTGTCAAGAGTAGTTTAAAAAGCCATGAGAGAATACATACAGTGGAAAAACCTTTTTTCTGTAGCCTATGTAGTTAATAGACTGCAGTAAAAAGTAGTTTAAAAGTACACATAAGAAGTCATACAGGAGAAAAGCCTTACCAGTGCCTCTTGTGTAGTTACAAAGCTGTTGTAAGAAGCAGTTTAAAATTGCATGAAAGAACTCATAATGGAGTAAAAAAATTTCAATGGAGTTTCTGTAATTACAAAGCAGTCAGCATAAGTCATTTAAAAGTTCATGAAAAAAATCATGCCAGAGATAAATCTTATTCATTGTTCATTGTGTGAATATAAGACTGCCAGCAAAGAGTGTTTATGTCATATTGAAGAAAAATGTTAGCACTGTAGCTTATTATTGTCTATCATTGATAAAACAAAAAACTGTACTCATGTCAGCATTTCTTTTCCATGAATAAATGTAAGTAAATTAAAAGGAAAAGCTTATCATGTGTACATAATCTGATGAGTTAATCTTGGTGTTAGTTTGTATTAATAAAGTACAAATAACTTTTCAAGTAATAAAATCTTTTAAGCAGATATAATTAAATAGTAGTATCTTTTTTTTGATTTTAAAAAAATTTGAAGCATTATGATCAATAGAATGATTCACTTTTTAATTTGCCTAAACATTTTTATCCATTTTTCATTGATCACAATGCTTCAGATTTTCATAAATTCTAAAAAAACAAGCAAATTACCATTTCATATATTAAATAAATCATATGATATAATATATACTGGGGTTTTTTTTATGCGATAAATAAGTTCCACAGAAAACCCGCATTAAAAAAATCACACAAAAACAGACTTCCCTTAAAAAATGTGGGATATGTTCCATAATTTTCAAAATTTGCATAAATCCAAAGCAACAAGGTAATATTACTTTAAAATTCACATAAAAAAAATAATGAAATAAAGTATGACTAATAAAAAATTTCAAATATTTGAAAAAAATTGATACAAGACAAACTTTTTTGATTAACTATTTAATTTTATTCAAAACAATATATTTTTATGTGTAATTTATTTTACATTTTTTCATACATATTTTAATCATTATCGCTATTTGACAATATGCGGTTTGTTTGTGAACTGGTAAGAACAGATTCGTCACAAGAAGAAATACAATTAGTTCCAACTTCAGCCTCATGCTATGTTAATGGTTTTCTGCCGACAATGTAATCGGTAATTAAACTTTGAGATAATGATTTTACTAATTGTTTATGAAGCTCGCGATATCCAGACTGCTTGTCTAGCTGTTAGAGAATGCACTTCTTATGAGTGCAACTTATATATATATATAACATGCTTCCCCGAGTGTATTAATAATGACTAACGGTTAAATTTTCTTTTATACACATACACAGGAAAAAGTTACAAGTAAAAATAATTAAAAACTTTTAAAAATACATTCTTTTAAGTAGAAATTACAAGTTCTTAAATATTTTTACTTGTAACATTTTTTTGTCTAAAAGTTTCTCCATGTATATATATGTGTATAAAAAAAAATATAAAGATACATTTTTTAAAAATAAAAATTAAAAGGTCTTAAATATTTTTACTTGTAATTGTTTTTTCTGTCTAAAAGTTTCTCCGTGTATATATGTGTATAAAAGAAAATATAAACATGCACATATATAACACCAACATACAACTATTTAGCTCTCGTTGGAATTTAAGAGCTTGTTCATAAGTCATGTCATTAAAAAAGAAAATGATTTTCCAATTGATTAGAAAGTTGAATCATTTTTGCTGTGAAACGAACAGTTTCACTTCTGTTTTATTATCTTTTTCTAACTCTTGTACAGTATCAAAATTTATTGCCAAACCTTTTTCCAACAGGCATTTAAAGTATGTAAAATGGAGAAATCCCAATTTTAAGTGAAATATTAACTTCTTTATCGTATAAAAAGATATTAAGAAAAAACATGAATCGCATAACTTCAAAAACCCATTTAAAAAATCTGCAAAAAAAGAGACCAAGGTGTATCTTTACATAACAGAAACCATTGTATATATATATATATAAACAACAATAATAATGTAATGCTGTTTTAGGCAACTTGATTTTTTTTGCCCTTTTCAATATGTTGGATCTATTTTACAATTTAAATTTACATTGTAAATTAATACTTGGCTAATGATAAATAAATTGACAATTATGTAGTATACATTTAAACAATTTTTTCCTTTTTTTATAGATTTTGTATTGCTGTCATTATTGGTTGTAGTTAATTTTCTATAAAAGAGATAGATGTCACTGTATGCAGTTTAGATTGAAATGTTTAAGTAAGACTAGGAAGGATGTAATAGGTTTATGGTTATGTAGTCAGTGTGTAAATGTGATTAAAGAGGTGAAAAAGTGTTTTCTAAGTGTAGAAAGTCGAAAGACAGTGGAAGATAGGTTAGAGTATGGTTTTAGTGGAGTGTTAGGAAATATGGGTGGAGAAAATAATAGTGCAATGGAGATGATTAGCAAAAGAATAAATAAGATAGAGGAAGAAGTGAAGGATGTAGAAGTAAAATTAAAATCATTAAGAGATAAAAAGTGAGGAGATAAACGAATTATTGAGTAGGAATGATAAGGAAGAAATAGATAAGAACCAGAAGGTATTAGAAAATGTTATGGATGGAGTAGAGAAAGTAGATTATGAAACAGTATTGATAGGATATTCACTAATTAGAGAATGTGAGGATATAATTGCAAGGGAGAATAGAAGTAGATATCTAAGAGTATGTTTGCCTGGAGCTAGAATTAGGGATGTAGCAGATAAAGTAAAAAAGCAAGGTAGTAGAGATGTGCATGTTATGGTGGGAACTAATAATTTATTAGAATCATCAGAAAGAATAATGGATGAGTATGTAGAATTGATTAGGAATTTGACTATGATTAAAGGAAGACTAGGAGTAGTTGGATTATTACCAAGATTTGACAAGAGATATTTGTTAGATAGGGCATGTTTGACAAGAGATATTTGTTAGATAGGGCATGTTCTATAAATGAGAGATTGAAAAAACTGTGAGAGAAATAATGTTATGTTTGTGGATGCGGGGGATTGTTTTATTGGAAAGAGGGAGTTATACAGTAAAGATGGGTTGCATTTAGGAAAACAAGGAGTGAAGTTTTAGGGAGTCTGATTTATAAATATTTTTTTTCGGGAAACTTATAAAGGGGGGGAGGGTATTTTAAATTATAATATTATTAAAAAGAAAAAGAATGGATGGAATATAAGAAAAAAGAAAAAAATTTGATTTAGATATAAATGTAGATTTGGAGAAGGAATGGGTTTGTAAAATTAATGGTAAGAAAGTAATTTATAAATGTAATGGAGAAGAAAGAATTAAAAGAATTTATAAAAGATAGTTAGGAAAGAAGAAATTGTTAAAATTGGGTTTTTGAATATGCAAGGTGGTAGGAGACCAGAAAAGTGGATGGAATTAAATAAAACAATTGAAAATGAAGAGCTTGAAGTATTAGCGGTAATGGAAACACATCTAAGAGAAGAAGAAGAACCTATTTTGAAACAGTTGGTTTGGCAGGGTATAAACAGAAAAAGAAAAAAGGGGTGGTGGTATAGGTGTTATATCAGAAAAATATTTAAATATTGTTAAATGTCAAGAACATTTGTGGTTTGAATTAAGGTTGGGTAGACAAGAATGGATGGTGGCTATAGTTTATATAGCCACTGGAGATAGTCAAATTGTAATGGAGTGAAATAGTAGCATATATGAATTTTAGTTAAGGATATACAGAGTTTTAAAGAAAAGGGGAAGAGAGTAAGGGTTATAGGGGATATGAATAGACATATTGAAGAAATTGATGATGTAGATAATAAAAGTGGACAGCTTTTGAAGGAATTTTGTCAGAAAGTGAATTTGAGTATTGGAAATTTATTAAATATTTACGAGAGACAATATAGATGATCTAGAAATAATATATTTCATACATTAGATTATGTATTAATAGAGAAAGAGGGAATGAATAAAATACGAAAAATTAAAGTGTTTGATAATGAAGAAAAAGTATGCACTAGTGATCATAACTTTATTGTAATTGAAATGGTTAGTAATGTGATGAAGAATAGAAATAAAAGTAGAAATAATAGTGAGAGATGTGGATGGAGAGTGAATGATAATAAGTTGGAAGAATATAAAATACAAGTTGAAGAAATCATGGAAGAGTGGGTTGGGGATGAGTATAAGGACTGGTGTAAAGAAGTAGAAAAAGTGGCAAATAGGGTTTTAGGTGAGAATCTTCAGAAGAATAAAAGTAATAAAAAAATGAGAATTAGTAAAAGTGTAAAAGATAGGAAAGAAGCATGTAGAGAATATAAGTGTGCTATTAAAAACAAGGAAAAGTGAAAAAGGAATTAATGTTAAATGGGAAAAGTACTTAGAAAAGAAGTTGGCTAAAATAGATAATTATAGAGAGAGAATGAAATTGAATAGTAAATTGTCGGAGGATGTTAATAAAAATGGAAGAGATGGGAGTAAAAAATTTTGGAATTAAAAGGAGAATTATAGGGGAGAGAGAGATAGTATTACTAGATGATGAGGGAATAGAGTGTAGTTCTAGAGAAGATTTAGAGTGAATCTTAAATAGATATGTAATGAATATAGAAAAGATGTGAAGGATAGAGTGATAGAAAACATGGAAGCATATAATAATGGGAATATTAGGTTTTCAGAAAATTAATTGAATGAGTTAGAGAAGAAATTGAAAAGTGGAAAGGATGGATGGGCAGCAGAGATGGTAATGAATTTAGGATATAGGGCAAAAGTAAAGTTATCTTGTTTTAATAAGATGGCACAGAATAGAGTTTTCCCAAGTAGTTTGAGTAATACAAGAGTAAGATTATTATTTAAAGGAAAAGGTAAGGATCATAGAAAGTTAAATAATTATAGACTGATAGTGGTAACATCAGTTTTATATAAAGTTTTTTCATATATGGTGGCTAGAAGAGTTGTAAAATGGATGGGAGTAATATAGTGAGGGAAATGCAAGGAGGTTTTAGGTTAGATAGGCATATAGGAGATAGTTTATTTGTAGTTACAAAATTTATGGATATGAATAGGAATTCAAGTAAACAGTTATATATGAGTTTTATAGCTATAGAGAAGGCATATGATAGTAAATAGATTATGGATACGTTTAGAAAATTTGGGAATGGATGGCGCTTTAGTAGATATTATTAAGAAATTATATGAAAATAATTATTATTTATATCAATTAGGGAATATAGAATCAGTTAAAATTAAAAATGGGGTGGGACTAAGGCAAGGATGCCCTTTGTCACCTATTTTGTTTGTATTGTATTTGAGTGAAATGGAAAGAGCAATAGAAAGATTAGGAAGAGGGATAGAGATACCGTTAGTAGGTAGTAAGGAAGTATATATTTTGTTAGGGGTTTTTTTTTGCAGATGATATATTTTTGTGTGCAGAAAGAAGAGAAGATATGGAAGTTATGTTGAGGACGTGCAAGGGTGGCTAAAGATATGGGGATTAAATTTAGTGAAGAAAAATCAAATATAATGATGATTAATACTGGGGAAAGAGAAGATGTAGAATTTTTGTTGGGAGATATTAAGTTAAGTGTGGTGAATAGATATAGTTATTTGGGAATTATTTTAAGTAATCAGAAAAATTATTTGGATGAATGGGAGAAAAAATTGATAAATGAAGCAAAGAAAAGAAAGGGATTGATAAAGAAATTAACAGTGTTTTCATATAATAAATATGATCAGCTAGAATTATATTGAAAGGAGTTACAGTAGCAGGGTTAATATATGGTAATGATGCATTATATGTTAGTAATGGGGTATTAAATTACTTTAAGTTCAAAGGGAAGTAGGAAGACATGCATTGGATGCAGATGTATGGCAGCAAGGGATGCAATTCAAGAAGAAATGGGATGGTCAAGTTTTCATATGAGAGATGCAAAAAGTAAAATGAAAATGTTTGGTAGATTGCAGTTATGGTCAATAAAAGAATAGCCAAAATAGTATTTAATTGGGTTATGAGTAAAGGGCAGGTAATATGGTATGCAAAAGATTTGGATAAAGAATTTATATCTGCATATTTGTACAAAAGATGGGATGATTGTGTTAGGAGGATTGTTGAGTGCTATAGTGGTAAGGAATGGGATAAAATAATAGATTTATTAATAAAGAATAGGGAGTTAGAGAGATGGAGAACTAGTATGGAGAATAAAAAGAGTTTAAATATATATAGAAATAAACAGAATATTAGGTGTGAGTTAATTTATGATAATAGTAAGGAAAGTAGTTTATTGTTTAAGGCTCGAACAGGATCTTTAGCAACAAGAGAATATACATGTAAATGGAAAAATATCGGTGATTTAGTCTGTAAATTATGTAAGGAAGGAATAGAAAATATTAGGCATTTGTTAATTGAATGTAAATGCTTGAAAACAGAAAGGGCACATATAATGAAGTTATGGAAAAATAAATAGGAAAAAAGTGATTATACAGAAAGTAGATTATTGGTTTTGATGCTGGGTTTGGAAAAAGATAAGGGGGATTTAGATATAAAGGCTGTAGAGTTGACAAAGATTATGTTGTGGAAATGGGATAGAACAGAATATGGGAAAGATTAGATTGGGGAATGTAAAATTAAGTAGCTAACAAGTTTTTCTTGGTATAATTGCTGAGAGATTTTTGACTTCGTTTAAGAAGCTACAGTACATCACATCACATGAAATTGTATAATAGTTTCAACATTGAAAAATATTTGCTTAGAAGAGTGTTTCTCTATTATTATTGTTATTATATGTATATAGATTATTGCTGTTATTATATATGATTATTACTGTTATATAAAGATATTTTATATTAGACTGGATGATTTATTTAAATAAATACAATATTTGTATAAAAAAAATTTTAAAATACAATCATAAAATTACAAAAAAATGGAGAAATACATCAAAGTTTCTTTAGTATAGCTTGTAACTGGAATTAGTTGAGTGCTTTTTATTAGGAAAAAACAATATTTTTATAATAAACATATTTATTTAATAAATATAACATTTGCTACATAATAAAAAAAAATTACCATTGGTCACAAATAAATAAATATTTAATATTTTTATATTGCTAATTTAATATACAGTAATTTACAAGTATTTCAACTTATCATAAATGAGATATATATGTAAAAAAAAAAAAAAACACCAAACTTTTTTAAAAAATTTGTTTTTTATATGACTATAATAAAATTACACCCAATGTTTCAAGGAAGACTAAACAAAAAAATAAAATACAAATATATAATAATAAATATCACATATTCCAAACAAATGCAAAACATTAAAAGTTTGGTATTTTTCTTTACATATAGAAAATTATGAACTTTTTTGAAAAGCAGAAAAGATGATATTTTAAATTCATAAATGAGATATTTTGTATTATATTCATTAATAAATATTTCATGCTCATTTTTATTTCTTAAATCTCACTTAATGCTTGATTTGTTATCATCATAAAGTATTTTCATCTTCCATAAGAATTCTATATGTGTTTATTTAACTGTTAACTAATTTAAAAGTTGCAATTAAGATCATATTCTTTCAAATGTGCATGAGATTTTACATCTTTCTCTAGAAACCATTCAATATTGATTTTGATAATTATTTATATAAACTTTGATATAATACAATATCATGACAATGTCTATACAATTGTTTTATCATCTAGCATGTCTTGATTACTTGATAGAAAGCTTTAAATACAGAGGACTAGATTAATTCTTTCAGATATGATGAATAAATAATTCAGGTGAATATTTTCAAACTTTTTAGATACTATCTTCAAAAGATGCGGGAAAATGATTTAATCTGAAAAGGCATAAATTGTCTGATAATAAGAAAATTATTTTGAGCTGACATTATAATTTTCCAGAGTGAAATGGTTACTTCTTACACACTTTTTTATTATTGTTTTCAGTCATGGGAAAAATATTTTGATGTTCATCATTAAGAGCAAAAGTAAACAGAACATTTCTTGACATTTATGCCTTAATAAGATATGAAGAAAATTTATTTATAAATTATTACATATGTTAAATAGGCATTAAAAATATTAAATATTTTTTTATTTAAATGTTTAATATGGTATATTGCTAAATATATTGTATTAATTGGCAGTATACCACATTAAACTAATCATGTTCTAATTTCATTTCACATACAAAAAAAGTTACTTTTAAATTATTGCATGGCAATGTCATTTTTTTGTGTGAGATTCATTGAATCCAGGGAAATTTCCCCCCATAATTATGTGATTGTCATTAATGAGCAAGTAAGCATTATGAATTATCTAATAATATTGTTATAATAATTTTTATTAAACTAAGAGATTATTCACTTAATGAATAATATTTCTGTAGTATAATTTTCACTTCACCATTCTTATGTAAAATAGGGACTAGTTTCTATGTACTTTTAACATTTTGTGGAGAGATGAAATTATAAACATACATCCAAAGATATGAAAAAGATATATGATCCCCATGATTTGCATTTTGTGCTAGGCCAGCACTAATCCGATGGCCTAGATCACAATCTTTATATATATATCTTTCACATTGTTCAGTATATACAGATAGCCAATTACTACAGTTTAATTGATGTGTCAAGCTTGCTGCCTTATAACATTGACCCCAACCAGTAGACTGTGCCAAAGTTCGAGCTGACAAGTTTGACACTGATCATTTGATCTGTTTCAAAGTTGGTGGACAATGCATTTATCAATTAAACCATAATAATAATTGGCTACCTATATATACCAAGAAAAATGTATAAGAGATTGTGATCTAGGCTGACTGATGACTGCTGGTGCAGGAGGAAATCTGCATCTTAGGAATCATAACTTTTTTCACATCTTTGGTCTTAAGTTTATGATTACACTTCTCCAAAAGTTACTAAAAGTGGATAGAAATCAGTTCCTACTTTGCCTGAGAATGGTGTAATGAAAATTACATTATTGAAATATTCATTAATATTGTTTGTTTGTTTTTTTTATTGTGAAAGTTTATAAAAATAAGTAAAACCAATTTCATTACTTTTTTATCCTGAATTCTGGCTGAAATGAAATATTTTTTACTTTTTAAAATTTCTTTTGGATGCTGGTTTTATTATACAAAATATATCTTTTCATTCTATAATTTTATAATTATCACCAAATCATGATTTGTAGAACATGTATACCTTGTACTAAAATGTTTTTTAAATGTTGGTAAATATTAAAGTGTCATATCTGTGGATTATAATTTTTGCCCCCAAAATTTAAAATTGTATAATAGATCAGTGTGTTACAATGAAATACAATCTTTTAACTTGGGTCTGAATTTCAGATTGCAAGTTTGAAAGCCAAATAACAGGGAAATTCTTTATCAAAGAAGATATAGTGATTATCATAGAAATTAGTAATTGCGGAGGACAAGCTAAAAATATATGTTTATAATTAATATATTATACTGGTATATTATGGTATATGGGTTTGAACCCTGTGAATTTCATCTCATTAAAATAAAGGGGCATTTTCTTTAATAAAAATAGAAAATAATTTTAAATTATATTAAAAGGTTTAAATTGTATAATTAAAATGTCTAGCATGGCTAATATTACTGTTAAGAAAATTAAATAGGTTATTCAGGTTTATTAAATCTTGCAAAAAGGAAAAAAAGGTAAACTTATAACATTTTCACTTTTAATTTTTTTTTTTTGTATTTTAAACTTATTAAATCTCTTTTGGTTATTGGAATAAATAAACATTTAATTAATCTGTAAGAAGAATATGTTGTTTATAAGTTTTTTTAGTTAAAAGTCATATTAAGTAAAATGAACAAGAAAAGAAAAAAAATCTATTTTTTTTTTTTATATTTTAGCTGTATGAATCTTCTTACACAGTTGAGCAATTTTGTTATAAAATAAGGTGTCTTCATTTTGTGCTCTCTTTCTGCCTCTTATCGGCCTGAAGTGGATGATCCAAATTTTGTACTAGGCTGCAAAGGCAGTCTTTGGCTACAGCTAGCTACTTTTAAAAACTGCTGGTAGTAATGAATAGAGAAGCTGACTTTCCAACAGAGAAATGAAAAATATTAACATTGGTAAAGTAATTATCAATGTGAGTGAATAGAATAAAGTTTTAATTACTGATTTCTGGAGTCTATTTCTAGAAAACGGGGAGCCTACTTAAAAAAAAAAAAATGTCTCAGCTTGCCTAGTTTTGTTAAAATAATCTTCTAAACAAGAGAATGGGAGAAAATGAAGGAAATCTCTTAAAAACATTTAACTCTGATATTCAATGCTTCACTAAGTGATCAGATCTATAGATAAATGTTATTAACTATCTATGTATTCAAATGTTAAATTTGGAAATAGATAAACCAATACCAGAATCTAGGAAATGAAAAGCTCTGTTATAATAACATATCTGAATTAGGAAACCACCAAAACTGTTTTGTGAACTATGTACAATGATAGCATATAAAAAAAAACAACCATATTTTAATCTATTAAAGTAAAAAAATGGACACTAATCATATGTGCAAATGTAACAAAATCCAGAGCAAATAGAGATATTCATATATTTTAAATATTTCACTTGATGGTATTTTATAAAATCATTATTTTATATTTGTGTTATTTAGCTCAATATAAAAATGTGAGATTACTTTTTTTTCATTTCTTTCTCCTTAAATGTAATAATTGTCAGTGTAATTTTTTTACCTGAGATTGATATATTTTTTTGTATTTATTTGGATTTTATTGTACTTAGTTTTTTTAGTTGTTATTATTATTGTATATGTTTATAGAAAAATGCTTGTTCTAAATTCTTATAAGGTAGTTTAGATTTTAAAACGTGTTTGTAATTTAATTTTTTTTATTAAATTGGTACTTTTATTTAAATGTCTTTTTTCATTATTCTTGGTAGCATTTTAAAATGGGTATATAATCTTATAAGCAAAGAGATTAATGTATTGTGTGTATGATTTATAAAATTAATTATATAAACATTAATTAATTATAGAAGAACTAGTATTATGGATGATACTTAGGTCTAAAACAATAATAATTAGGGCTAACATGACTGGCACTCATTAATGTATAAATTCTTCACCTTCATGTGATCTGAAAGCTAACTTCCGGAAGAATTGTGGTGAGAAGTCTAGTTATTAATCTGTCTGTCAAATATATATATATATATTTATCAGATAAATATAGGTGATTAGTTACATGTGGTTGCCCAAATGAATTCTGTAAATCCTAAGATTTGAATCCTGACTGGTATATCTTTTTTTTTTTTTTTCAAAAAACGCTGTCTGTATTTCTTCAAATCAGTATACATAATCTTATAATTGAATATTTATAAATACAGTAATTACATATATGTAAAATATAACTTTAAAAATTTTATCCACTTAGGAGCACTTTCGACTATCCTCGTAGTCTTTGTCAACTAACACTTTGAAATGCTAACCTTCCCACAATTCCATGATCTTAATGTTTTCTACCTGTCTGTTAATTAAGTCTTGTTTGTATTTGTATATTAGCATAGCTTATTTTTCTTTTGTTGTTATTTTTTTCAATTTGCAATATTTTTATAATATTATAATTGAAGTTAAAACCATAAATACATGACTTATTATGGTCGTAAAAAATGGATGCTGAAACATTATTATTTACTTTGCAATTTTGTTTTGTTTTCTGAAAATATTCAATAAATATTTTAAATATTCATTATAAATATTCAGTTTTAAGATTAAATACAAATATATATTTATTCATATACAAAATTTTTTCATTTATTCAATATTACTAATATTAACAGCCAGCGTGTAAATAACTTTTATTACTGCTTGAATATGTAACATTTAGAATTATAATTATATTGTAGATTATTTTCGTTCAATATGAGAATATTGAATTATTTTTATGCTGTTGAAATTAATAATACTTAATTTAAAATAATAAATGTTTAGGCTGGCTTGATTGATTTGTAAACTAAGATTGCTGTTAATAATTAGTTTCAGCCTTTGGATATTAATGTTGAATTATTTACAATATATACAGTTGGAGTTGCGATAAAAAAGAAATTCTTATATCTGACTGAATGAAAGTGTATTGATAAATGAAAAGTAAAATTGTATTTGCAAGTTTATTAAAATAATTAGTCATGAGTCTGCCCACAAAATACTTCTGAGTAACATTTATTCATGCACAAAAATCTACATTTATATTCATTTATACATTCATCATTTTATAATTCATTACTTCTTTAGCATATTGACAATATTAACTAATGCTGATATTTGAGATAGGGAAATTATGCTAGGTCCTATTTTCTAATTAGGTCTTGTGTGTCTCAAGCTGGTATAAAAATTTTTAGTCTAGCTGGTATATTTGCAACCCCATTTGAGTTTGAATACTATCTGGTATATTTGCACACTCAACTAAGATATGAACAAGATCTTTTAGCCATATGATGCAAATGGCTGCCAACTTGGAGCCATAAGCTCTTAGACCATCTAGTAGAATATATTGGAATAGTTTTTAGATAAGAGTAAACTGATTATGTATTTGATTCACTTATGATGATGCTAATTTATACATCAAATTGCACTATAAAATGTAACAATATACTTTTATCCATAAGTGAAATATGTAAGTACATAGTAATAAAAACAAGACATGGATTTATTGCTCAGGAGTTTGAGTGCCAGAACTGCAAATTTCAGAATTGATCCTGGGACCTCCAGATCACATCGGATACTCTACTAATTGTGCCAGGTAATATATAACTATAATTAGATTGTTCGGAAAAGGGGAACTTTCCTTAAAAGCATTATATTTTCTTCCTGCCAAAATCTCAGTGCGAAAAAAATAAAAATTAATAAAGCTAATATGAATTTTAGTATAATAGCAAATTCAATAAATAAATTAATAAAAAATGTGCAAGTTTATTATTTACATAATAATTATGAAATCATAGTAAAATTAATTTTGCTATAAATACATGCAATATATGTAACAAATCAATATTTTGGGAGTTCATAAAAAGTTAGAATGTTAATCTAGAGTCATGAGCCAAAATCTTGTGCCACAGTTTGCCACTCCACCAAGCTACATAGGATATAAAATGAAAATTTAAAAAAAGTGTGTACTGATTTAGAATAAGCTCGTGGCCGTTTTGAAATGTAAAGATTTCCCAAAACCACCACTAGCACATCCAAGCAATAAGTGACATCTAATAATCCAAATGTGGTCACAATTGTGAACATTCATTACAAAATTGCAATTAACATCTTTTAGTGTTTTGAAATTATAAACTTGGTTTGATAAGAATTCTGCATTTTTGGATGATATTTTGTATCATTGAAACATTGTTCCATCTCCCCACATACTTTGGCACTTTGTGCTGTCATTGTAATAACAAATATTTTAGAAGTTATAAGCTTTTAGTATTTAGACTGTGCTCACTGCCATTTTGAATTCTAAGGACTGTCCAAATTCCCCACTGACAAGCAACCTGGTGTGGATTATTCAATGTCATTTATCACTTGTGTGTGTCCGCAGTGGTTTTGGGTGGTCCTTAGAATTCAAATGGCAGTGAATGCATTCTAAATCAGAAAAATGTTAAAAAGTGAATCACTTATATATAGGGGTAATATATGTATTTTAAAAAATTTCAAAATTGTTTGAGTCTTTAACTAATAAAATCAGTATTTCAAAATTAAATTTTGTTAATAATTTTATTTAGACAATTGAGGTTTATACTTCAGAAAGAGTAAAAAAAAAAAATTTCAATTTGAAAAAATTTTAAACTCTCAAATCGTATGTTTTTTAAATCTCAATCTAGAGATTGTAATTATTAACACTCAAATTACTTAAAATATTGTCTTGTTGCCATTACAATTAAGTGAAAATTTATTAATTCTCATCAAAGCTAATAATTAACTTCATAAATAAAAAGTAGATTAAAATAGTATTTGATAAAACATTTATAGCTTTCCTTGCCAATTCACAGTTTTGTTTTTTAATATCATTAATTCTTTTCCATATTATTTTAATAACTGAAACACACAGGCTTATTACATACCTGTGTTTAAGTGTATCAGTGTTATGAGATAGTGTGGAGAGTGGTGGGTCATGTGAAAGTCTGTGCTTGTAGACCCTATATATATTACATATTATTTTACAGAACTACAGATATTCAACTCTTTTTAATAGATTATTTTAAAATATTCACTTCTTCATACATTCTCTTGTTTCAGTTTGTACTAGTTCTCTTGCAATTCTTCATAGAATCACAGATCATCCTGATTTCAATTAAGCTTGACCTGTCTTCAAAGACTTTAAGATAACAAGTTTGAATTTAAATTCATCGAGTATTTTTGAAGATTAGCAATATAAATTATTAATCCTTTTTTAAATAGTTTCCATTTCTAGTTTTGCCTTAACATGTATCTCACTAGTCAATACAATACAATTTTGAAATATATAAATTTTCTTACTAAAATTAAAATCCAATTCTGCAGTAATTTCATTTAGATATCTTCAAGTCCATCTATTTAGAATTTTTTTTTTCAAAAAAGGAGAATTCCTCATATAGAATTTTTATTTTTTTATGAACTTCACTAGTCTGTGTTCTTTCTTATTTTTATCACTAATTTATTGAGAACCATGTAGTCAATTGGCAGTTGGATAATTATATTATTTTTATTAAATAAAAAAACCCAAAGTTTAAATCAAACTTCAAGTGTTTATTTACTCGGAATAATAATAATGATATTAGTAAGATATTAGTAATTCAGGTTGCTAATTACTTTTTGAGAATAAGATCATTAGGATCATTTTAAAGTTCTTATCTTCTTAGAGATTTAATATTTATAAAGTCTTTTTAACCACTAACTTATAACTAATTTTTTTTTAAAAGTGTCATAGCATCGGCCAGGACGCGAACCCGCAACCCGGGCAACTGCCTGCAAGTGCAAGGCAGTCACGCTGACCTCTCGACCACCAATGCAAGACAACTTATAACTAATTTTGTAAGCCAATTTGTACACAAACATTAATTTTAGAGATAGTCCAATCAGATTCTTGACTAGAGCACTTCCAGAACAACTTCACTTTCACTTGTTTATCTTTCCATTAATTTACTTTTATTCTTTTAATTCTTCTGCAAACTTTTTTTATCAGCTTTGCTAATTTGCATAAAGTAACTTTACATGAAAATTAGGTTGTTGCACTTTCTAGTAAGTTTTCTTTTTCTACATAATTAATTATTCATTTTGTTTCTGGAGTATTTTAGATATCAACATTCAATGCCTATACACACATCTCTATTCTTTAATAAATATGTGCACATAGCATTTCTCCTTCAGAAATATGCAGAATTATTCAAAAATCAACTTTCTGCCTGCACTCAAAGTAGAATAAAATCATTTTTATTAAATCTTGTAGCCTTATTGGTTTCCTCCATTCTCAAGTTGCCTTGTTGAGATTCTATTTTCTTCCTCTGACTCTGGTATTATTTTCTTCTCCCTTGAGTTTCTTTTTGAATAGGAAAGTGAACTGGAGTTTTCAATTCAGTTTTATCAGAAATGTCAATGAATTTCTCTGAGTTTGGAATAATCACCATGTCTTTTAACAGTTCTGTTCTCCATTCTTTAATGTGATATTTGAATACTCTGACATATAACCTTATTTCATATATTTGTTCCGATACTCCTTTTGTAATCATTCCCAGTAGTCATTTCTCTTTATTACATCCTTAATCCACCCAGTTTGGTTGACAGTAAATTTTACATTTTTTGAATAACTTTATCTGGAATAGTTTTGTTGGTAACTATTTTGATCTTTAACTTATATAATGGTAGAAAATTTTTTTTGACATTTATTTTTACTGTAACAGTTTTAATATGTCCGATACTTATTTCAAGAAAACTAAACCAATTTTTTCCTAATATTGTGTTAATATTTTATTCCATTACATATAATGGTAATTGTTTTTTATGACTATTCATATAGGCACTATAAACATTCTACCAATTGTTATACAATTGTGTTTTATATCTGACACAATCACCATAGTCTTTCAATTTGGCTTTATGTTTGCCATTATATGAATTATATTCCAATCTTTTCATGATATTAATGATATGCCTGCCATGCTATTAATCTCTATTTGTACATATTCCTTGAAAATTTTAATGTTTAATCTCAGCATATTATCAGTATCTTTTAATTTATTTACATTGTCAACTATTTAGACACATTTCCTCTTGATTTACTCTTTCACTCTAAATTCTGCTTTGTCTTTGGACATTTGCAGAACTTTGATAAATGACTTTTAAGTCCACAATTAATACATTTTTTTTGTTTTGAATCTGCAGTTAGATTTTAAATGATGTTTTTTTCATAACAGTAGCAAAGTAGGAGAATAGTTTGTTAACTTTTTACTTATCTTTTATGGTTTTGCTGCATTTCCACTTGCTTCTGAAGAATTTGCATTTCTGAAAAGTTTTGATATAGTCTACTATGGTCTCATAAGCTAATGTCCATTCAATAGCAACCTTTACATTAATTCCTTCTCAGTAATATTTATCTAATCTTCCATCTTTTATTTTCCATAATAGCTGATCCAGCAGCAATTCATCGATAAATTTCTTAAATTTGCAATTCTTTGCTAATGTTCGCAGAACCAAGTTGTATTCACATATGTTTTTATTTTGTGATTGTATCCTTCCTTGAAAATGAAAATATGCTATAAATTTCAATGTTATGGGTTTAAAATATGCATTTAGTTTTATCGGTAGTTCTTGACAGTGTTTTTATTTTCTCAGGTAGCATGATTTACCACATTCAAAACATCTTTACATTCATAATAGTGTTGCAACTTATAAGTTTATCAACTATTATTCCATTCACAAGCTGGATTTTGTATATCAAACATTGTTGTCATATTGTTTTGTATTTTTGGTTTGCTGCACCATTAAATTTCATATATCTCCAACTAATACATATCTAAGTCTCATATGTTAAACTGTTGATCTGTGTCAAATAATATCCAGGTCTCACAGGTTAGACTCTTAACTGCACCTAATAATATATCCACGGCCATGCAGTTAATTGGCAACTGGATAATTATATTTTTATTAAATAAAAAAACAACAAAGTTGAAATAAAACTTTAAGACATTATTTACTCTGAATAATAATAATAATAATGTTTCAATTTACTAATTGCTATAGAATAAAGTCACTTAGATCTCTTTAAAGTTCAAATCTCCTTAGAGATTTAATATCTATAAAGTCTCTTTACTCGGTAACTTATAACTCTATAATTTTGTAAGCATAATTTACTCATAAACATTAATTTTACAGATAATCCAATTAAATTCTTGTCTAGAGCTCTTTATTAAATTCCAAAAAAGCATCACTTTTACTAGTCTGTCTTTCCACTAGTTTATTTTTATTCTTTTTCTCTTTATTCTTCTGCAAATTTTTTTTATCAGCTTTGCTGATTTGCATAAACAACTTTTTTACATGCAAATTAACCTGTTGCACTTTCTAATAAGTTATTTTTTTCTGCATAATTATTTATTTGGGTTTTGGAGCATTCTAGATAAATCAACATAAATGCCTTCACACACACATCTTTATTGTTTAATAAATATGTGTATATAACAATCACCATAACCAAATTTACTCATAACATTTTCATTTTTCAATTCTAGCAATATCTCCATGAGAATTTTTAAATGTTTTTGATCTGATTAAAAGTTTTTTGTAAATTTATATAAAAATCAATTGCTTTTTCATAATAATAAGAACTTGTTGGAACATAATCCTGAATTATCTGCATTTGCTATTTTCCATTAAGTGGAGCAATTAATTTTGTCATTATGGCCAATATATTGTCAATTTTCTCACTACTATTTCTTCCCTTTTATTTATAATGAATCCCATTCCACTTGAACTTTCAATATTTTTATCCTTAGTGTAAAATATGTTTGCTTTTCAAATCGGTTGTCTTTAGCTTTTTTACTAATTTCTCAAAGTCCAACAATTTGCCTTTTAATATTAGCTAATTTTTTCATTTCTTGTAATTTTTTTTTGCTTGATGGTGATCTGTCATTGTAAATAGTTAAATAATAAAAAGTGTTAATCAAATGCTAGAGTGGATCTGCATTCAGAAGATTTTTGGCACTTTTTTGGTCACCAACAATTGCCATGGCTAAGAACTTTATATCTGCCTGGGAATAAGGGCTATGAATTAATGTTAGCTGTCATTGTAAATATCTCAAACATAATCATTCTACAATATATATCTGCCATCAAGAAAACTTCAAAATGAGAATAAAAACAATAATATTTCAAATGTAAAATGTCAATAAATTCACTTTACTTGCTGATACATGTTAACAAACAGTCCATCCATATTTATTTACTATATGAATAATCATATAGTACTAATAGAGTTAAAATCTTAATGACATTAAGAATTTGCTCTGATCAGTTCCTTAAGGCCTCAAACGGCAATGAAAAGATTTCCTTTATTGTTAATGACAAATTTTTCTACATACATTGATCCAGCGCTCACCCCACATGTGGTGTACTCCATTTCCTGCCCCCAAGCCGGATGCCATGCCACATATTATGGTGAAACGAAAGCCACAATTAACACCAGATTGGCTCAACATCGGTACACCTTCAATAGAGCCCAAACGAACAGCAGTACATCTTCTGCATTTTTTGAACATACTAAACAATCAGGGCACAATTTCATACCCGCTAACCCCGTTATTTTATGCTCAGAACCAAACGACTACAGGAGAAAAATAAAAGAGGCATTCTACATTAACAGAGACATCCATGCAATCAACAGAAGAGACACGTGCTTTGACATCTCGAAAAAATGGGCTACGTAACAGTAACTCATTTGAATATTCTCATTTACATATATTAAGTACATTTTCACGAAGGCTATGAGTATGAGGCACAGTTCCTCGAAAACGTTCAGCCAAATTTATTATTAACTATATATTTTTTTCTCTAATAATTTACAATTAAGTATTTTTATTATTACAAATAAGGAGAAATTAAAACCACATTTATTAATATGATAGTTTATTTTAAGTTTGCAAAATATGAAAAACAATTTTAATAGTTAGCATTCTCTTAAATAAATTAAAGTTATCTTGGATTATCTGTAAAAAAGAGAAAAAAACAACTAATGAAACTATTCTATCTGTTGAAGATTAAAATGCATTTTACATAGGGAAAGTAAATTTATATGAATATTGACCTTTCTATTTTATATAGCATTTTGGTTTCAATAATGGTAATTTTATTAGGGAATGATGAATATAAATGATAATAATATTTGTTTATTTTTAATCTATTTGAAATCTCAAGATATTAAGATCTGAAAATTTCAATTTTAAAAACCTTGCTAATAGCTATTGAAATGTTTATTGTAGTAGAATATTTTGAGATATACAGATAACTTAAAAATAATTTTTGATTGTTTGTATGACATAATATTTTTTTGCTTTAAAGTATTCATAAAACAAACTCATTCTCACAAATATATTATCTCACAACTTACATTTATTTTAAATAATTTTTATATACTTGCATGTTTTAATATTACTATATGCATAATGATTTTTAATTCTTTGTTTTTAGGAGGAGGTTAATTAGCTTCCAGAAAAAAAAATCCACTTAAATCTTCACAGTATGTCTTGTGATTGTTAACATATTCATGAAAATACAATGCAAATTAACAAGGATGTTTTAATTAATTTTAATGACTCATGAGAATAAGTCACTGGCTTCATTTAACCTAGTTTGAATGGAGATTACTACTGAATGCCATTGTAAATCTTCTTGTATACTAGATAATAATATACTTCAATGGAATTATAAACTGAATCATTATAATTTTTTGAAAGCTACACCAATGATGTTGGAGATTAATCAGTTTGATGAGTTATATTATTGATGTTACTCATAATTGTAAAGCAATGTTTTTCTAATGGTTTCTTGTCATTTGTGAAAGAAATATTGATAAGGAAAGGAATAATAATGAGACATGCTGAAATTAATATCTGACTAAATAATATTCATTTAACAAGAGCATGTTGAATGTTGCAAGATAAACATTTTAAAACTTGTTAATTGGAATTATTTAATCTCAAAATATTTAAGCAAATAATATATAGCATTTTATAACAATAATAGTATTCTGACATTATACCATATGTGTTTCATATCTTAATATAAGTGCTCAAACATTAAGAAATAATATAATTTTGAAAATGGTATTTTGCATTAAAATGTACTAAGATTATATTCTTTATATTTTATTTTTGTAGGAAGTATGAATGGAATATTTGCCTATAGAGGAATATTTTAAAATTTATTAATTTTTAAAAGATATATTTAAAACATCTGAAGATAATCCCAGTTTGTTCTACACATTTCTTTTTTTTATTATTGAAAATTGTACATTATGGAAAAGTGCTAAATCTCAAAACAAAGTCAGTTTTTGTTTACCATTAATTTTTTTTATTAGAATATCTGTATAACGATATGAAAATATTGATATATAGAAATATTATAAAATTAATTGTTATTTACCATTAGAGACACTGGAAAACTTTTCAAAAGCTGTTATTAAAACTGTCAAAAGACAATGTATTTACCAAAATAAAAGTTCATTCAATTAATATTCAAGAAAAGTTATCCAAAACACAAATACAATTGTACAATTCAAATTGTATTAATATCTATAGAGAATTAATATGTGTATTTTAGAAATTAAACAAATGCCAGGATTTTGTACTTAAAACTGGTTATCAACAAAAATTTTATACCAGAAAGGGAACAAATGCATTTTTACAATTCTGTGAGAATATTAGTACTATATATCAATAAATTTATGCAGAAGCAGAAAAAAATATTACATATTAATTTAAAACACATTTTATGAATGGAAAACTTTCACTTAAATTGAAATGATTTAAAATTACATTATATAAATCCATAGAAAAGAAATAATTTTTGACAATTCCTGCTTTTATAAAGTTCCTAAAAATTTTTTTTAGCATTGCATGAAAGTATTGAAAATTCAGAAAAAAAAATGTTTTCAGTGTACCTTGTGTAATTATAAAACATATATAAAAATAGTTATAACAATTCATGAAATAAATAAGATTGGAGAAAAGATTCTGTAGTATAACTTGCTACAAAGTGTCTTATAAATCCATAAAAGAATTCAAATGGAGGAAAAAAGTTTTCACTGCAACTTATGTGAATACAAGGCTGCTCAAAAAAGTAATTTAGTAGTACATGAAAGAAATATTCATATGGGACAAAAGCCTTTTCACTGTACTTTGTGTAATTTTAAGTCTTCTCATAAAGTTAGTTTAAAAGTCCATGAAAGAACTCATACAGGGGAAAAGCCTTTTCACTGTAGCTTATGCAATTATAAGACTTCTGCATTATGTAATTTAAAAGTACATGAAAAAAGACATACAGGAGAAAAAGCATATAAATGTAGTATTTGTGATTATAAGGCTATTCAAAAAATTAATTTAAAAATACATGAAATAGTTCATACAGATGAAAAACCTTTCCAGTGCAATTTATGTGATTACAAGACTGGTCAAAAAAATAATTTAATAGTACATGAAAGAGTCATTCATACAGTAGAAAAACCTTTTCAATGCAGTTTATGTAATTTCAAAACTGCCTGGAAAAAAAATTTAACACTGCACATAAGAACACATACAGGAGAAAAGCCTTTCCATTGTACTCTATGTAATTATAAAACTTCTCTAAAAGCGTCATTAGAAATTCACGAAAGAACTCATACTGGAGAAAAACCTTTTCAGTGTTATTTGTGCAACTTTAAATCTACTGCAAGAAGTTATTTAAAAGTACACGAAAGAAGCCATTCAGATGAAAAACCTTTTTTCTGCAAATATTGTCATTACAAAACTGCTACCAAAAGTAATTTAATAGTGCATGAAAGAATTCATAAAAAAGGAAAGACATTCCAATGCAACTTATGTGATTATAAGGCTGCTCAGAAAAGTTGCTTATTACTACATGAAAGAAGCATTCATACTGGAGAAAAACCTTTTCACTGTTGCTTCTGTGATTTCAAAGCAGCATCAAAAAATCATTTAGACGTACACATAAGAAGACACACAGGAGAAAAACCTTACCATTGCTCTTTGTGTGACTATAAAACTTCTGCAAAGAGTAGTTTAAAAAGCCATGAGAGGACTCATACTGGAGAAAAGCCTTTTTTTTGTAGTATATGCAGTTATGAGACGGCTGTAAAAAGTAGTTTAAAAGTACATATGAGAACTCATACCGGAGAAAAGCCTTATCAGTGCCTCTTATGTGGTTACAAAGCTGCTATAAGAAGTAGTTTAAAATCGCATGAAAGAACTCATACTAGAGAAAACTCTTTCCCTGCTGATTCTGTGATGACAAAGCAATTGCAATAACCCATACTAGAGAAAATCTTTATGACAGTTTGTCATGTGAATATAAGACTGTCAAGAAAGAACATTTATCATAAATGAAAAAAGTTCTATTAAAGAAAAATGTTAACACTGTAGTTTATTATTTATATTTGATAAAACAAAAAGTTATGTGTCAGCAATTCTTGTCCACATAAATCCAAGCAAACTAAAAAAATATAATTCATATATACATAATCATTTCATTTTGCTAGTGTTAGTTTGTAATAGTAAACTATAAATAACTTCAAATATTAAAATCTTTTAATCAAATATAATTAAATAGTATTATTATTCTCTTTTTTTTAATTTAAGAATATCTGCAGCATCATAGTCAATGAAACGATTCACTTCTTAACTTGCCTAAACATTTTTATCAATATTTTTCAAGAAGTGAATCATTTCATTAATCACAATCTTCAGATTAAAAAATTGATATTACTCTTTGTTTGAATTTGATCCAAAGATTTTAATACTTAAAAAGTTATCTGAAATTTATTAATTAAAACAGGCAAAACTCTCTATACATATTGCCACTCAGTGCAAACCAGAGTAATCAGTGGATGCCACAAGGTTTGTGCATAAAATCCTCATCTAGTGCCTACTCATCCAATATCCCCAGCCTAGTTTCTGGCTTGTGACCTTTGTGAGTGAGGAGCCTGCACTGAGTGGCAATATGTATAGAGTTTTGCCTGTTTTAATAACAGTTAAGAGCAAGCATAAGAAATAGTGATCATATGATGGTTATAAGTTTATTAATTACAACACTAGCACCACCAAGGTTAAATAATCAGATTTTGTACATGATGATATGCCTGCAATTCCTAATTGATCCATTTTATTATTAAAATATTTCTTACTGCAAAAACAGTGACAGTCATTGCTTATTAATATAGAATTTTTATTCATTAATTCTTTCAAATTTGTCATTTTTCATTACTTTCTTGCAACTAACAAACATTCTTAATAATGTATTTATTTCTTGACTTTATTTTTTTACTCAAGATAAAGAATTGAATACTATTGTTAACTAGAGAATTCTATTGGTTTTTAAAGAATCCTCCCTCCCCCAATTAAATATTCATGAAGTTTGTATTCACAGAGGCAAAACTCTCCATACAGTAATGCCACCCAGTGCATGCCAGAGTAATCAATAAATGCAAGAAATGTTTGAGCATAAAATCTGTATCTAATGGATAGTTATATAATATTCCCAGACTAGTTTCTAGCTTTTTGATTTCATCAGTGAGGAGCCTTTAATCTGAAAGCATTGCATTTAGATCTTAAGATTTAATGCAGTCCTCTAACAACCACCTTTTACCATTTTAGTTAACTATAAAACTATGAGCTTCTCACTCATGAAAACCACAAGCTAAAAATTAAACTAGGAATATTGGATGAATAGGTTCTAGATAGGGATTCTACACACAAACCTTCTTGCATCCATTGATTACTCTGGTTTGCACTGGCTGACACTACTGTATGGAGAGTTTTTCCTCTATTTTAGTAACTTGTGTTAGCATAGGAAATGGTGGTCATGTGAAGTTTGTATTCACATGGAAAATTGCTGGAAATAAAGTTTTTAAAAAATATATTATTGTCTAAAAAGTAATTTTCTTTATGCAGAAAATTCATGTCCTTTTGTATTTATTTCAAACAATGTATCAGTTTATTTTTTATATTTAGAACATTATCAAAATTACTTATACTAATGTAATCTTTATAAAAAAAAAATTGTTATAAGATTAACATTGTAAACCTTTGAAATAATGCAAACATTAGATTTATGATACCATGTTTGTATTTTTAATCATTCAGTAATGAAAATAAAACAGGTTTTGAAAAGAAAATTTATGTGTTTCATATTTTTTCTTCAAGTAAAATGTTAATCATTTTTGAAAAAAATAATGTAAATATGAAGATATTATTAATTTTATTTTTATTTACTTGCATGGACTTAACAGACAAAGAAACAAATATTTATAAAGGTCTAATTTTATATAAGTATATACGTTTTGAATAACTTTATATAAGAATGATGATAAATTTGTAATGCTTTTAATATTAAATACACTTTATTTTACACAATGAAATCAATTGATCTACAAAATGTCTTGTGTGTCAAGAATCTTGTATTAATGGCAAGCAGTTATCTTGATTTCCTATTGCAAAATGTTTAAATCATCATTTCAGATTTTAAAATATATAATAAATGTTAAAAATTCAATTGAAAAATAAAATTGAAAAAGTGATATGTAATGAAAACCATTTTATTAACCCACAATGTCTACTACACAATTTTTTAATGACGCAACTGATATTGATACCGCTCTTAAGAAAATTATCATTTTTATGGTTTCAAATTTCTTTTTTTTTTTTTATTATAAGCATATTTATCTAAAACAAAATTTTAAATATAACTATAAAATTACAAAAAGTGGAGAAAAAGTGTAAACTGTCAACTGTTTGGCTTAATAAATTTAATATATTTACATTTGGTACTATCATTTCATTAGATTTGAAAATTGCTTTGAAGTAAATCGAAAGATTTTGTGTTATTTATTTGTATATAATATTTAGTGAATTAAATGTGAAGGTATTTTAAGCTTCACACTCTTAGTTCGAGATACTTGAGTGTGGCTTATTTATATATAAATTTAAGCATAGAAGAAGGTGGATACCATCTTTTTCTGATAGTTTTGGCTTGTGTTTTAGAATTAAGAGTTTCACGTGCAGTTATTGTTACATCTGATTGGCTGTCACATAAGCATTTTTAAAAGCGCATATAGTCACTTGTTTGCGTTTAATAAATTTAATATATTAACAAATATAATATTTGTTACAAAGTAAGAAAAAAATAACCACTGATCACAAATAAATAAAGTAAATATTTAATATGTTTACAATGCTGTTTTAATATGCAGGATAATTTATAAGTAAATTTTCTTTCAACTTATGAGTGAGATATTTTGTATTTTTCTTCATTATATTTTTTAATAAATATTTCATTTTCATTTATAAAATTACTTTTAATGTTTGATTTGTTATCATAAAGTGTATATTTTATATCTTTCTTTAAAATCTCTTTTATCTTCCATAAATATTTTGCAATGGTGTGGAGAATAGGGGGTTAATACAAATAAAAAGTATGGGTTACAAGGTCCCACATTTGGACACCATTTGTAATAGTATGGAAAATCAGGAGTGAACTTGGGCTGATGGCACTCATCATAATCTCTAAGTCAAAATAAAATTTAAACTTAAAGAATAACTGAACAATATAAGATCAACATCAACAATATAATTAAGTATAGTCAGGATGAAAAAAATATGATAATTAATAATATGTTTCTTTATTTTGATTGAAAAAAGTTAATGACTTTTCAATCTAACTTAATTCTTTAAAAAAATTACTTTGTAGAATTTTATCAAAATATGTTATACAAATTTTAATTACAAAAAAATTTGTTAATCAAAATAGATAGTGGAATTTTATAATTACCAGTATATCTATTGTAATATAAATACATACTTGTTTAATTTTCAAAATCAGAATTAATAAAATATTAGACCTTTTTAAATGTTTAATGTATAATAAAATAATTTAAAAGTATTTAATTCCAGTGTAACTAAAAAATATCTACAAAAAAATTTGTTTGTGTTTATTTTTACTTTTTGTTTCAACTTTATATATATTATAACAGTCAGGGAAGATGGACACTTATTTTAACTGCCATACAGGGCACCATCAGGCCATTTGAAGCTGGAAATTTTATAATGTAGGCAGATATTTGTTTGTAAGATTCCATTTTTATTCATCTGATATGCCCTAGTCACTAAGCTCAAGGAATAACAGATTTAATGATATATACTTTTAAACACATTTTTAATAAAGAAAAAAGATAATAAAATAAGCCAAAGCCAGTTATAATCACACAAACATTTATTTACACACATATATAAAGAGGAATAAATATTTAATATTGCTTTAGTTTTGTTTTTATTATATTATTTAAAAATTTTAAGTTTTAATATCTTGGTAAGCCACTCAGATGGATATTTTATACACTTTAATATTTTGATAAACATAAATATGCTGCATAGATTACACATTTATATACTCGATTCTTTCTTTTGACTCCAGGCTACAAGTTTGCATCCAAACCAACACCAGCTTATTGATATACCAATGTGATGAATGCAAAATGAGAATGTTAGCATACAAAAAACCATGCCAATGGAAATATGCATCTGTAGCATGATATCATTGGAAAAAAAAGAATGACCCTCATCTAGTACAGGAATGTACATCTGTGTTGAGGTAATCATTTGGAAAATATATATATTACACATGCTCTATAATGGGGGATTGCAGTCTTGGCCATCTTACTATTACAATCCAGAACATAAGGAGATCAATGGCACAGGGAATACATCTATATCCATTGGTAACATGATGGCTATACTTTTGGCCATGCATTCAATTGGGTATAGTGCCTGATGCTAATGTAGTACAAGGGAATGAGAATTCAATGCACTTCCCCACATCACTTTGACATAAAACACCTGTACATCCATCTACCAGCACCAATTCAATTACAAGACAAATAGTCTGAAATTAACCCATTTAAACTAACATAATCTTATGAATCTATGCAGCCATTTATGCCCATTTTTAAATTTAATACAAGTTAATTAAACAAAACAACAAAACCATAAAATAAATTATAACAGAAAAGTGAAAATGGAAATGATTGATTAGCAAGCATATTGGGAGAATATGACATTTAAATTTATGCTTAATCAGATAAGAATTTTTTTTAGAGATTTATGTGCTTGAAAAAGTTTTTAATTATTTTAAATAGTTCCTATTTCAATTTAGATAAACAAAAGTTCATACTTTCCATGGTAGATTTGAAGTCTATCTTTTCCATGATGTGTTGCACCCATCCAACTGAAGTTCACTTAATATTTATATCATTTCTGGGAAGACCGGTCTGTTATTTGTTGCCTTCTGTAATCATCAATTTGGAGGTGGCCTCAGCTAGTGCATAATATGAAATTAATTCATTGTGAGACTCTTATATTTCAGGGTCTGCAATGCAGTTCATAAATCAGCAGTTACTTCATTTTGTGAGTAAAAAGGCTGTAATAATTTGATATTTTCATCTTTTATCATTTAGCCTCTCATCATAAACTCTCTGGATCGTTCGCACATGATTTTTTTTTTTTATTGTTCCTGATGTTTTTCTTTCTGGCCCATGCATGGCTTGGTGCTTGCATTGGTCAATCTACTTCAGAGCTCGGAAACACAATCCTTAATCTTTATCTCTTATCTGACCTTTACATTACAAAGTGCCCAAGGGCTCATTTGCTTTAGATTCAATTAATAGAAAAATCATTTCCTTTCACTAAGATTTAAATATGATTTTTAAATTGAAACTAATTAACATTTTTCTTTTTCATTACTTTTAAACAAAAAATCTTTATCTTTAGATCTTTTTTTTTTTTTTACCTATTTTTTTAAATAGTTTTTCATCTGTGCGATTATATATATGTTAAAATAACTTTTAATTTTCTTTTATGTTTTTAATGAATCAATTTTATTTATGCTTATTTCCCCCTTTTATCTTAATTTTAAAATAATGTAATAGCATATGTATACCATTACATCAATATATATGTGCACAGACTACTATGTTGTTGTGTGCTATGAGATATATAACCATCTCATAACCCACCTCATGTGGAAAAATAAAATAGAAATGAAACACCCATCTAGAAATATTATATATATATGTATAATCAAAACACAATTTCATACCTCAAACTGTACTCATCAATATTTTTTTTTTTTGAGATTTGACAGGCATCTGACAACTATCAATAAATAGTGACCTGAATTCTGAGATAGATAAAGAATTCAGCCACAGGATTATAAGTACACAATGCACCATGAACACCAAGAGAGTTACCTCACTTTAGACTATCAGCTAACACAACCCTTGATATGACATGAAAAATGCAAAACCCTGCTTTTTTGAATCTTAGTGGCTAAAAAATACAAAACTATGACTTGCTCCTTTTTTTAGAAACTTTGAGGCTGGAAAATATATGAACTATGTTTTGCTCCTTTTTTGGGGGACTTAGAGGCTGGGATCGTGGCAGGACTACATTAAGTGCGCCATGATAAACAATATGAAATCATAAAGTGAGTTGCAGCAATGTCTGAGATATAATACTCCATGGAGTTTCATAAAAATATTGAATCTTTAAGCCAATAATAAAACCATCCACCCATTATCAAAACTGAAAGTGCAGCTAAACAAACTCCAACAATCAAAAACAATCCAATCTCCAAAATCATGCTTAAATTTCTATTTGACTTTACATATGAACTTCTTAGATAAATATTAATAATACTGTTTTATAATTTATAATCAAATAACAATCATTCTCTCCACTCTTGTCACATTTCACAGTAATATATTTAAAATTCATTCTGCATTAAAATACAGAATTTTGTTTTTCAGGTGCATTTCTGAGATTCAAATTATAAGATCACTGACCAGAATCTGATCATTACTGAGCCCATAGTTGGGTTGCCAATGATAACTATGGAATTATGATCCCACAAGATGGGTGATAATTGCAACTGTACAGAAATAGTGGATTAATCAGAATCTGTGGCCACAATTGGGTAGCCATTTGTATTATGGCTGAACTATGAGGAGATGGGAAACTATCATCATGCCCAAATAAACAAAGTATAAAATTTAATACAAAGGAATGAGCATGAGGAAGCAGTACAGAATTAACTATAAGTTCATCAGCATTACACAAAAGTAATAATCATTTATCATCATAAGTGACCAATAATAAAAATAAACCAACAGTCAATCTTCTGATTGGACTTTAAATGGGTCTATTATAGACCATGCTAATTATTTAACCAATGCCAAATCTAGAAAGGAATGCAAACAATCTAGATGCACATTCTTAGATGCTATTCCATCAAAAGACAACCAATAAGTCAAATAATGCAGAGATACTAAAGATATCCTGACCATCATCAATGATCTGGACACTTAGCACCATTAATGAATTGATCAACTATAAACTAAATTTTTAAAGAGATAATAAATAAAATGTAGTGCATGGACTTTAAAGGATATCCCTTTTGCACCAACCAGGATCATCATCTGAATATCTATAACATGAAACATACGTCCCAACTCTTTATAACTTAGGCACAAATCTAGCTCAGGAAGCAAGAACTTTATAAATTATTATGGTAAACAAGGATAAATAAATAAAGCAACTTATAAATCATAGTAAATAATTCCTAGGTTTATACTATTATAAGTAAATAGTTCTATTGGGATTATTTTAAAAGATCTTAGAACATTAAGCTGTCATGAACTAAAGGCACACATTCTGAAATTTATAAAACAAATTGGATAGAATAAAAAAATTAAGAATAAAAAATATTTTTAAAGTAATTATTTAATAATTAATTGATTAACAATAAATACAGGTTAGTAGATAGACCCATGAAGCTCAATCTTAAGCTAAGATTGACTGCTTCAATATGGATGCACAAACTCCCTGTATCAATAGATTACTAAAATTTGCACTTGATGGCACTACTATATGGCGAGTTTGCTACAATTAAAAATTATGTTGAGAAATCTAGTTATTAATCGGTCTGTCAAAAATATATATATGAAATAAATATAGGTGATCAATTACATGTGGTTGCTCAAGTGGATTCTTTATCTTAAAGTTTGAATCCTGTCTAGTATTATGTTTCTCCCAAAATAAGACCTGGCCTTATATTAATTTCTGCTCCAAAAGAAGGCTTAGGGCTAATTTTTAGGGATGTCTTGTTTTTTCATATACAAAAATGCACATTTATTTTAGTACAAAAATCTACATTTATTCAATATTTTTAATTTCATCAGCATATAAATAACTTTTGCTACTACTTGAATATGTATCATTTAGGATTAAAATTACATCACAAAATATTCTCGTTCAATATGAGAATATTAAAAATTATTTATGTACTATAGAAATTAGTATTATTTAATTTAAAATAATATTTGAAACGTAATGCTGGCTTGATTAATTTGTGAACTAAAGTTGTCATTAATAATAAATTTCAGCTTTTTGGATATCAGTGTTAATTTATTTACTATATACATTTGAAGGTCAGATAAATAAGGATTTTTTTATATCTGATTGAATAAAGATGCAATGATAAATGAAAAATAAAATTGTATTTTCAAGTTTATTTAAATAATTAATCATGAGTCTACCTGCAAAATAACTCTTTTTAAGATTTATTTCAGTACAAAAATCTACATTTATATTTATTTGCTCCATTACTTTATACCTCAATACATTCATCAGGTTTTGACAATCTTTACTAGAGCTTATATTTGAAGTAGGGTTTATATTATGAGGTTCCTGAAAAATCATGATGAAGCTTATTTTCTGATTAGGTCTTATTTTCAGGAAAGACAGTTATTGGAGATCCAACTAGGGTTGTGTGTCTCAAGCTGGTATATAAGTCTTTAGTCAGCTGGTATATTTGGAAAACCCATTTGGCTTGAATCCCATCTGGTATATTTCAACACCAACTAGGGTATGAATAAGAGCTTTTAGGACATTGGTGCATTTGGCTGCCAAAGTGGAGCCATAAGTCTTTAGACTATCTGATGCAATATATTGGAAAAGTTTTTGAATAAGTATAAACTGCCTATGAATTTAAATCACTTATGATGATGCTAATTTATACATCAAATTGTGCGGTGAAATTCAAGAGTATATATTATTACCCATAAATGAAATATGTGTAAACGGTCTATGGCTTTATTGTTTAGTTTGGGAGTTCATATGTTCTAGTGCCAGAATCAATCCTGGAATCTTGCGATCCCACATTGGATTCTCTATTAAGTGTTGACAAACCATGCATGGTATTATAGAGAAATAATTAGGTTATTCAGAAAAGGATAACTTTCTTTAAAAGCATTACATTTTTTTCCTGCCAAAAACTTGCAAAAGATGTGTTTTAAAAAATGTAGAACAGTAAAGCAAACATGAATTTTAGTATAATAGCCAAATTCAGTAAATAAAGTAATAACAAGTATGCAAGTTTATTATTTACATGATAATTATAAAATCATAATAAACTTAATTAATTTAATCCTCAGCATTTTGCTATAAATGCATGCAATACATGTAGCAAATAGATACTGTACATAAGTTAATAGATTCAAACTAAATACAAATTGATAATTATTTCAAATATGGGATAACCAGTATTAAGTAAATAATTTTATTGCAGGTATAATAAATTGCTCACTATTAATATATATTTACGTTATAATGTAGAATAGTTGCAAATATATATATAATATAATATAAATCAAGATATATCACTTCAATTGATTTACCAAGCAAACATGTTCATAATCATTTATGTAGTGATAAAGAATTATGAATTCCAATGTCATTCTATGGTATTAAAACTATGCATTTATCCAATAAATTACAGAACGGAAATTCATAAATAATCTCGATAAATCATATTGAAGTGCTTTTTGTTGATACTCAGCAACAGTAATATAAGTCAGTAAGACACATTGGCTAATTATTTATATAACAGATTTTTTTTTATTCTCCAAAATATACATACACATTTATTTAATTGTACAGAGGAGTGCAGTTATATCAAAATAAATTATTTTAATTCAGGTTATTATTTGTATAAATTATCAAAATATATAAACTTAAATACCTCCATATTTAGTTAACACTGAGATTTAGAAATCAAAATAAATTTATTATTTATGCTAAAATCATAATATTCTAAAAACCCAAAATATTTTTTTTGAATAATTCCATTCTTATAATGAATGCTGGCTATTTCCTGATGACTATCAACTGTAAAACTACTCTGTTGATTATTTGTATAAGAATTGCTAAAATTTTGTAGCATAATTTATAAAAAAATATATCTTTAAGGAATCACTTCACTATATGTAGGCTACAAATGATGGACAGATAGTATAACTGTCTTCATTCATTGTTATTATTCTAAATATTTTAGTCAAGAGCATAAAAACATTGATAATAATCTATACCATTTATGTTAAAATGACTCCACTAAGCAAATAATTCTATGGAACTTATTTCTCATTGACCTATTGCTGAAGATAGCCAACTTATTTATTTCTGCTGTGAATGTCCATTACCATTATTACTTATATTTGGCATGTGATTATATTTTTTGATATAAGTGAAATGGTGCCCAACACATGGCTGTCTGATCATTGACTTATTATTTTTCTGGATTTTAGTTGGGCAGATTTAATTCCACTCTAATATATATGTATTTCAGTTTTTTTTATTTTTATCAATACATTCATCATCTGAACCATCTAATCAAATTATACATAATTTTTCAGGTGAGATAAACAAAAATACATGGAAAATTTTATATAACATATATTGTTATATTGATATCTAAGTTTGTGATATGTTTAAAATAACATTTCCAAGGGATATGCAGACAAACTTAAACAATAAAATTTGTCTGCAGATCCCATAGAGGTGTTATTTTAAACATATTGCTAACTTAGAATAATATGACCCAGAAATATTATGACATACCACATGTAATATCAAACTTCAATTTGAAAAAAAAGGAAAAAATGAGAAAACACATTATGATACTAAAAAAACAGGTAGTACTGACATTTTAATATGGAATATTTTGTGAATTTTTATTACAACACTTTGTGCCATCAATGCCATCCTTTCCCCTCCTGACATAGTATAACATTTTGTGTCACCGTTAACACTGAGCATGTGTAATATCTAATTTCAAATCATAAAAAAAAAACATCTTTTTTCCAATGATGGAGATATATTCATTATGGAAAA
Source organism: Epiperipatus broadwayi (assembly GCA_028023455.1). Taxonomy (NCBI): domain Eukaryota; kingdom Metazoa; phylum Onychophora; class Udeonychophora; order Euonychophora; family Peripatidae; genus Epiperipatus; species Epiperipatus broadwayi. The sequence continues at coordinate 1,850,011 of JAQFVV010012538.1, read as the reverse complement.
AAATATTAAAAAGAATCCTGAAAAGTTTTTTTTTAATGGCAAAGTGTAACAAAGTTTTAGTTTTATCTGAAAATGGTGAACTGTAATTTGAACATTATATTAAAAAAAGTAATTTTTTTTTAAAAACAAAAACAAAGTTTTAGCAAAAAAAAATAATATATATATAAAGTTATAGCTTTAAATGTATTTTTAAATAAAAAAAAACTATTACTTATAAATGATGCAAGTGTTGTATTATATTGTGGTGAGCATGGTAGTGGACTGACTATTTAATATCTTCTTGAATGGAAAGAAAAGGATCAGTTTATTTAATATGGATAGCAGGAATAATACCAAAGTATCCTTTGATTTTATTTCTGTTATAACGTATTACTCTGGTGATGTTTGCATCTGATAATATGTGTTTAGTTTCTGTTTATGATGGCATCATGACCAAGAATCCTGACATGACTAATCCATGTCAAATAAACTGAATGTTTCTATTTTAGAAGATATTAAATGGTTCAGTCTGCCACAGATAATTTTTTGCCCTCCTAATTTAATTCATCTATTACATTTTTTGTTTATATTTAAAAATATACATTTATAGCTAAAACTTTATATATTTGTGTTTTATTTTGTTAAAATTTTATATATGTTTGTTTATTAAAAAAAAACAACTATTTAAAATATGAAATTAAACTTACAGCTAAAACTTTGTCACAGCTCACCATTTAAAAAAAAAACATTTCAGAATTATTTTTCATATCTCTCCATTATTAGAAATAAGATGCATTTTTTTTATATTTGAAATTTGGTATTATAAATGCTGGGTGCTTATGTTAGCTCAAGGTGCCAAATTATGCCAGAAAGAAGAAGAATGTTTTTGAAAACACGAAGTGGTGTAATATATTCATACATGTACTGTATTTATATGTGTTTTTTCCTTTTTTCATAAGTGAATATATTTCTCCATTTTTGTTTGTTTTTTAGATTTGAACTTTCATACTATACTGGGTAAGTTTGTGATATCTTTAAAATAATGCTTTCGCAGGATCTGAGGACAGATTTTACCAGTTAACTTTGTCCACCTATTTCTTGGAAGTGTTATTTTAAACATATCACAAATTTAGAATAATAAATCACAGAAGTAATACATCATAGCAGGAATAATATTAAAGTACCATTAAATTAATTTAATGTTAACTTTATATTTTAGTCATGTTTAAAATTTACATTCTACCACACATTTCTAAAGTATAGAAACAAAATGATCTGAAAAAACAGTGAACTCCCAGAATAAGTATTTTGTTCTAAACCAGAACCCATTAGTTAATCCAGATAGCAATTAAGTTTATATAGGTCATCATTTGTTCAATATTTATAAATAGCAAATTTTTAGCAGTTTTTCTTCAAATAAATACATTAACTATTATTAACACTTTATTTAATTTACTAACGTGGTATTTGTACGTAGCCCAGATATAAACTTTAAATCTCAATAAAAAATGAATTGTCTATTTTTGTAAAATATCAATTTGAAACTACCTATATATGGGAAGTACACAACAATAAAGTAGCATGTTTTATTGTTGACTTCAATAGAGCTGTAGCTATATTCTATCGCACCGCATACAGACGACTTTACATAAAACCTACATTTAGCTTTTCAAACTATTATTTCCGCGTTTACTTTTTTTCAAAAAAATTTCTTTCACTACTTAGGTAAGACATTATTAATGTAGGATTTATATGTCAAATATTATCTCTTTTTTAAAAAAAATTATTTCGCAACTTAGATAAGATATTAATATAAGATTTATACGTATTTGCTTTGTATACATTTAGTATTTTGGTTTAGTAATTAAAACAATAAAACGACGTTATCCATGAAAATAACGTTTACGTTGAACACTACATGATTAGAAGGCGTTTTTGTGTGTTGTCAATATCCAATTTATGTTTATTCATTGCATATGTCTATAGCCAGAAACCAATAATACATTTTACATGAGTTAATAAAACGATAGATATATAGAAAAGAAATCGAATGGTTTATTTTTTGGGAGTTTATAAAAAGTTGGAATATTAGAGTCGTCAGACAAAATCTTGCGCCACAGATTGCTACTCCACCAAACTACTTTGGATATAAAATAAAATGAAAATTAACTAAAAAAAAGGTGAATCACTTATAGATATGGGTAATATATATATATTTTAAAAACATTGCAAAATTGTTTGAGGTTCTCGCTAATAAAGTCACTAGTGTTAGAACAATAGGAAGAATTTCAAAATTAAATTTGTTACTTTAGTATTAAACTTAGACAATTCTATACTTTAGAAGAGTAAAAAAATAAAGTTTCAAATTGAAAAAGTTTCAAACTCTCAAATCGTATTTTTTTAAATCTTGTTAAGCTAGAGACAATCATTAACACTCAAACCACTTGAAACATTGTCATGTTGGTGTTATGACTAAATGGAAGGAATTTATTAGTTGTGATCAAAACTAATAATTAACCTCATAAATGGAAAGTGGGTTGGAATACTTTATTTCAAAAAATAATCAATATTAAAGTACCACTAATTCATGTATAATTTAGACAGAATTTGATAAAATATTGGTAGCTTTCCTTGCCAACTCACAGTTTTCTTTTTTTTTTTTTTTAATGTCATTATTAATTCTTTTTTATATTATTTTACAGAAATACATATATTCAATTCTCTGTAAGGGATTATTTTAAAATATTCGTTTCTTCATAGATTCTCTTGTTTCACTCAATTGGTATTATTTTGTACTAATTCTCTTGCATTTCTTCATAGAATCACAGATCATCCTGATCTCAATTAAGCTTGACTTGTCTTCAAAGACTTGCAATATTTTAAAACGATTATAAAGATTGAATTTAAATTCATTGGAGTGTTTTTAAAGATTAGGACTATCAACTATTAATACTTTTTTTACTAGTTTCTATTTCTAATTTTGCATTAACATGTATCTCACTAATCAATAAATATCACATGATCACCATTTCTTATGCTTGCTCATAACTGTTATTTAAACAGGTAAAACTCTATACGTATTACTAGGTGCAGTGCTCTCAAATCCAAGGCTCCTCACTGATGAAGGCCACAAGCCAAAAACTAGTCTGGGTATATTGGATGAGTAGGTACTAGATGGGGATTTTATACACAAGCCTTCTGGCCTCCATTGATTACTCTGGCTTGCACTGAGTGGCAATACGTATAGAAAGTTTTTCCTGTTTTAATGTCACTAATCAATGATAATTTACCATGTTGTATTTATTACGAACAATAGTTTTGAAATACATAAATTTTGTTATTAAAAATAAAGGCCAATTCTGCTATAGTTTCATTTAGATATTTCCATGTCCATTTCTAATAAGCATTTTTTTTCCAAAAAAGAAATTCCTAATATAGATTTTTTATATTTCTGTGAACTTCACAAATCTGTGGTCTCTTATTTTTATCACTAATGTATTCAGAACCATGCAGTCAGTTGGCAGCTGGATAGTTATATTCTTTTCACTAAATAAGAAAGTACCAAAGCTCATTTGCTCTGAATAATAATAATAAATTAATCTTGGATTATCTGTAGAAAAACAACATAAACAAAACTATTCTGTCTGTTGCAGAAGATTTAAATGCATTTTATGGTGAAAAAATGAATTTATATATGTATATGAATTTTAAAACATTTTATTATTTATTAATTACCTTTTTATGTTATACAGACTTTTGATTTAAATAATGGTAATTTTATTAGGAATTATCAAGAATATAAAAGCTCCAAATAATATTTGTTTATCTGAAATCTTTAGATATTATTAAGAACTGAAAATTCAGTTTTAAAAAGTCTTGCTAATAGCTATTAAAATATTTATTTTATTGTAATATTTTGAGATATACAGATAACTTTAAAAAACTTTTTTGATTGTTTGTGTGGCTTATTCTTTTCCTGCTTTAAAGTTTGCATAAAAACAAACTCATTCTCACAAATATATTGATCTCACAATTTACATTTATTTTAAATCATTTTTATATACTTGTATTTTTTAATATTATCTATATGCTTAATGATTTTTCCAATTCTTTGTTTCTAGGAGGATGGCAATTAGCTTCCAGAAAAATTCAGTTTAAATCTAAACAAGTTGTCATGTGATCATTGTTATCATACTCATGAAAATACAATGCAAATTAACAAGGATATTTTGGTATATTTTAGTGACTCATGAAAATTATTTATTGATTTTTTTAACCTAGTTTGAATGGAGATTACTGTTTATTGCCATTGTTAATTATCTTCTATATTAGATAATATACTTCAATGGCATTTTAAATTTAATCATTATAATTTTTTGGAAGTTACATGGATGATGTTGGAGATTAATTCATTTGATGAATTATTGATGTTATTCATTATTGTAAAACAATAATGTTATTCTAATGGTTGCTTGTGGTTTGTGAAAGAAATATTTACAAGGATAAATAATGAGGTGTGCTGAAATTAGTACTCAACTAAATAATACTCATTTAACAAGAGCATTTTGAATGTTGTAAGATAAAAAGATTTAAAACTTATAAATTGGAATTTTAAACCCCAAAATATTTAAGCAAATAATATATAACATTTTATAGCAATAATAGTATCCTGACATTATACCATATGTGTTTCATATTTTAATATAAGGCACCAAAAATTGACAAATTATATCATTTTGAAAAGGATATACTGCATTAAATTTTAATATAAGGCACCAAAATGTAATATTGCATATAGAGGAATATCTTAAAATTGACTAATTTTTAAAAGATATATTTAAAGCATCTGAAAATAAATTTCACATTGTTCCATAGATTTGTTTTTTTATTCTTGTTGAAAATTTTGCCCATTTACAAAACAGGTATTCTGGAAAAGTGCTAAATCTCAAAACAAAGTTAGTTTTTGTTGACCATTTTAATTATTTATTAGAATATCTGTATAATGATATGAAAATATTGATACATTAGAATATAAAATTGACTGCTATTTATCATCAGAGACACTGGAAAACTTTTCAAAAACTGCTATTAAAACTGTCAAAAGGCAGAATATATATAAATCAAAATAAAATTTCTTTCAATTTACATTATCTAAAACACAATATAATTGTACAACATTAATTATATTTAGAGCTATAGAAAAATTATAAATGTATTTTAAAAATTAAACAAGCCAGGATTTTGTACATAAAAGTAGGGATCAACAAAGATTTGATACCAGAAAGAGGAAAAAAAACTTTTTTAAAGATTCTGTGAGAATATTAATACTATATATCAATAAATTTATGAAGAAGCTGAAAAAAATATATTGCACATTAAAGTGAAACAGATTTTATAGAGGAAAAACTGTTCCAGTGTACTATTCAATAGAATGATTTTAAATTACATTAAATAATTCATCGAAAAGAAATAACTTTCCACAATTCTTGCTTTCATAAAGTCACTAAGAAATCTTTTAGCATCACATGATTGTAGTAACATAGAAAAAAATTTTTCAGTGTATTTTGTGTGATTATAAAACATCTATAAAAATAGTTATAACAATTCATGATATAAGTAAGATTGGAGAAATGCTGTATATTGTAATTTGTGTGATTATAAGTCTGCTGCAAAGTATTTATTAAAAATCTATAAAAAAATTCATATGGAAGAAAAATCTTTCCACTGCAATTTATGTGATTACAAGGTTGCTGAAAAAAGTGATTTAGTAGTACATGAAAGAAATAATCATATAGGAGAAAAGCCTTTTCATTGTACTTTGTGTAATTATAAATCTTCTCATAAGATTAGTTTAAAAATCCATGAAAGAAAACATACAGGAGAAAAACCCTTTCACTGTAGCTTATGCAATTATAAGGCTTCTGCATTAAATAATTTAAAAGTGCATGAAAAAAGACATACAGGAGAAAAAACACACAAATGTAGCATGTGTGATTATAAGGCTATTCAAAAAATACAATTAAAAATACACGAAACAATTCATACAGAAGAAAAACCTTTCCAATGTAATTTATGTGATTTCAAGACTGGTCAAAAAAGTAATTTAGTAATACATAAGAGAGTCATTCATACAGTTGAAAAACCTTTCCAATGCAGCTTGTGTAATTTCAAAACGGCCTGGAAAAAAAATTTGACTCTTCACATAAGGACACATACAGGAGAAAAGCCTTTCCATTGCTCTCTATGTAATTATAAAACTGCTCGAAAAGCTTCATTAAAAATTCACGAAAGAACTCATACTGGAGAAAAACCTTTTCAGTGTTACTTATGCAGTTTTAAATCTACTGCAAAAAGTAATTTAATATTACATGAAAGAACCCATACACATGAAAAACCTTTTCACTGCAAATATTGTGATTACAAAACTTCTACAAAAGGTAATTTAGTAGTGCATGAAAGAATTCATAAGAAAGGAAAGGCATTCCAATGCAATTTATGTGATTATAAGGCTGCTCAGAAAAGTTGTTTGTTAGTACATGTAAGAAGCAATCACACTGGAGAAAAACCATTCCAATGTTGCTTCTGTGATTTCAAAGCAGCATCAAAAAATCTTTTAGATGTACACGTAAGAAGACATACAGGAGAAAAACCTTACCATTGTACTTTATGTGACTATAAAACTTATGTAAAGAGTAATTTAAACAGCCATGAGAGAACTCATACAGGTGAAAAGCCTTTTCTTTGTAGCATATGCAATTATGAAACTGCTGTAAAAAGTAGTTTAAAAGTCCACATGAGAACTCATACAGGAGAAAAGCCTTACCAGTGCTCCTTGTGTGATTACAAAGCTGCTATAAGAAGTAGTTTAAAATTGCATGAAAGAACTCATACTAGAGAAAAGCCTGACAGTGAAATTTTTGTTATTACAAAACCATTGTAATAACCCATTTAAAGTTCAAGAAAGAAATCATACTAGGGAAAATCTTTATGACTGTTTATCGTGTGAACAATAAGACTGCCAAGAAAGAAAGTTTATCAATACAAGTAAAAAGTCATATTAAAGAAAAGTGTTAACACTAGCTTATTATTCTATTCATCTTTGATAAAACAAGAATGTATAGTCATGTCAGGAAGTCTTTTCTACAAATAAATGCAAATAAAATAAAAGGAAAATATTATCATATGTTCATAATCATTTCATCTTGATGGGGCTAGTTTGTATTATTAAACTATAATGGTTTAATTATTGCAGGCACAGGCAGTATGTCATTAGAAAGAGAAAGGCTTTAACCTTTTTCCACCTGCACCTTAAATGTTTGTATAATAGTGAAATGATGTAGTTTTTGACTGCAGAGGTATCTTTCAAACCTCAACACAAGTTAAAGACTTTATAAAGATAAGATTGACTGTCTAATATTTAACCTAAATTATTACCTTTATAGGTCAATCTGAAGCATTTAAAACTGAGACCGTGAAGATATTCTCTTTTCATATAAATCCACTACTTCCTTTCACAAATTAAGTTATGAAAAATCTTGCGATTTATGAGTTAATATTAAGATTTTAATGGAAATATAGAAAATAATGTAATGTTCTAATTATGTATCGAGTGCACAGACCCCTCTTTATAAAGTTCCTATCTTGTATTGAGATTTGAGAGGTCCCTCTATAGTCAAAAACTACATCGTTTGGTTATTATACAAACATTTAAGGTGCATGTGGAAAAAAGGATTAAATTAAAACCTTTCTTTTTTTTTGCAAACTATAAATATTCAAGTACTAAATTCTTTTAATCAGATGTAATTAAATGGTACTATTCTTTTTTTTATTTGAATTTAAGAAAATCTGAAGCATCGTGATCAGTGAAATCATTCACTTCTTAACTTGCCTACACATTTTTGTACAAATGATAACATGCCTAAAATTCTTAGTTCGTCCATTTTATTTTAAAATGTTTTTTATTGCAAAAATAGAGACTGCTATTGCTTATTAATAATATACAAAAATTTTGTTATTGTTTCATTCCAATTGAAGACATTTTTCATTACTTTATTGCAACTAAGAGATATTCCGAGGCACCTATTTGTTGGGCTTTATTCTTTTACTCAAGATAAAGATTTGAATACTATTAATAAGCTAGAAAATTCTATCAGTTTTTAAAGAATTGCATCTTCCTCAATTAAATGTGAATGTTTGTATTCAAAGAGGCAAAACTCCCATGCTATACTGCCATCCAGTGCAAGCCAGAATAATCAGTAGATGCAAAAAGATTTGTGCATAATATCACTACCTAGTGCACACTTATCCATTATCCCCAGACTAATTTCTAGCTTGTACTTTCATCAGTGACGAGCCTTGGATCTGAGAGCACTGTACCTAGATTGTAGGATCTAATGCAATCCTCTAGCAGACACATTTTACCTTTTTAGTTAACTATAAAATTACTTGCTCTCACTGATGAAAATCACAAGCTAGAAACTAGACTGGATATAATGAATGATTGTACAAACCTTCTTGCATCCATTAATTATTCTGGCTTGCACTGAATGACATTACTGCATAGAGAGTTTTCCCTTTGTTTTAACAGCTTGTGTTAGCATAGGAAATGGCAATGATGTGTATTCACTTGGGAAATATTTGGAAATAAAATTTCTAAAAAAATATTGTCTAAAAAGTAATTTTTTTTTGCAAAAAATTCATATTTGTTTGTATATGTTTCAAACATTGTATCAGATTATTCTTTGTATTTCTCATCTTTAGAAGTTTATCAAAATTACTTACACTAATGTAATCTTTATAAAGGCCTAATTTTAACTGAATAACTTTATTTAAAAATGATAAATGTAAATTGGAAATACTTTTATATAAAATACACTTTATTTTACACATTGAAATCAATTGATCCTCAAAATGTCTTGCGAGTAAATGAATCTTGTATTGATGGCAATCAATTATCTTGGTTTCCTATGGCAAAATGTTTAAATCATCATTTCAGATTTCTAAATATATAATAAATGTTAAAAATCCAATGTAAAACTAACATTGAAAAAAGTGATATTTAATGAAAACCCTTATATTTAATGAAAACCCTTTTATTAATCCACAATGGCTATCACATGATTTTGTAATGTTAATGCCACAATTGACAATAATAACACTTCTAAGAAAATTATTTTTAGGATTTTAAATTTTGTTTTATTAAAAGCATTATTTACAATAAATTTATATTTGAATTAAATTTTTTAAAAAAAATATAACCATAAAATCATAAAAGTAGAGAAATAAAGCTGTTTCTTTAGCATAGTTTGCAATTGGGATTAGATAATTCATTTCAATCTATTTTCATAATAAACACATTTATTTATAATAAGTATTATATTTGTTACAAAGTAAGAAAAAAATAACCATTGATCAGAAATAAACAAATATTTAATATTTTTAAAATACTTAACATGAATGGAGTCTTTTGTATTTCTTTTCATTATATTTTTTAATAACTATTCTATGCTCATTTTCATTTTTAAAATCTCACTTTTAATGTTTGATTTGTTATTATCATAAAGTATATTTTACATTTTTCTTTAAATTTTTCATTTCACTTCCCATAAGAATTCTATATATGTTCATTTAACTGTTAAATAATTTATTTTACCGGTGGCGGTTAAGATCATAGTACTAAATTTATGCTTCTTTCACATGTGCATAAAATTTTATCTCTTTCTCTAGAAACCAGTATTAATTTTGATGATTTCTTATTTACACTGTTTAGTATAATACATGCACAGAAAGATGACAGAATATCTGTACAATAGTATTATCATCTAACGTCTTGATTACTTGATAGAAGGCTTTAAATACAGGGAAATAGATTCACACTATCAGGATATGATGAATAATTCAGGTGAACATTTTCAAAATCAACAGATCTTATCTTCAAAAGATGGGAAAGATGATGAATTGTCTGAAAATATTTTGATCTGCACATTGTTATAATTTTTCAGAATAAATGGTTTCTCCTTACTCATTTTTTTATTATTGTTTTTAGACTTGGAAAAAATATTTTGGCTTTCATCATTAAAAGCAAAAGTAAATAGATTAATATCATTTACACCTAAATAAGATCTAAAGAAAATTTATTTATAAACTATTATAGATATTAAATGAGTGTTAAAAAATATTAAATTTTTATTTATTTATATTTTTAATATATTGCTAAATATATATTATTTGCCAGTATAGCACATTAAACTAAACATTTTCTAATTTTATTTCACATACCAAAAAAAAAAAAGGTACTTTTAAATTATAGTATTGACATGTCTTTTTTTTTTTTTGAGAGAGATTCACAGAATCGTCTTGCATTGGTAGTCGAGAGGTCAGCATGACTGCTTTGCACTTGCAGGCAGTTGCGGGTGCGCGTCCCAGACGATGCTATGACACAAAAAAAAAAAAAAATTATTCCATAATTATGTGATTATGATTAATGAACAAGTAAACACCTGTATTGTCTTCAATATTTTCTTTTTTCATTGTAAATGTTTATATAGATAATTATAATTGTTTTTATTATCTTTTGTTTATCTTGAATTAACTGACTGAAATCAAACATTTTTTATTGTATGGCAGTATATGTTTTTCTTTATAGTCCATATAATTTTATAATAAAACCAAATCATGATTCCTAGAACATAGTGACATCATTGATTCTGTAGCTAGTAAAAACAATTAATTAAAATGTGTTATAATTTTTTTTTAATGTTATTGGTAAATACTGAATTGTCATATTTATGGATTATTTAATTTGTTCTAATTTCTTTTATTCAAATATGTAAAATTGTATAATAGATTGGTGTCTTGCAATTAAATACAATATTCTAACTTAAATCTGAACTTCAGACTGCAAATTTGAAAGCCAAGGAAATGGGGGAATTCTTTATTAAAGAAGATATAATAATGATCATAGAAATCAGCAATTGCCAAAAACAAGCTAAAAAATATGATGTATGTTTATAATTAATATACATTGTAGCATTCTTAGATAAGTGTACATATTTGATTTGCTTATGATGCTGCTAATTTATACATTAAATTGTGCTGTGAAATTTAATAATGTACTATTTCCTTAAAAGCATTATATTTTCTTCCTGCTAAAAACTCAGTGAAAAGACATGAGTTTACAAAAAATGTAAAGCAAATATGAATTTTAGTATAATAGCAAATTCAATCAATCAAGTAATAACAAATATGCAAATTTTATTATTTACATAATAATTATGAAATCAAAGTAAAATTAATTAATTTAATCCTTAGCATTTTGCTACAAATACATGTAACAAATCAATATTGCATATATGCAAATAGATTAAAATAATTTGGCACTTGCAAATACAAATTGATAAATATTTCAAAAATGGAAGTCAGCATTAAATAATTTCTTGAAAAGGTAATAAATTTCTCATTATTAATATATATTGTGACCTGAATAGGCACAAGAAACAAATTTTAAGTAGATAGCACTGTATCAGTAACAGCTGGTTGCATTTAACTTTAAAAAAATGAAATAACCTGAAATTTAAAAAATTCTTCATTAATAATCCAAAACCTTGTTTAGAAAGTACTTGCAGATATTATTTAGAAGTTTTAAAATATTCAATATCTTTTTTATGGGTATTTAATGATAGAAAGGGGGGTGGCTTGTCACAGAAATTGTTAGTGTATAGGTTGAATTGATGCAGATCTGTCTGTAAGATGATATTGGTTTAGTGATTTTCTGATTTATTTGCTCATTGATACTCCAGACTCATGGTCATATAAGTTTCTATTTTGATCAGATTGGTTTAATATTTATAGAGCAGCATATATGTGCGCATGTATGTTTGTGCCAACTTACAACTTTTTCACTCATGTAATTAATTACAATACAGAATATATTCTACAGTGAAATATTTAAATTTATAATAAATATCTTTGATAACCAGTTTAAACACATTTTAAGTGATTGATGGATAAATGGATTGGTGGAGTATTCTGAATACACTTATCAACTATATTATTTGCTAAATAATTTTTTTTTAAGAGTAAAAAGTATTTTTTTAAGAGTAAAAAGTATTTTTTTATTGATTCAATTTAATATTATTTAGAAGAAAATGATTTTTTTTCTTTTTTAAGAGAGAAAAAAGTTATTGAATATTTTCAACTAATTATCTCAGTACAGAAGGTGGAATTGACCTTTCTTGAAGTTGACCTTTGGAGAAAGTGACCTTTTGATTGGTGGAAGAAAAAGATATCTAAGCAGTAATCTAATATAAATGGGGGATAATTTATAGGAAAGTAGTCTGCTTTTAATACAATTTTCTCTCTCTCTCTACAAAGTGGTTCTTCCAGAATCGAGTGGTTAACAGTCAAAATTCAAAAGTATAATTTTTTTTTTAAGTATTAACTTTTTTCTATGAAACTAGTTGAGAAAATGGAAGATAAACAAGAGGATGGAAACAATCAACTTCAAACAAGGTATATCTCCCTACATTTCCAATTAACTAACTTAGATTTTAAAATCATCATTTAAAATGCATATGTGCATCTATATTTCAAATTTAATTTGCCTAATCTTAATCTCTAATTTTAAATAAAAAATTGAAGTGTGAATTTTGCTATCTTATGGGAAAAATTATGCTGAAATTTTTAACTAAACATTTCATAGACTCTATATTAAAAATTTCTTCTGGCTATAGAAAAGTACATTTCAAATGGAAGGATGTGTGTATTTAACTTAATATAACATGCTTCACTATTATTATTGAACAAGAAATACACATAACTACTCGTGTCTCTAGGATTAAGGAGCAGAATGTGTGACTTATATAACTAATGGAACTAACCTATATTTAATGTGCATATAATACAAACACAAGTAGAAAAGCATGAATATTAAATGTGAACATTTTTTTATTGTTCTCATTTGTATTTAATTTATTATTAATATATATTGTTATAAATTTAAAAAAAAATGATGTAGACTTGAGTGAATATTATGAATTAATTGGCTATTTGCCTAATGGATGATCTTTGATAATTTTATTACTAGTTCCTTGATAAACGCAATTATAGTCAATGTTAGTGAAAAAACCAGTGTTCCTTTTAAATTTGCAAGATTGAGTGCTGAGTTGTAAAACTATAAAACCACCAATTAATTAAACAGTAAAATATAACAAATCTGTGGCAGTAAATGTTAATTTGTCATTATTAAAAACAAATATATATTGAATTCTTCGCATGCTATAATGTCAGCAACTTCAATTACCTATTGCTAAGAACTTTAGAAGCTGCTCATCAATTGGTTCCAAAATTTCACTTTGTTTATCCTGCTATAAATTGTCTATATGTCTACTAACATCTATTTGTTTTACAATTATCATCATTATTTTCATACATGTTTAAGAGGCGCTGTTTACAGACTGACTGCAAATGAACTTTTTTTTCCCAGCTAAAGACGATTTAATTATTTATTTTGTTGTTAGTATAGTAGATAGGTAGATCAAATTATTTGTCTTTATATGTATAATATAAAGAATATTATACTGGGTAATAGATCATTATTTTTATATAATTTTTGGTTGTATACATGTATTCTTTACGCTTATGTTAGTGGTAGAAATATTTGTTGCTATTATGAAGCTAACAGCTAGTTTAAAAAAGGGGTAAGTGCACAAAAGTATTCTTTCATGTCAAAAATTATGAGGTCTATTTAATTATGCTTTAAATTTAAAGATTATAGTTCATCATAAATCAAAATTTTATTTAGATTTATTAGTTAATATCAAATACACAAAAGTGTTGTTTTATTTTTGTCTGGCGGGAAATGATGAGGTTTATTTAATAGAAATTATTATATTTCAGATTTAAAATATGTACAGTTCATCAGGAAGGAGAGATTTATTTTTGATTTATTAGTTAATGTTATAATATCTAAGTATTGAATATGATTTGAAATTAATTTGTGCATATCACATGTGTGTGCCTGTTGTGCAATTCATTTATATAATTGTTAAATCTAAAGTCGGTTGATTTGTAATTCTCCAATCGGTTTCAGATGATGTAATATGCCAAAAGAAGTGCAAGAAATAGAAATTTATCTAAGAGTGAATTTATTATTTTTTTTATGTTTAGAATGAAACATGTTAAATGGCTATGAAGAAAAGTCGTTTATGATATATATTATATTGTCAGGGATTGAGAGAAATCTCCCTTAGTTTATTTGAATACTTAACATGAATGGATTATATTTCCTAGATTAAGCATGTGTGTATTATGATGATTATGTTATATGAAGTGAAGCAGTGTATTTTCCTTGTTTTTCAGTGATGAGACTGAATCCACACCAGTATTGAACCTCTGAGTAAGCTTAAGGAGTTACTATATTATATTGTTTAGATTATTAGAGTTAAGAAATTCTTCTTGTCCCTCATATATTCATTTTGGAATATTTTCCCATCACATATTCAAAGCTGTGTGAAATGTAGTTTGCTAATAAAAATAAAAGGTAGGATTAATTTCTTTTATAGAATTCTAAAGTAGAAGTAGTGTGAAAGTTGTTGGTCAGTCTATGGCATCATCTGTATTATGACATTTTATCTCTTGATTTCATAAGCAAACCGATGGGATGTAGCTGTGTTAATTATATTATAACAGGTGGCATAATACACTAGCACGCACAAAACCCTATTGATTCTGAAGGTATGGAAGAAATTTATCACTGGATTTGTAAGTGTTGGTAAATATTTCGAATCATATCATATTAATTTATTCAAAATTTTAAATCATCAAATCTTCAGAATAATTCATCTTCATTTTTGAATGAGTAAACAAAATTAAAAGGTATAGCTAGTTAATAGAACTTTAATTGATTTATGGAGGCTAGTGTGACCTCTAACTCATATGTTTAGATCCATATTGCATTATTTAATGTATTATTACCCCAGTGTTAGTTTGGTTGACAATGTTAGAATCAGCTAATAACATGTGCATATTTTAAGCAATACTACAAAGAAGTTTAATTTCATAGTTAATTATTTCAGTGTTAGTGTTAATAAATGTTAATAAAGCATATCAAAATTGTCTACTACCGTGTATGTGTTTGAAATAAAAATACAAAGAAGTTTACTTTAATGCTAATTACTCTTATGTTAGTCTATTCAGTCATGGATATTGAAATTGGCCAATAATCTGTATATGTGTAAAGTAGAAGTACAAAATGTTTCTTTGGCTATATAATGTAATAAATATTTTATTTATTTAAAAAATTTGTTTAGAATTATTCCGGTACATACATTCACATTCTAAGTTTCCACACACACATGCATATCCAATGTAATATGATTGCGCTATTTTATGAACTTAATAATAAACATGTTCACATCTGCTGATATTGTTTTTTTGATCCAAACACTACATAAAATGCTTAACTATTTGATGATCCTCTGGGAAAGTTTATGTACTTAGTTATTATTTAGATGATGATTTGAAATCAAAAGGTACCTTATTTCTTTCATTGTCTAACCACTATTTTATTAGAACAATGCTCAATTTTATGTAATTATATTTTATGGCAATAATTGATAACTATTGTAGAGTATAAATTTTTAAATATGTTATGTAATAAAATTCCTGAGATATTCCCTTATTGTTTCAAGTAGATATTAATTTAGTTATTTAATTTAAATTATTTTACAATGAAAGTTGATTAGTCTATATTTTGTTTTATTTAATTTAAACCTACTATGCAGTAGAGTTAATTAGTGCTACCTATTTGTTTTATTTAATTTAAACTTATCATAGAGTAAAGTTAGTTAGTGCTACATCTTTGTTTTACTTAATTTAAGCTTATTATCCAGTAAAGGTTGATTAGTGCATTTAGATGATGAGAGAAGATAAAATTGAACTATAACTTGTTAATGTAAATGGATGGAACTTTATCAATTTCAACTACTTATTTATTGCAAAACCAAGCAGATATTTTACGCTCAGTGATTTATAATATTTCTTCCTGTATTTTATTTGCATTTTTCATATAATAGAACTCTGTAGCCCCCACTGAGCTAAGCTATAGTTGGACAGTATTTTAAGAGTCTCAATAGTAATTCAAAGTAGAATCAGATTAGTAGTTTATTCTATTATCAATAGAATTGGCACCCCAGGTATTTATTTATAGGAGATGTAGGATTGGTGTTGGGGGAGGGTTACAATATATAATATTCAAAAGTATTTACTAAGTGCAGAGATCATGTGTAATTTAAGAGAAAGGATTTCCACCTTTAATATATTCATTTTACTGATCTTGTAATAGCTCAGCGATGTCATGTTGACTTCTAAGGATATTCTGAAACACAAGTTGAAAAGATAAGAGTGGCCGTCTTATTTTTCAATCTACATTATATATATATAATATACAAATCAATATATATATATATCAAAATACAATAAAATTTACATAAATTATATTATTTTTAGAAGTACTTTCGACTATACATTTTGTAGTCTTTATCAACTATATAACATTGAATAATCAAAATGAGACAACCTTTAACAAATCCCCATAGTTCAATTCAATTTTCCACAATTCTGTTATCTTAACATTTGATGACTGGGCGATTCATTAACATTTGACGATTTCTTGAAATCAACATAGCCTCTTTTATTTTACGTTTATTATGACAACGTTCAATTTGAATAATTTTCATATTTTTATAATCAAATTTAAATCCATATTGACAAGATTTATTATGATCAAATATAACAGATGATGAAGGTTTATTTACATCTATTCCAGATTGTTTCTCTTTTTGAATTCTATTATATAAAAGAATATGCCCTTTTATTCTCTTCTCAAATGTACACTTAGATTCACCGATGTATTGTAAGCCGCATCCACATATCAATCTATATATAATAGAATTTAAATTTTAGAGTTATTAAATAATCAGCAATATGACACAAATCATTATAAATTCTCTAATAAACTTGACCTGCTCATCCGATATAAATAGCATTGAAATCCATTTCATTTTGATATTTTTAATTTTATAATAGTGTTGATTCTTTTTAAATTTTTTTAATAATATTAGTAATAGCATTTTTATAATAACCAATTTCCAATAAGTCATTAACAAATAAATGTACATTTTTTATTTTATCACTAGAATATTTGCATAATTTTTCATTTCGAAATAAGAATGATTTCAATCCAGACAGTTACAGAATGGAAATTCAAAAATAATCTAGATAAAAATAAGTAAAGATACCACATATTGAAGTGTTTTTGTTGGCATTCAGCAACAATAATATAAGTCAGCAAGACACATTGGCTAATTATTTATCAACAGAAAACTTTTTTTGATTCTCCAAGGTATATATACACATTTATTTAATTGTATATTAAAGTGCTGTTATATCAAAATAAATTAATTTTAATTCAGATTATTATTTGTGGAAATTGGTAAAATATATACTTAAATATACATATTTAATTGTGCAGTTATATCAAAGTAGAGCACTTTAATTTAACTCATTATTTGTGTAAATTAGCAAAATATATGAACTTAAATACCTCCATATTTTTTTTTTTTTACAATTCCATTCTTATAATGAATGTGGGCTATTTCCTGATTGTTAGCAACTGTAATAATTTCTAAAATTTTGTAGCATAATTTATAAAAAGTATATCTTTAAAGAATCACTTCACTATATATAGGCTACAAATTCATTGTTATTATCCTAAATAATTTAGTGAAGAGCATAAAAGCATTGATAATAGCCTATATCAATTATATTAAAAATGACTCCACTGAGCAAATAATTCCATGGAACTTATTTCTCATTGATCTATTGCTGAAGATAGCCAACTTATTTATTTCTGCTGCGAATGTCCATTACCATTATTACTTATATTTGGCATGTGATTATATTTTTGGTTTAACTGAAATAGTGCTCACACAAAGCTATCTGATCATTATTATCAGTTATTATTGATTTGCTCATTATTGTTCTAGATTTTGTTTGGTCAAATTTCATTCCATTACAATATATATGTTTCAAGTTTTTTGATTTTTATCAATATGTCCATCATCTGAATCCTACTAATCATAATTATACATTATTTTTCAGATGAGATAGATGTAAACACATGGAAAATTTTAATTAATATATATATTATATTAGTACTTTGATATTATTTTCACTACGAAATATTACTCTGGTAATGTATTATTCTAAGTTTGCGATATGTTTAAAATAACACCTCCAAAGGGATGTACAGACAAACTTAATAAAATCCACAGATTCCATGAATGTGTTATTTTAAAGACAGTACAAAATTAGAATATGTCACAGGAATATGTGATAATCACATGTAATATCAAATTTCAAATCTAAAAAAAAAATGGACAGCTATATTCAGTATCAAAAAGGAGAAAACACATTTAAGATACTAAAAAAAAACAGATAGTAGTGACTTTTTAATACAGCACATTTTGAAATTTTTATTACAACACTTCGGGCCATGAATGTCATTCTTTCCCCTCCCAGTATAGTACAGCATTTTGTGTCATCAATAAAACCCAGCATGTGTCATTTCAAGTCTCACATCTAAAAAAAAAACACATCTTATTTGCAACAATGGACAGATATATTTAATATGGGAAAAAATATGAAAAAGAATCCTGAAAGGTTTATTAATCGCAAAGTGTATAAAGTTTCAGCTTTATCAAAAAATGGTGAACTCTGTAAGTTTATAATGTTATATGTAATTTTATTTTTTAATAACAAAGTTTTAGTAAAAACAAAACAAAACACAAATGTATACAGTTTTAGTTGTAAATGTATTTTTATATATGAGTCGTATTACTAATGATGCCAGAGATGCATTACATGGGGGGGGGGTGTATTACTGTAGTGGACTGAACCATTTAATATCTTCTAAAATGGAAAAGAAAGGGTCAGTTTATTTAACATGGATGTCAGGAATAATACCAAATTATTCTTTGATATTATATCTGCTATGACATATTCCTGTGGTGATGTTTGCATCTGGTAATATGTATTCAAAATTTCTGTTTATGATGTCATACCAACCAAGAATCCTGACATGACTAATCCATGTCAAATAAACTGACCTTCCATTTTAGAAGATATTAAAAGGTCTAGTTTGCAACAGTGACTTTTTCCCTCCACAATATAATACATCTATCGTATTTTTTATAAATAATATGGTTTTTATATTTGAAAATACACCTTTACAACTAAAACTTTATATATTTGTTTGTTTGTTAAAAAAATTTTTTTTAGAATAATAAAATGTAACATTAAACTTACAGCTAAAACTTTGTTGTAGCTCACCATTTAAAAAAGATTTCGGAGTTCTTTCAGATCTCTCCATTATTGGAAATGAGATGGTTTTTTTATATATATACTTAAAATTTGGTATGAGATAGTGTTGATAGCTGAAGGATGCTTGAAAGTCTGTATTCAAAACCCCTATGTTTATTTTACTTTAATTTTTTTTTTCTTAATTATTCCCATAACCTTTATATATATCTAAATTATATACACATAATTTCATTAAATAATTTATACTTTATTCTAATATCCATTCACTGTGGTTGACATTTGGGTCAGTAGTTAAAAAGTGAATGGTGAAGCACACATATATAAGGCTATATATGTATAGCTTCAATATGGAAAGTACATAACAATAACGTTTTATTTGTTCACTTCGATAGAGCTGTAGCTACATTATATCACACCGCGCACACAGAAGACTTTACAAAAGAAAACTTCTATATTTAGCTTTCCAAAATATTACTTCCGCGTTGTCTTTTGAATAAAAGAATTTCTTTCGCAACTTAGGTAAGACATTAATATTGTAGTGTTTACACGTCAAATATTATATATATTTTTAAAAAAATTATTTCGCAACTTCGATAATACATTAATATAAGGTTTATACGTATTTGCTTTGCAAACATTTAGCTATTAGTTCAGTTATTAGAATAATAATGCGACGTTATTGGTAAAAAAATAACGTTTACGTTGAAGAATAGACTACTACATGATTGGAAGGCGTTTTTTGTGTGTTGTTAATATCCAATTTATCTTTATTTAGTGTGTATATATATACACAGCCAAAAATCAATAGTATCTTTTACACGAGTTATATATAGAAAAACATCGAATAGTTTATTTTTCGGGAGTTCATAAAAAGTTCGAATGTATTCTAGCATGAGCCACAATCTTACGCCACGGATTACCTCTCCGCCAAACTATGTAGAACATAAAATAAAATGAAAATTAACAAATAGTGAATCACTTATAGATATGAGTAATATATATATTTTAAAATCATTAGTTTTTAAGTCAATCGATCCCTAATCTCTTTTAACAAAAGAAAATTTTCTGTGTGGCGTTACTAACATCGATTTCTTCATTTACAAACCGACATCTTGGCTATTATAGATTCCCTATTATATATTACTAGCCTTTAAAATTATTTCACTATATTTAGGACGGTGACTGCGCTGTGTATTTGCATATATATATGAATACCAACAAAATAAGTAACAAACCGAAATTTAATAACAGCAAAATATCATTAACAGTTATATTGATTGCTCGGAACATACACAAATAAAACCTATTTATCAAGCCCGGGTTTAAGGCGATTGGGCCAATTGGGGCCCGCATCACCACCAAAATTAACAAAAAGTTATTTTTCGAAATATTGAATTTGCATTTTATTTAAATATTTAATATATAGAGGGTCCCGCAAAAAAATCCCATCGGGCCCCGCACTTTTTGGATCCGGTCCTGATTACTATTGGGTTATTCTGACTCCAACTGTCTGCTCAAGTCTGGCCGAGTACTAATTTAATAAATGTATATATACTCACAGTTCGTTCTGTATTTTCTCCTATAGAGCCCGTTGGGCGTACAAAACAAAATAATATCTGTGCGATCTGCTTGGATCTGCCTGTTGCTTCCCAGACAGCTTCTCACTGGCTTCTTTCAGCCCTGTTCTAATTCCAGCCTGCTCCAAATACCCAGCACTAACACTACATAATTAAAATAGTTCTCAATGAACACGCAAGTAATTCCACAAGCAAAAAAACCTCATTTCACTTTGTTGTACATGCTACTTATATCTCACTGATTTCCGGTTTAATTCTTGATCATTATTTTATTTCCTCAGATACTAATCAGTCTGTTTTCCCCTCTGGTATTTTTAATTAGTCTTTTTCAACTTCAATTGTTTTAAGCAAGTATTTCTTATTAGTAAATCTCTCATCATTTATCAAATGATTTCTTATTTGTTTTTACGCAACTAATTTCTATTGTTTACTTAAGCAAAGATTTCATCATGTATATTAAATTCGTTTAACTTTTTCAATAATACCTACTTAATTTTAATCTCATTCGTCTTAACTATCTGTTAGCTATCAATTAAATATATTTCTCTAAATATATTTTACTTGCCTTATCTTTTTATGTAGTAATGCATGTATTTACTTCTGTATTTATAGGATTTAAATATTAGTAAGAAACATACCAGGAAGAATTTCAAAATTAAATTTTTGTAATAAATTTCTTTATACAATTGAGGTATTATACTTTACAAAGAGTAAAAAAAAGGGTGAACTTGAAAAAACTTCAAACACTCAAATGTGTGTTTTTTTAAATCTTGTTAATCCAGAGTTGTAATCATTATCACTCAAACCATTTGAAATATTGTAATGTTGACATTATAATTAAATGAAAGTAATTTATTAGTTGTGATTAATCTGGTAAATAAAAAGTGCATTAGAATGTTTTGTTTCAAAAAGTAAGCAATACTAAAACATCACTAATTCATGTATAACTTAAACAGTATTTGATAATCACAGTTTTGTTTTTTTATATCATTATTAACTCATCCATATTATTTTACAGGACTACAGATATTCAACTCTTTTTAATAGATTATTTTAAAATATTCACTTCTTCATACATTCTCTTGTTTCAGTTAAAAATGTATTGACCAATTGCTATTATTTTGTACTAGTTCTCTTGCAAAGAAGTCACTGATCATTCTGATCTCAATTAAGCTTGATCTGTCCTCAAAGACTTACAATACTTTAAAACGATTATCAAGTTTGAATTTAAATTAATTGGAATGTTTTCGAAGATTAGGAGTATTAGCTATTAATACTTTTTTTTTAACAGTTTCCACTTCTAGTTTTGTCTTAACATGTATCTCACTAATCAATGATAATTTACTATGTTGTATTTATTAAGAACAATACAATTTTGAAATTCATAAATTTTATTACTAAAAATGAGTCCAATTCTGCTGCATTTTCATTTAGATATTTACATGTCCATTTCTGTCTAGCAGTTTTTTCAAATAAGGAATTCCTAATATAAAATTTTTATTTTTATGTGAACTTCACAAGTCTGTGGCATCTCTTATTTTTATCACTAATATAGTCAAGACCATTGAGTCACTTGGCAGCTGGATAATTATATTATTTTCGGTAAATAAGAAAACACTTATGTTAAATCAAATGTTCATTTATTCTTGATAATAATAATGATATTAGTAAGATATTAGTAATTCACCTTGCTAATTGCTAGTTGAAAATAAGATCACTCAGAGCATTTTAAAGTTAAAATCTTCTTGATATTTAATATCTATAAAATTGCTTTAGTCAGTAACTTATAATTCTATAATTTTATAAGCATAATTTGCATACAAATGTTAATTTTAGACATAGCCCAATTAGATTCTTGATTACAGCTCTTCTTTATTAACTTCTAGAACACTTTATTTTCACTAGTCTATCTTTCCACTAGACATTTTTTATCAGTTTTGCTAATTTGTGAAGTGATGCATATCTGCATGCAAATATGCTTGCTTCATGTTTGTTCAAATGCAAATTATTTCCCAGCATAGTGTGTGTGTACAATTTAGAAATCTTTATAAAGTTAAAAGTTATTTTAAATCACCCCTCATTTTAAATAAGTTTTGAAAGAAAATATTTTGTTAAAGAAAAGAGCATGATCAATGAAGTAATAGGAGTTGAATGTATTCCATACAATGGGAGATGGGCTGTGTAATGGAAATAAGCCATTATTAAAGTTATATAAGTGCCTTATTTCCAAACCTAGTGGAACAATCAGACGAAAGCATTACCATTTAACATATTTGAATGTCTACACATATTTGAAGGTGTGAAATAAGGAATAGAAACAAAGATCAGGAAACCCATGTGGTGGCACAATGGACTGCGGAAGTAAAATTAAGATGCAACAGCAGTTAGGGAGAAAATTAAAGAAAAATCCACTAAAAACTAACAAAGTGCACCCAGGGGTATGTGAATGATATTTAAGAGGGGACTGAGGTATTGTTAAGGAGGGAACAGCTTATATTTTGAAAGTCTTGCTGTCATATTTTATAGAAATTATTATTGAAAATTATTTTATTGAAGATTTGCATAAGTTTTATTAAAAGACTCTAACAAGACAAACTCTACTTAATTATATATATAAAATGTGTGTACCTGCAACCATGCGTGAGTAGTCAGTCGGTGTCCTCTTCCCCACAGGCAGCGGGCATACTAAAGTTCCATTCCTCATCGTGACCCAGCCACTATCACCACACTATATCTCCCCATCATATCAAGTAAAATTTCATTATTATATTTCTGAGAAATCATCGTTTACTGTTACTGAAGGATGGAAAGTGTTTAGAATGCAATTAAATATGTAAAGTTTAGAAATCCTGAGTGCATAGACTGATTAATTTAAAAACCAGTTTATAGTTAAATTGATCTGTCCAAGAAAATATTATAACGATCCGGAGAAGTGACTTAACGTAATCTGCACTACAAGGGCGCCATCTAGGCATTTGAACCTAGAAAAATTTATATAGTAGGCAGATACGTAAGTTAAAAAAAAAAATTATATTGGTTGATTCCAGTCGTTAGCCCATTGTCACTAGCTCAGTGGAATAGCAGAGATTTATATTTTATAATAAATTCTTATCTAAGAATATATAAAAAAAGAATAAAATAAGCCACTGCCAGTAATTAACACACAAACATTTATTTATGCACATATAAATTTTGAATCATTTTAAATTTTGAGAAATAACATTATTTTAGATTTTAATATAACTTTTAATTTAAATTATTATTTTAAACTTTTAAATCATCTACACAGATTAAATTTATATTTATTTTAAGATTGTCGCGGATGAATAAACTACATAGATTTGCATTTGAAAAGAAAATATTCTATACCTTATTTAACCTTAGGCCAAAAGTTCGCAGTCAAACCAACGGTATAGTTAGAGAAGACATTGACTCTTGTCCAATACAGGAATGTTACATCTGTATGGCAAGAAGAACAATAAAATAAAAACTCCATAGGAAGGGACTGCGGTCCTTTTTGCCAACTTACAATCCCATCCATAGGCAAAAAGATTTTGTGCGGCATATACAGCGATTCTGCCCGTAGCGAACCTCATTACACCAATAAATCATTGACCTAATTCAACTACGAAACAAATAACCTAAGATTACCCTCCCTTAATATAACTTTACAAACCTATATAGCCATTCACGCCCGACTTAAATTTAACATTTATTTAAATTCACGCAGATAGAAGTTTGTTTTTTAATGTTGAGCATAGATCGACTACACAGATTACACGCTCAAAAACATTTGAAAATAAACATAAATGATCAAAATATAAAGTCATTGATGTAATTGCATGAGGGACTTCACAAGAAACTCAATGGCATTCATCACAAGATGCCGCATTAACACCAATAACTAAAAAGACATCCGAATAAATACATTTTAGATATTCATCGTAAGATATCATTATTTACCGAATGTCTATATATTTTAATCACATATGAAAACAAAAATGTAATTAAACGTGAACGAATCCATGCAAGCGTCTATGCCCAATTGAAATTTAATGCATTTAAGAATTTAAATGATAAATATTAATACAAATAAAAATAATAATTAAAAAAAAATGGAAATGATTTTTAGCAAACAAATATGTAAAAATTAAACATTTATAATTAATTTGAAACATAAGTCAGAGAAAAGTTTTTTTTTTAAAATTTAGATTAACTAATCAAATTTTTAAAGTTCTTAATTATTTCAGATTTTAAAATTGTTCAGTTCAATTGCTTACAGTAGAAGAGCTCCCGATTCCTGTTGGCAATTCCCACGAAGACTTTCATGGAAGACCGGTCTGATATTCTGGAGGTAGCCTTAGCTGGTTCCATTCTGGTATCACAGTCATTTCATTTTTTAAAATAAGTGAGAGAGAATGACAAGTGCGTCTTATCGTTCTTCTCACAAAATCAAGTTGGAACTGTCAGGAAAAACTATATTTCTCTTTTTATAATCCCCCTATGGATTCCACGAACAAAAACGTCACTGTTCCATTTTTTCGTTATGGTCCGGGCCTTTATTTGCTGCTTCTATATTGGACAAGCTAATTCTTTTTATTCTCTTATCTATCTTATCATCTGACTTTTTAATTACAGTATATAAGCGCCCTAAGGGCTAGTTTGGTTTTCGATAATTCATAAACAATCATTTCCATTTACAAAATATATAAATCTTTAAATCTTGTACTTTTTTAGAACAAAGTACGTTCAAATACTTTTATTTATTAAAAAAAATAATTTTAAAGTTTTGCATCTGTGCGAACATATATACGTTTAACAACTCTTTAATTTTTTTTTTTAGCTTTTAGATTTTTAATAAATTTATTTTTATTTGCGAACTTAAGTTTTTATTTTAAAATAATGTAACGTCATATTTATATATCATTACAATATATATGTAAACATAAATTATTAATATAAAGATCAAATTGTAATTAAATTTATATGTTGAAGAAAATATATATGTAAACATTTATACCGAAACTTTACACCTTGCGTGGTAGATAAAGATGATCCTATTTATGGTTTCAGTTTTTATTTATTTATGAACGGAAAATTAGTACTTCTTCAGTATTGTTATCTAGGGTCCCCATGCAAAGGCAATATTGCAATATTATATAAATGTCTGCGCTGTGTTCCTTATATTATATATGATACATAAATTTGGAACACTTGTTGTATATCAGTAATGTAAACATGAACTGCAAGCTATCAGTTATGAGCAATAATAATAACCCCATGTTTTCTACATTATAATATTAAAGATTTTAAGTTATGATTTTATTCACGAATATTATTTGTGGGTGGGTTATGAATCTTTCCCAAAACTCGTAATTATCCAGGGAGACTTTAGTTAATAAATAAAAATAAATTCATGATATTTCGTAGTGGTGGAAGGTTTATCTAAATATTATTTATGCTTACAAATTTTTGGGTTCCTGCTCCCTGTCTGTTTTCTTGGTTCATCATCATATACCTTCATTACCATTGCATCTCATGTATGGTTCATGCATCATATGGTCAAACTGCATAAGAGCAGACCAGATACTGTGTGCCCAGGTTTTTAATCCATGTATTAGCACTGGTCTAGGTTCTGCAGCAAGTCAGAGACTTCTTGTGACCCCAAATCTTAGATTTAGCACATTTTCACTTTCTCCACTGGAATGTGCTCATGGTCAGGAGCAGATACATCTTTGTGTCTAGGGATATCCACTCTTCAGTGGTGAACCATTTCATTTGATTGCCAAGCCGATCTCAAAATCTTATTATTACCCAGTATGACCATGAATAGCGATTATAGTGAAAGTAGAACCACAATGTATTCATTAGTTTTAACCTTCACCTATGCATAGGTATCCCTGGATGACTGTAGAATCAAACTCAGGCACAATAGTCACTGTCATGATACATTTCAATTAATTAGTATTTCAAAAGCCATAATGACTTATAGTTATGTATTAAAATTAACCCTTGGTTAATTTGGACACAAACACTAATATGTGAATCACTATGACTTCCAATGTAAAAATGTGAAGAGCAGTAAAAAATGGTTTTTGTAAATTAACTTGTAAGCACCCTATTCATTGTATTCAATCTGACAATAAAACTTTCTTATTATTATGATTAAATATGGGTATGTTTCTATACATTGGAACCATGGGATAATCATTTAGAATTAAAATTTTGCTCAGTTTTAAAATGAGCATCCTAAGCTTTGAACACAATCCATAGTAAGATATATATAACTCTGTCTATAAAATTAATATAAAAGTCTGATTTTGTAGTATACCTAATAGGTTTATTATTAATGCAATATCAATGTGTATACTTGTGTACTAAGGCACTGACCCTGAGCGGTTAGAAGAACCCTGAGATTGTCCATGTTTGAATCCGGAGCTATGTCACACTGTATGAAGAAGGGAAGCTGTATGACATCAAGAATGTTAATTATATGGTTGAGACTAGGAAGGCCATGAAGAGGTTTAAACTAGGAGCTGGGGGTAATCCTGTGTCTGCTGGTTGAGAATCCCTGCTTGGTCTTCCAGTCTTATTGACTGATTACACAATCTTGATTGTTACAGGGTTTTTTATACAACATGGTGCTACCAATGTGAGGCCTTAAGCCCTTCAAGTGATTTGGATGAGAGCCAGGGATCAATCAGTAAAAGTGGTCCAAAAAGAAAAATTTTTGCTTTGCATAATACCTAGAATTGTGTTTTTATACAACATGATGAGTCATCATGAGGCTTTGTACTATCTTCACTAGGTTTGGAAAACTCGGAGACTAACAAAAAAAAGTAAGAAAGATGTTGTTGTACAGATATTTGATATTGTTATATACATCTGACTTTAGCATGTCAGGCTGGAAAAAAGTTTTTGGGGTGTTAGGCAAACTTACAAAAGTACTATTAAAACCCAAAAGAGTTTAAATCAAAGTCTTGGGTGAGCTCAAATTTTTTTTTCGGTTCCAGTGTGCAATAAGAATGTAAGGAATAGGTAGCAAGTTAAGACTGCATGTGTATGGAAATATGGCACAAATGGATATAATAGTAATATTGTAAATAATCGTCATTGTCATCTTTTACAGAGGGGATGGGTGATACCAGCATCCATGCTGTAGAAGATTACATACGAACATAACGGATAGTAGACAGAAGACAATAATAAAAAATAGGCAACATAGGGCTGAATTTTTTTTCATAATAATTACAGTACAAAGATGGAACACGATGATGAGGAGGATGGCTGAGGATAGTAGACCATTACAGAAATTTTATAATAAAACCAATAATGGAATACAATGACTGAAGAAATAGACAGACAGGAGTCTGAGATAATGTTTAAAATTCCACAGAAAGTGGAACCCAGCAAGAAGAGATGGCACAGAAAAGCAAAGGTATAGAGGAAATGGGATGGGGAGATTGAAAGAAAGGATGGAAACCATTGAGAAAATTTTATTGGAAATAAGAAGCACCCAACATAATAAAAAGATAGGGAAGATAGGGCTGAATTATTTTTTCATAATAATTACAGTACAAAGATGGAACATGATGCTGAGGAGGATGGCCAAGGATTGTAAACCATTTCAGAAATTTTATAATAAAACCAATAACAGTCTGAAGAAATAGACAGACAGGAATCCGAGATAATGTTTAAAATTCCAGGGAAGGTGGAACCCAGCAAGGAAGAGAAGGCACAGAAAAACAAAGGTGTAGAGGAAATGGGATGGGCAGGTTGAAAGAAAGGATGAAAACCATCGAGAAAATTTTATGGGAAATAAGAAGCGCCCAACAGAGACAAAATGTAGGCAAAGCAGATATCTCAAGAAAATGGAGAACCTGAGTACCACCCAAGAAGATACCATGAAGGGTACATGGCTTAATGGACCACTTGCAACAAGGGTCATCCAGATATAAGCTTTTTACAACATCGGGAACCTGGAAGGGTTGTTTCAGTGCTACACCATGTGAGTAGCAATGAACAGATAACAGTGGCCATTAACAATTTAGGAGGGATGGCAAGAGATCAGTGGGGAAGCATGGATACCAACCCCAAATATGGTAGCAATACAAAGCCCCAATTACAAAAACATTCTGGAGTCAGGAAAAACAAGACAGGATCTTATACTGTATCTTGCAAGAAAAATACAACAGAGATGGGACAGATACCCTAAGCCAATTGTTTCTAAGGCAGGTAGCATGCCTGAAAGAACTAACAGCATTCCCGATGACAGAATGGCAGAGCATTCAGAATATTAGGTATAACTTACCATTATAGCAACCCAGCACATTATGCTTAGCAATCAGAATTAGAACATTAGCAACATGACCAAGCTGCTCATGGCCATAGACTTCAGGAACTTCATGGGAGATGAAAGAAACAAAGCCATACCAAATCTGAAGCCATACCATGAGAAACCAGTGAAGAGACCTATGGAAATGTAGACCTTAGAATTCAACCTGACCTAAGAGAAGATGGAGAAACCTACAATAATTAATTAGATAAATCATTAAAAATATGGAAAACAATAGGGCAGCAGAAGTTAAGGCTAACATAATGGGAAACAAACCCACACACTAATATGCTAGGTAGAAAATGTCAACTATCACTCATTCACTGTGAAAGGACAAGTAAGTTCTTTTTTTGGTTATTTGTTTTGTACAGTAATTTGATGGATATGAAGCGATGCATAGCTACATGCAGTTATGCTTGCTTCATGTTTGCTCACATTTAAAACAATTTCCCAGTGTATGTCATATACACCTTTACCCCACTTAGCGATTGGCTACTTAGCAATATTTCACAATAGCGATCATCATCAATTTGTACCCACTACTTCGATTTACAATTGATCATTCACTATAACGATCGGGGGAAAATTTTTTTGGCAGCCATCTTGAATTTTGCGTCACTGATGACATCAGAGAATAGATATTTTAAAATCATTTTACCCAAAAGCAAAAGTACATTACTGTAATTGTATAGCACATACAATATTTTATTCATAAAACACAGTGTTAGTGCTGCATTCAGTATTTTGAATATAGAATGCATAAACTTAAAATATATATAATTACAGAATCTATTATACTGTATATATATATATATAAGTGTTGAATGTCATAATGTATAGTACTTGGATTATTTAAATAAAGTTTAATTTTTCTAGACATTCAACACTTAGATGATGAAAACAGTACAACTAAAATACCATCATCCAAACTTTCAGGAAAAACCCACTAAATTCTAATATTAAATTGCATGTGTGTGTTCCTTAATTACATACACCCAAGTGGTTTCAAATCAAAAGAAATTTTTTTTTAAAAAAAAAAAGATTGCATTTAAAATGTGTTAATAAATAATCTTTCTACTCGAATGGGGAGGGGGGCACTATTACATTACTAAAAATATACAGTAAGAAAAATAAACTTAGCATATGTTTTAAAAAATTAGAAAAGTTAGATTTTTTTTTCTTTTAAAATAAATTGATTTTTTTTTCTAAAGTTGATTGATTTACAATATGCATTAAGCCTTTTGTTACTCTGGAGTACAATAATAAGTCCTTATGTTCAATTAAATAATTTATAATTAAACATTGTTTTTTAATTTGAATAATTTCGCATAAGTAATAAACATAAATATACAGTTATATGTACTGTAATACATATTTTTTTTTAAATGCACTTCAGTATGGATTTTTTTGTTCATTACGATGAAAAACTTCTGCGGAAGAATATAAAAACTCTTAAATTCAAATTTAGTTTCACTTTCTTTTTGCTGTACTGGACTTTTTAAACAGTGAAAATATGCATTTTTTTTCCTAGTGAATACAACTTTTCTTTTTAGATACCGTATTTAGTCATCATTGCCATGAAAAAATCAAGAAAATCTTTGAGCTTGGAAACCAATGAGGATATTTTATGTTGACTGGAACTGACCAATTTTTCCCCCATAGACCCCCATTACAAATACATTTTCTGCATACAATATTCTTGCTTAACGATGAGTTTTGGAGGACCAATTGCCATCGTTAAGCGAGGTAAAGGTAGTATATCTATCTATATTCGCACACGCTAGTACATTCATGTGTGTGTATGTATAATTTAGAAATCTTTAAAATTAAAAATTATTTTAAATCACCACATTTTTAAGTAAGATTTAAGAGAAAATATTTTGTTAAGGAAAAGTGCATGATCGATTAAGTTATAAGAGTGGAATGTATTTCATACAAAAGGGATATAGGTCAGGTAATAGAAACAAGCCATTACTAAGCTTATGTAAGTTCCTTATTTCCAAATCTAGTGAAACAATCAGATGAAAAGAGTTATCATTTATCACATCTGAAGGTCCATATATATTTGAAGGTGTGAAATAAGGAATATCAAGAAGCCCTTGTGGTAGCACAAAGAACTGCGGAAGTAAAGGCCAAGAAGAGACTCGACCAGCAGATACAGGTTTACCCCATGTTCGTAGTTTAAACTACGGGGGTATCCTTGGCTCATCCACATAATTAATATCCTTGACATCACACAGTTTCCCTTCTTCATACAGTGACATAGCTCAGGGTTCAAACATGGATACACTCTCCAGGCCAGCGCCTTAGTACATTGATATTGCATTATTAATAATAACCCTAGTTAGGTATACTACAAAATCAGACATATATTCATTTTATACACAGGGTTAGGCATACCTTATTATGGATTGAGTTCAAAACTTGGGAAACTTATTTTAATACTAAACAAAATTCTTTAATTCTAAATAATTATCCTACAGTTTCAATGTATAGAAACAGTCATATTTAATCGTAATAATAAGAAAGTTTCATTGTCAGACAAAAAATGATTTTACTGGCCTTTACATTATTATGGTGGAAGTCATTGTGATTTACATATTAGTTTATGTCCAAATTAACCAAGAATTAATCTTAATACATAACTATCAATCATTATGGTTTTGAAATATTAATTAATTGAAATGTGTCATGACAGGGACTATTGTGTGTGGGTTTGATTCTACAGTTATCCAGGGATACCTATCCATAGGTGAAGGTTAAAATTAACAAATAATTTAAATATTGCAGTTCTACTCTCACTATAATCACTGTTCATGGTCATACTGGGTACTAATAAGATTAAAATTAGCTTGACAATCAAATGGTATAGTTCACCACTGAAGATTGAATATCCCTGGTCCATCTGCTTCTGACCAGGAGTACATTCCTGTGAAGAAAACAAAGATGTGCTAAATCTAGAATTTGGGGTCACATGGAGTCTCCGGATCCCTGCAGAACATAGACCGGGGCTAATAAATGGATTAACAAGCCAGGCACATACATCTGGTCTGCCCTTACACATTTTTATTATATGACACATGAACCATACAGTTGATACAACAAAGGTATATGAAGATGATCCAAGATAGTAGATAGGGAGCAAGAACACAAAAATTTGTAAGCATAAATAATATTTAGATAAACCTTCCACCACACAGATATCATGAAGTGTGCATATATATGTCAATTGTATTGCAAATAGTAATGTGTGTCAGACACTCATATGTAAAATTTTAATCATTTTTTATTAAATGTCAATTCAAACATGTTCATTTTATATCAAGTTACATGCCTGTGTGCTAAATGGGCTTTAACTAAACCTAATCATGTAAACCATAATGTAATAACTTGAATTTTGAATTAATCACATATATGTAAATCTCAATGTGATAATTTGTTATTATTGTATGTTAATCAAAACCAGAAGGCTTAATTGATATGCATAGCCTTATTCTAGACCTTAATATCATTTTTTTATTTTTATTGTTAATAAACTTTTGTTCAATTATAAAAATTTGTAAATCATCATTTTTGGTCACCATAATAGTAGTAGAGCTTTTGGTCTTCTGAGCTAGATTTGTGTATAATGGCTGATATATAAATGGGGATGTATATTAGTGCTTTTGGGCATACAGAGATGATCAATCATCATCCTGGTTAGTGCAAAAGATAATACTTTTTAAAGCCCGTGCACTGCAATTTGTTTTAGTTTCATCTTATTAGAAGTTACATTTATAGATGACCAGAGCATTGATGATGATCACCATGTTTTAATGTCGCAGCATTTTTGTTTTGATTCTCATGTATTCTAATGGATGAGCACATAGTTGGTGCATCCAAGTAATGGTTAAATAATTGCCACAAGCAACTGATAATGGCTCAATATTTAGCCTGGTCTGCTGAAGACCCATTTCCAAACTAGTCACCAGATTGACTGTTGATTTATATTTTTTTCATTGTTCAAATCCAGCCACAAGATGGACTCTTGATTTAATGTAATTATGTTATTGTTTTTATTTTTATGTATTCTCATAGATGAGCACATAATTGGTGCATCCAAATAATGGTTAAATAATTGCCACAAGCAATTGACAATGGCTCAATAGTTAGCCTGGTCTACAGAAGACCCATTTCCAAACTAGTCACCAGATTGACTGTTGATTTATATTTTTTTATTGTTCAAATCCAGCCACAAGATGGACTGTTGATTTAATGTAATTACATTTTGATTAATGACGAATGGTTTCTTTTGAGTATTACTTAGACTGATTTTTACTTATTGATAATGCTGGTAGATGAAGTTATACTTTTATCTGAACTCTTCTGATCTAGCTGACTGATCTCTCAATAATGTTTAATCTCCCAAAGAATATTTAAAATTCTTTGGGAGATTAAACATTATTTTAATAGCTAGACTGCTTCATTACTTTGCTTTAATACCTCTTGTAATATCTTATCTTACTTATATTTTATATTAAATCATTTTAATTGAAATATTTAACTTGGGGTTGATGATGATTTTTTTCATCACCCCAGATATGAACTCTCATTACCCCCATCCCATTACAATATGTTTACATATATATTTCTTCGACATACCATAATGGGCATACACAGTTTCTAAACTTTACATATTTAATTACATTATAAACACTTACCATCCTTCAGTAACAGAAAATGATGATTTCTCAGAAATGTAATAATGAAATTTTACTTGACATGATGGGAGGATATAGTAGTGAGAAAGAAATCTATTTACGATTTATTTTTAATTCTTTTAGAGTTTAAATCTGGGCAACTTCACATACTCACACTGTCCCAAGTGAACTTTGATAGCTGGGGAAGCATAAACAACTTTATTTAAATTTAACTCCCTCCATCATTCAAGTGAATGTAAAATAAGATAAAACACGATAAGCAAATTAATATTTGCTGCATCAAATATTTTAAGCTAGTAAAATCTTGACATATAAAATATTAAATAAAATTTAGTATGTTAAAACTGTGTAATTATAAAATATAAGTAATAAATTAGAATTTCATGATTTAGAGAATGATTTAAGACATATTAGCAGCTACTTTATAGAGATCTTCAGAATTCCTTTTCAGCAGACTATGATAAGGTTTCTTGGATGTAGAGACTAGCATGGTGATAGCAAAAGTGGCTAGATCTTGACAA
The DNA here is from genome assembly GCA_028023455.1 of Epiperipatus broadwayi. Taxonomy (NCBI): domain Eukaryota; kingdom Metazoa; phylum Onychophora; class Udeonychophora; order Euonychophora; family Peripatidae; genus Epiperipatus; species Epiperipatus broadwayi. The sequence goes on along the minus strand of JAQFVV010012538.1, from coordinate 1,815,519 downwards.
GGAATGGAACTTTAGGTCAGCTGCCTGATGACTGAGGGGAAGTGGATGTCCATCTATTCATGCATGGTTGCAATTACTGTATAAATTTTATATATAATTAAGCAGAGTTCATCTTGTAGGATCTTTTAATACAACTATTGCAAATCAATAAATAATTTTCAATAATAATTTCTATAAAATTTGACAAAATGACTTTCAAAATATAAGTGGTTTCCCCTTAATAATAACCCAGTCCCCTCTTATATATCACTCACATTCACCTGGGGTGTACTTTCTTAGTTTTTGGTGGATTTTTCCTTAATTTTCTTTAATTGTTGTTGTATCTTAATTTCACTTCCCGGTCCTTTGTGCTGCCACATGGGTTTCCTGATCTTTGTTTCTATTCCTTATTTCACACCTTTAAGTATGTGTAGATTTTCACATGTGTTAAATGGTAACTCTCATCAGATTGTTCCACTAGATTTAGAAATGAGGCACTTACATCACTTTTGTAATGGCTTGTTTCCATTATCTGGCCTATCTCCCATTGTATGGAATGCATTCCATATCTATTACCTAATTGATCATGCTCTTTTCTTTAACAAAATATTTTCTTTTAAGACATTTAAAATGTGGCATGATTTAAAATAAATTCTACCTTTAAAGATTTCTAAATTGTACACACACATGCATGCATGTATTGGTGTGTGCGAATTATGTATAGAAATATATCTGCATGCAGATATGCTTGCATCATGTTTGTTTAAATATAAAACTATTTTCCAGCATGTCATATATTTCTATATATATTCACACACAGTAGTACATGCATCTGTGTGTGTGTACAATTTAGAAATCTTTAAAGTTAAAAGTTATTTTAAATCATCCCACATTTTAAAAAACTTTTAAAAGAAAATATTTTGTTAATGAAATGAGCATGATCAATTAAGTAATAGGAGTGGAATATATTCCATACAATGGGAGATAGGCCGTGTAATGGAAACAAGCCATTACTAAAGTTATGTAAGTGCCTTATTTCTGAATCTAGTGAAACAGTAAGATGAAAGAGTAAAATATTTGAATGTCTATACTTATTTGAAGGTGTGAAATAAGGAATAGAAACAAAAATCAGAAAACCCATTTCGCGGCACAAAGGACTGAGAAATAAAATTAAGATGCAATAGCAATTAGAGAAAATTAGGCATTTATTTTTATTGTAGCAGTTTTAAGATGTTTGGTACTTATTTTGAGAGCCTTAAACCAACTTTTTCCTAATATTGGGTTAATATTTCATTCCACTACATATAATAGTAATTGTTTTTTATCGCTATTTATTCATACAGACACTAGACATTCCAATCCAGTTACCATTTATGTCTGTCACAATCACAATAGTCTTTTCCAATTTATCTTTATGTTTGCTTTTCTACAAATTATATTCCAATCTTTTCACAATATTATTGATATGCCTGACCCAATATCAATCTCCATTTGTTTATATTTTGATGAAAATATTTAATGTTTAATCTCAACGTAACATCAGTATCTTTCAATTTGTTTATTAATACCAACTTTTTTGACACTCCTCCTCTCTATTTACTCTTTCACTGTAGATCCTGCTTTGTCATTGGTTAATTACTCTTTCACTGTAGATCCTGCTTTGTCATTGGTTAATTGCATAACATCGATAAATGTTCTTTAAGTCTGCAATTAAAACATTTTTTTATTTTAAAACTGTGATTAGGTTTTAAATGACAATCAGAAATATAAGAATTTATTGTTAACTTTTTATTTATCTCTTGTGGTTTGCTGCATTTTTGCTTGTTTCTGAAGAATTACTCTCACATTTTTGAAAGTTTTGATATGGTCTATCATGGCCTCATGTTCAATAGCCACCTTGTACATTAATTCTTCTTGCTTAGTAATGTTTTTCTAAGCATTTCATCTCTTATTTTTTGTGGTAGCTGATTCAGCGGCATTTTCATCTTTGCAAGTCTTTGCTAATGTTTGTAGAACCAAGTCATATTGATGTATGTTTTCATTTTGTGATTGTGTCCTCCCTCAAAAATGAAGACATGCTGTAAATTTTGATGTTATGGGTTTAAAATATGTATTTAGTTTTATCAGTAACTCTTCATAGAGTATTTTCTCAAGTGGCTTGGGATCACATCAACAACTTGCCAAATTCAAGACATCATTACCAGACATTCATAATAGCATTGCAACTTTAAGTTGATCATCTGTTTTTCCATTCATAAGCATGTACTTTTCAATATGATTGACATACATATGCCATTGACCTGGATTTTATATATTAAACATTGTTGTCATGTTGTTCTGCATATTTGGTTTCCTTAAGCACTAAATTTAATATCTTCAACTAACACATATTTAAGCTTTACAAATTAAACTGATCTGTGTCAAATAATATCCAGGTCTCACATGTTAAGGTGTCGAACTGTACCAAATAATATATATGGGGCTATGCAGTCAGTTGGCAGCTAGCTAATTATATTATACAGTATTTATTTAATAAGAATACGAAGATTAAATAAAACTTCAATAGATTATTTACTCTGAATAATAATAATGATAATAAGATTTTACTAATTCAACTTGCTAATTGCTACAAGAATGAGATCACTCAGATCTCTTTAAAGTTCATATCTTCTTAGGGATTTAATATCTATAAAGTCTCTTTACTCAGTAACTTATAACTATAAACTATAATTTTGTAAGTACAATTTGCTCACAAACATTAATTTCAGAGAGAGTTCAATTAGATTCTTGTTTAGAGCTCTTTATTAAATTCCAGAACAACTTCACTTTTACTAGTTCATCTTTCCATTAGTTTATTTTTATTCTTCTCTTTAATTCTTCTGCAGATTTTTTATCAGCTTTGCTAATTTGCATAAAGTAACTTTTCACATGCAAATTAGTCTGTTGCATTTTGTAGTAAGTTTTTTTTCTGCATAATTAATTATTTGTATTGTTTGGGGACTATTCAAGATATCAACATTAAATGCCTATAGACACACACACTTCTTTATTGTTTAATAAATATGTGTTCATAGAAATCACCATAACCAAATTTATCCATAGCATTAATATCTCTATGATATTTTTAAAATATTTTTTGATTCGATCAAAAGTCTTTTGTAAATTTATATAAAAATCAACTATATTTTTATAACAATGAAATAACTTGTTTATGTCATAATCCTGAATTATCTGCATTTGATATTTTCCTGAAGGTATGTGATGATGGTATATTAGATGTGATAATATTTCCATCATCTATGTCAGTCCAGTGTGGCAATACACAATGTTTGGAAGCCTCTAATTAACCTTGCTCCTAGAAATTTTTTTTTTTAAAAAGCCTCTAATTAACCTTGCTCTTGAAAAAAAAAAGGACTTGGGAGGATTTGAACCAATCCTTATATATAAACATCTGAAATTTCTACTATCTGTTGCCTTTGACAGGATATCTCAGTTGGATAGAGTGTTTGTCTTAAATTCAATATTCGAGAATGTAAAGATGCGAGTTCAACTGCTATGCGAATACTGCATTGTTCCAGCCAGTAACACCTTAAGAAGAGTGAATAATAATACTCAAAATGTTGTGTAATTACTAACCTGTGTTGTCTAGTTGTTTGTATTTGAAAAGTTTAAAATTTTCTATACATTCAACATTTACTAATAGATGATGGAAATAATCCAACATATCACATCTGCACTTGATATTTTCATTAAGTGAAGTAACTAATTTTGTCATTGTGGCTGATATATATAGTCAATCTTCTCAATGCTATTTTTTTCTTTTTATTTATAATGAATCCCATTCCACTTTAGCTTTCAACATTTTTTCTTTATTGTAAAGTATTTGTCTGTTTTTCAAATCAGTTCTCTTCAGCTTATCTATTAACTTTTCAAAGGAGAACAGTTTGCTTTTTAATATTACCAATTTTTTTTTTTTTTATAATCATCTTTTGCTTGAAGATGATCTGCCATTGTATATAGTTAAATGAAAAATATAGATTGAATCTGCATTTAGGAAATTTTTTGTATCTCCTTTGGTCACCAACAATTGCTTTGGATAAAAACTTTACATCTGGCTGAGAATAAGAGCTATGAATTAGTTTTGACTGTCATTGTAAATATCTAAAAAGCAATCATTCACACAATTTACAGTTTGCCTTCAAAAAAACTTGACTAATATTTTAATTAAGGTCTGTCATTCAAAATGAGAACAAAAAGTATAATATTTCATATGTAAAATATCAATAAACTCATTTTAATGGCTAATACATGTTAGCAAGCAGACCATCCATATTCATTTACTATATGAATAATCACATAGTACTAAAACATTAGTAGACATTATGAATTTGCTCTACTCAGTTATTAGTGTATTGAAAATATTTCATTTATCATTAATAACAAACTTTTCTATATTAAATTAGTAAATACACCTAGTTCTCTTTTTACTTGAATTTTTTTTGCACAACTTAGAAATAATATGAGTTGGAAAAAAAGAGTATCTTTCTACATGAGTTGTTTAAAATAACATGATTGGTAAAAAATCTAAAAAAAATGTCTGCTATGATCATCTAATTTTTAAAAAAATGTTTCTTTATTCCCCATTATGTTAAAAACAAAAATCCCCATTTTGACAATATTCTTGCAAATGGAGAAATGTGCTTGTCTGCATTAATACATTTTTGATGTTTTGTTTTGAAAGGGAAAGTACCTTTTTGGTATTGATGCTTTGTTTGCATTTTGACATTAGGTTTTAAAAAAAAGTATTCCTTGTTTGTGTTGATGTTAAAAAAAATTAATGTGTAAATTTAATTGATCAATTGGTTTTAATTTAATTTTATTAATTTTGCAAAAATCAATAGATGATAAGTTATACATTGGATGCATATTTTTGAATTTATGTTTTGTTAAAGATGAGGAACGTGACTTCTTTGGACACTAAAATTCAAATTATGGACTATCTTGCAACCAGAGAATGAGCAACATCTCTAAAAAAGAATTTTGTTTTACATGACTGAGTGCTAAGTCATCATTTTTCACAAGATATTGTCAAGGAGAAAATGGAAAAAAACTTTATTAATGTAGATATAAAAAAATGTTAGAAAAAAGATTGCCTGTAAATGAAAATGCCCTCAGGCAAACTTAAAAATTTACGAACAAATGAAAGAAATTGAGCCAGGCACTTGATCTAAGTTAAACAAGGGATGTAAATTTTCTATAAGGACAGGATGGATGAAAAAGTTACTTGAAAAAAACAGGCACTTCACAGCATTAAAATAAAAGGTGAAACTGAAGTAGTTGCCAAAAATTAGCTAAAATTATAGAAGATGGAGGATACACTCCTAATTAAGTTGAAATATTGATGAGAGTAGTCTTTTTTGGGAAGAGAATGCCAAGTAGAAACTATATAATGAAATCGCAGAAAACTTCGTGAGTTTCAAAGTAGCAAAAGATTGTCACTTTGGCATTCTGCTCCAATACTTCAAGATATCACTTATTGAAGCTTGTGCATATTAATCAAACCCAAAGACCATGTTCAATGAAAGGTGTAGATTTGAATAAATTGCCAGTTCACTGGATGGCAAATAAGAAGGCCGGGGTCACCATTGAAATTTTTATGGAATAGTCCAACAAATTGTCTTATTCCAGAAGTTATGTGATATATGAATGTCAAAGGTCCACAGCCATTGAGTCTTGGAACACACAAATTTGCAATTTTTTTTTCTGCTACCTAATACAATATTCTTTATGTAAAATGAACATTTCAATATATTTTGGACAAACTGAATGATAAAACATTGTGTCAGAGATATGTGAAAGAAGTTTTTGATTCTGGATTGTGTGAATCAAATTGAATTAACATTACCTGAATTAAAATCTTCAACATTGAATAGATGTTGAAAAGCTTTTTGGCCAGAATGTGTGAAAAGCAAAGTTCCTATTGTCTCTAAACTGATAGAATCTCCCAACATCATAATAATAGCTCACTTAATTGATGGAGAAGGATTCAATGACATGTCATCTGAAAATGAATTGCTAGTTGATAAAACTTTAAGTGAGAAAAGTAGACAGTGATAATGAAGATGATGATCTAGTGTTAAATGGTAATTTAATTTAAAGAAAATTGTGATCTTGCTAATCAATTAGATAATCATTTTGTCAAATATGATCCTAATGAAAAACGAGCTTCAGTGTTTCAACAAAATCAGAAATCATTGCCATCTTATAAAGAACTATAAAAAACCTAGCCACTATATTAACTATGCTATTAATTAGTGAATTTATTCATAAAAATGTAACATCAGCACCACAGGACATTACAACTAGTGTTGTTCAGGAGTTGACTAAAAGAACTTCATCAATAAAAGAACAAAATGGCCAAAGCATTGTTAGTGATAGCAATAGTATTCCAATCGTGGGCAAACATATACATTTATTGTCAGATTTGTGACAGTGAATAAAATCTTGCTGTGCATAACTCAAATTCCAAATTCTGCCTAATTTTCATGTTCATTGATTCTTTATATTTTTTTCTTTTTCAATTGAAATTTGTGTTTCTTTAATTCATTTTTATTTATGTGCATTATTTATGAAGTAATATTTAATAGCATGCAAAAAATATAATATTGTAACAAAAATTTTTATATGATTTATTTAATTATTTTCATTCATTTCTTACATCTCAAATCAATCTCTTTATTTTCATCAATATATACAATGTATTTTTTCACATTAATATTTTTTACACTTAATTTTCAGCAACCAATTTATCATGTAAAAAGATAATTTTATGTACCATAGTTTATTTTAAGGTTGGAAAACATGAAAAACAATCTCAGTAGTTCATCACTCTTATATAAATTAAATTTATCTTTATCTGTAGAAAAACAACATAAACGAAACTATTCTGTCTGTTGAAGAAGATTAAAATGCATTTTGTGATGAAAAAGAGAGTTTATATATATATGTGAATTTTAAAACATTTTATTTTTTAATAGTAACCATTTTATTTTGTACAGAATTTTGAATTAAATAATGGTAATTTTGTTAGGAATTGATGAAGAATATACTCCTAATAGTATTTGTTTATTTATAATCTGAAATCTCAAGATATTATTGAGATTTCAAAATTCAGTTTTAAAAACTTTGCTAATAGCTATTAAAATATTTATTTTATTAGAATACTTTGAAATATACAGATAACTTAAAATTTTTTTTAATTGTTTGTAAGGCTGCTTTAAAATATGCATAAAAACAAACTCATTCTCACAATTTACATGTATTTTAAATCATTTTTATATATTTGTATTTTTTAATATTATCTATATATATAATGATTTTTTTCAATTCTTTGTTTCAGGAGGATGGCAATTAGCTTCCAGAAAAATTCAGTTTAAATCGATACAAGTTGTCATGTGATCATTGTTATCATATTCACGGAAATACAATGCAAATTAACAAGGATATTTTGGTGTATTTTAATGACTCATGAAAATTATTTATTGATTTTTTATCCTAGTTTGAATGGAGATTACTATTTATTGCCATTGTTAATCGTCTTCTGTATTAGATAATATATTTCAATGGAATTTTAAATTTAATCATTATAATTTTTTGGAAGTTACACGGATGATATTGGAGATTAATGAGTTTGATGAATTAGTTATATTATTGATGTTATTCATTATTGTACAGCAATAAGGTTATTCTAATGATTGCTTGTGGTTTGTGAAAGAAATATTTACAAGGATAAATAATGAGTTATGTTGAAATTAATATCTGATTAAACAATATTCATTTAACAAGAGCATGTTTAATGTTCTAAGATAAAAATATTTAAAACTTGGAATTTTAAATTTCAAAATATATAAACAAATAATATATGCTATTTTATAACAATAATAACATCCTGGGCATTAAACCATATGTTTTCACATCTTAATGTAAGGGATCAGAAATTGAGAAATAATATAATTTTGAAAAGTTTATACTACATTAAAATGTATTAAGTTTGTATTCTTTATATTTTCTTTGCATAGGAAGCATGAATGCAATATTGCATATAGAGGAATATCTTAAAATTAACAAATTTTTAAAAGATATTTAAAGCATCTGAAGATAAATTCCACTTTGTTCCACAGATTTTTTTTTTTTGTTGAAAATTGTGCCAATTTGTGGACTAGATATTCTGGAAAATTGCTTAATCTCAAAACAAAGTCAGGTTTTTGTTTACCATTTTAATTATTTATTGGAATATCTGTGTAATATGAAATTTTGATATATAAAATTGATTTATTTACCATCAGAGACACTGGAAATCTTTTCAAAAACTACTTTTAAAAATGTCAAAAGGCAGAATATATATAAATCAAAATAACATTTCATTCAATTTATATTAAAGAAAAGTTATCCAAACACAAATACAATTGTACAATATGAATTATATTCATAGCTAGATAAAATTAATAAATGAATTTTAGAAATTAAACAGAAATCAGGATTTTGTGCATAAAAGCAGTGATCAACAAAGATTTGATATCATTAAGGGGAAAAAAGCTTTTTAAACATTCTGTGAATATTAATTCTACATCCCAATAAATTTATGCAGAAGCTGAAAAAAAGTATATTACACATTAAATAATTTATCAAAAAGAAATAATTTTTCCCAATTCTTGCTTTTATAAGTTCCCTAAGAAATTTTTAGCATTTCATGAAAGTAGTAAAAATTTAAGGGAAAAAATGTTCAGCATATTTTGTGTTATTATAAACATCTATAAAAATAGTTATAACAATTCATGAAATAAATGAGATTAGAGAAAAGCCTCTATAGTGTAACTTATGTGACTATAAATATGCTGCAAAGTATTCATATGGAAGAAAAATCTTTTCACTGCAGTTTATGTGATTACAAGGCTGCTCATAAAAGTCATTTAGTAGTACATGAAAGAAATAGTCATATAGAAGAAAAGCCTTTTCACTGTACTTTGTGTAATTATAAATCTTCTTATAAGATTAGTTTAAAAATCCATGAAAGAACACATACCGGAGAAAAGCCTTTTCACTGTAGCCTATGCAATTATGAGGCTTCTGCATTAAATAATTTAAAAGTACATGAAAAAAGACATACAGGAGAAAAAAGACACAAATGTGGCATGTGTGATTATAAAGCTATTCAAAAAATTCACTTAAAAATACATGAAACAATTCATACAGAAGAAAAACCTTTTCAATGTAATTTATGTGATTACAAGACTGGTCAAAAAAGTAATTTAGTAATACATAAAAGAGTCATTCATACAGTAGAAAAACCTTTCCAATGCCGCTTGTGTAGTTTCAAAACAGCCTGGAAAAAAAATTTGACCCTTCACATAAGAACACATACTGGAGAAAAGCCTTTCCATTGCACTCTATGTAATTATAAAACTTCTCTAAAAGCTTCCTTAAAAATTCATGAAAGAATTCATACGGGAGAAAAACCTTTTCAGTGTTACTTATGCAGTTTTAAATCTACTGCAAGAAGTTATTTAAAATTACATGAAAGAACCCATATAGATGAAAAACCTTTTCACTGTATATATTGTGATTATAAAACTGGTACAAAAAGTAATTTAATAGTTCATGAAAGAATTCATAAGAAAGGAAAATCATTCCAATGCAATTTATGTGATTATAAGGCTGCTCAAAAAAGTTGTTTATTATTACATGAAAGAAGTAATCACACTGGAGAAAAACCTTTCCAGTGTTGCTTCTGTGATTTCAAAGCAGCATCAAAAAATCATTTAGTTGTACACATGAGAAGGCATACAGGAGAAAAACCTTATCATTGTACTTTGTGTGACTATAAAACTTCTGTAAAGAGTAATTTAAAAAACCATGATAGAACTCATACAGGCGAAAAACCTTTTCTTTGTAGCATATGCAGTTATGAGACTGCTGTAAAAAGTAGTTTAAAAGTACACATGAGAACTCATACAGGAGAAAAACCTTATCAGTGTATCTTATGTGGTTACAAAGCTGCTATAAGAAGTAGTTTAAAATCGCATGAAAGAACTCATACTAGAGAAAACCCTTTCAGTGTAGTTTCTGTTATTACAAAGCAGTTACAATAACCTATTTAAAAAGTTCAAGAAAGAAATCATACTAGGGAAAATCTTTATGACTGTTTATCATGTGAATAATAAGACTGTCAAGAAAGAAAGTTTATCAGTACATGAAAAAATCATACTTAAGAGTGTTAACACTAGCTTATTATTCTATTCATCTTTGATAAAACAAAAAAGTATAGTCATGTCAGGAATCTTTTTTCATAAATAAAGTTAAATGAACTTAAAGGTAAATATAATCACATGTAGATAATCATTTCATCTTGGTGGTGCTAGTTTCTATTAATAAACTATAATGTTCTAATTATTTATAGAGTGCAAAACCTCAAAGTAAGATAGGAATTTTATAAAGATAAGAGTGGTCATCTCATATTTGACCTAAATTCCTATTGATATAAGTCAATCTGAACATCTTGATTTGAGAGGGTGAAGATATTATTTTCTTCACATTTAAATCCACTCCTTTCGCACATTATCTTAAACAAAATCTTGCGATTTACCTATTAATATTAAGAATCTTTTTAATAGAAATATAGAAACCAATGTAATGTTCTAATTATGTATTGAGTGCACAGCAGGGTCTTAACTTTATAAAGTCTCTATCTTGTGTTGAGGTTTGAGAGATCCCTCTATAGTCAAAAACTATAGTTTGACTATTATACAAATGTTAAAGTGCATGTGGAAAAAGGTTAAACCTTTTTTCTTTCTAGTAAACTATAAATAACTTTGCAAATATTAAAATCTTTAATCCATTGTAATTAAATAGTACTCTTTTTTTATTTATTTATTTATTTGATCAGTGAAATGATTCACTTCTTAACTTGCCTACACATTTTTATTCATATTTTTCACGAAGGTGAAATAACCAGATTTTGTACAAATAATGACATGCCTAAAATTCTTAATTCGTCCATTTTACTATTAATATGTTTCTTACTACAAAAACAGTAGCAGTCATTGCTTATTTATAATATAAAAAGCTTTTGTTATCGATTCATTCAAATTTATGACATTTTTCATTATTTAATTGCAACTGGAAAACATTTTTACTCATTTATTTCTTGGATTTTATTCTGTTACTCAAGATAAAGTATTGATTATTATTGTTAGCTAGAGAATTCTATCAGTTTTTAAAGAATCCCCCGTCACCCAATTAAATGTTCATAAAGTTTATATTCAGAGGCAAAACTCTCCATACATATTGCCACCCACTGCAAGCCAGAATAATCAATAGATACAAAAAGATTTGTGTGTAATAATACTACCTAATGCCCACTTATTCAATATTCCCAGATAAGTTTCTAGCTTGTGCTTTCATCAGTGATGACCCTTGGATCTGAGAATGCTGCAGTTAGATTGTAGAATTTAATGCAACCATCTAGAAGACACCTTTTACCTTTTTATTTAACTATAAAACTATGCACTTCTCACTGATCAAAGCCGTAAGCTAGTAACTAGACTGGGAATATTGAATGAATAGACACTAGATAGGGATTTTATACACAAATCTTCTTGCATCCATTGATCACACTGATTGGCACTACTGTATGGAGAGTTTTGCCTTTGTTTTAACAGCTTGTGTTGGCATAGGAAATGGTGATCATGTGAAGTGGAAATAAATAAAAAATTTAAAAAACATTATTGGCTAAAAAGTAATTTCTTTTTTTCAGAAAATTCATGTCTGTATATTTTCAAATATTGTATCAGTTTAGATGTTTGTCAAAATTACATATACTAATGTAATCTTTATAAAAAATATCTGTAATAAGATGAAGATTGTAAACCTGTGAAATAATGCAAACTTTAGATTTATGACGCCATGTCTGTATTTTTAATCATTTGGTAATGAAAATAAAACAGATTTTGGCAGAAAAAAATGTTTTGCTTTATTTATTCAAGTAAAATAAAATTCATTTTTGGAAAAAAAAAAAATTTACGTTTATTTACTTGGATGGATTTAACAAACAAAAAAGAAACATTAATGAAGGTTTAATTTTATATGAATAACTTTATATAAAAAATGATAAATATAAATTTGAAATACTTTTATATGAAATGTACTTTATTTTATACACTGAAATAAATTTATCCTCAAAATGTCTTGTGAGTCATGAATCTTGTATCGATGGCAATTACTTATCTTGGTTTCCTATGGCAAAATGTTTAAATCATTCTTTCAGATTTCCAAATATATAATAAATGTTAAAAATCCAATCTAAAACTAACATTGAAAAAAGTGATATTTAATGAAAACCCTTTTATTAACCCACAATGGCTACCACATGATTTTGTAATGTTAATGCCACAATTGACAATCATACAGATCCTAAGAAAATTATTATTTTTATGATTTCAAATATTGTTTTATTATAAGCATTATTTACAATAAATTTATATTTGTATTAATTTTTTTTTGTAATATAACTATAAAATCATAAAAATGGAGAAATAAAGCTAAGTTTTTTAAGCATAGCTTGTAACTGGGATCAGATAATTGGACCAATTTATTTTTATAATGAACACCTTTATTTACAGTGAGTATTATATTATTTATTACAAAGCAAAAAAAAAGCCATTGATCAGAAATAAATAAATATTTAATATTTTTACACTTTGATTTAATATACAGAGTAATTTAAAAGTAAATTTTCTTTCAACTTAACATGAATGTGATATTTTGCATTTTTCTTCATTATATTTTTTAATAAATTTTCCGCGCTCATTTTCATTTTTAAAATCTCACTTTTAATATTTGATTTGTTATCATAAATTATAATTTACATCTTTCATTAAAATCTTCACTTCATCTTCCATAAGAATTCTATATATGTTCATTTAACTGTTAAATAATTTAATTTACAGATTGCAGTTAAGATCATAGTACAAAGTTTATGTTTCTTTTAAATGTGCATAAAATTTTAACTCTTTCTCTAGAAACAAGTATTAATTTTGATGATTACTTATTAATACCGTTACATAATCATAAAGATGACTGAATATCTATATAACAACATCATCTAGAATATCTTCATTACTTGAGAGAAGGCGTTAAATACAGGGAAGTAGATTGATTCCATCAGGATATAATGAATAATTCAGGTGAATACTTTCAAAATTATCAGATTTTATCTTCAAAAGATGGGGAACATGATGAATAGTCTGAAATGGCATAAATTGTCTGAAAATAAATTATTTTGAGTGGCTTTTCAGAATGAATGGTTTCTCCTTAATCACATTTTTATTATTGTTTTCAGACATGGGAAAAATATTTTGGTTATCATTAAAAGCAAAAGTAAACAGATTGACATCATTTACACCTTAATAAGATCTAAAGAAAATTTATTTATAAACTAAATATTAAATATTTTTTATTTAAATTTTTAATATATTGCTAAGTATATATTATTTAGCAGTATAGCACATTAAACTAAACATTTTCTATTTTTATTTCATGTACCAAAAAAAAAAAAAACCTGTAACTTTTAAATTACAGTATTGAAATGACCCCCCCCCCTTTTTTTTTTAGTAAGATTCACTGAATCTAGGGGGGGTTGTTCCATAATTCTACAATTATCTGATTAGCATATAAAAGCGATTTACATAATTGTGATTAATGAACAAGTAAACAACGTGAACTGTCTTACAATATTGTTTTCTTTTTTTATTGTGACTGTTTATATAGAGAATTATAACTGATTTTTTTTTTTATTATTTTGAATTAACTCTGGATGAAATAAAACATTTTTTACTTTTATTGTACTCAATATAATGTTTTTCTTTATAGTCCACATAACTTTATAATTAGATTAAGTCATGATTTCTTGAACATAGTGACATAATTGACCCTAGCTAATAAAAACAACTAATTAAATTGATATAATTTTTTAATGTTACTGGTAAATACTGAATTGTCATATTTATGAATTATTTAATGTTCTAATTTCTTTTATTCAAATATGTGAAATTGTATAATAGATTGGTGTCTTACAATTAAATACAATATTCTAACTTAAATCTGAACTTTAGATTGCAAGTTTGAAAACCAATAAACAGAGGAATTCTTTATTAAAGAAGATATAATGATGATCATAGAAATCAGCAATTGCCAAAAACAAACTAAAAAATATGATGTATGTTTATAATTAATATACATTGTAGCATTCTTAAATAAGTGTACATATTTGATTTGCTTATGATGCTGCTAATTTATGCATCAAATTGTGCTGTTGAATTTCACAATGTACTGTTTCCTTAAAAGCATTATATTTTCTTCCTGAATAGACCCGAGTTTACAAAAAATGTAAAGCAATAAAGCAAATATGAATTTTAGTATAACAGCAAATTCGATCAATGAAGTAATAGCAAATATGCAAATTTTATTATTTACATGATAATTATGAAATCACAGTAAAATTAATTAATTTAATCTTTAGCATTTTGCTACAAATACATATAACAAATCAATATTGCATATATGCAAATAGATTAAAATAATTTGGCCCTTGTAAATACAAGTTGATAAATATTTAAAATATGGAATAGTCAACATTAAATAATAATTTTATTGAAAGCGTAATAAATTTCTCATTAATAATATATATATATATATTATATTCAAAAGTATTTACTACGTGCAGAGATCATATGTAATTAAAGAGAAAGGATTTCCACCTTTAATATATTCACTTTACTGATTTGTAATAGCTCAGCAATGTCATGTTGACTACTGAGGATACTCTGAAAAATAAGTTGAAAAGATAAGAGTGGCTGTCTTATCTTTCAATCTACATTCTATATATATATGCCAGCCTGAAGTGTCTTTTGGTTGAATTTGACAGTATCCTCAGTACTCAACATGACATTGTTCAGCTATTTTAAAATCAGTACAGCACATATATTAAAGGTGGAAATCCTTTCTCTTAAATTATATATATATACACACACACACATTCTAATTAGAACATTTGCAAAAATATGTATAATATAAATTGAGATATCACTTTAATTGATTTATTAAAACAACATATTCCAGGTCATTTATGTAATGACAAAAGATTGTGGATTCAAATATCATTGAATGATATTAAAATTTCATATTAATGGATTATTTATCTAACAGATTAACCCTTTTCCCGCCTCTTATGAGGCCTCTCGTCAACAGTTGACATCACTCTAATTCCGTTATTTTTAATGCTAGGATATTCGTTTGACAGTTATTGATTAGGTTTTTTAAAAGTTCTGTAAGATGGTGCCCTCTTCTGAATTATTTTACAAGTAAAAAATCAATAAAACCACATTTAAAGCTAAACAAAGAAAGAAGCTTGTCGGTGATTGGCTGTCAGCTGGCTCTCAGCCGAAAAAGACATTCTGATTGGCTGGAAAGAACAAAGAAACCGCCTGATCAAATAAAATAAAGAAAAACACTGAGATTTTCATTTCGAATGTGATTTAAGGTTTAAAAAAAGTATATTCTGGGAAATTAAAATCATTTTCACAGAGTATACTAAAAAAAACAAAATTATTTTTGAAAAATATTGAAGATTTTAGTAAAAATATTTAAGATTTAGCAAAAAGAAATCTTTACTTTTCCATAACGTAAAATTGAAAAAAAGCATTTACGTCAGCATTTTTTTGTTTATACGTTTGCTTTTAAATATGCCGAAATTGAATATTTTATAATAAATAAATAGCAATTTATTTTTGAAAGAACTTTCGTTCACTTTCATAACCTGAAAAATTAGTTAAAAACTTTTTATAAACATATCTGAGTTGAATTTAATATTATAGGCGAATATGTTTTAACAATAGGCTTTGTCTTCAGTTTGTGAGTTGGCCAATTAAAAGATATGATTTTTACCTCATACAACCAATAATATAATTAGCGGTTTAAAGGTTAAAGAATGGAAATCCATAAATAATCTAAATAAATATAAGTAAAAATGCCACATATTGAAGTGCCTTTTGCTGGTACTCGGCAACAATAATATAATTCAGCAAGATATATTGTTAAAATATTTGTATAACAGAATATTTTTGGTATTCTCCAAGATATATACCCTCATTTAATTATACTGTGGAGTGCAGTTTATAAAAATTAATTAATTTTAATTCAGGTTATTATTTGTGTAATACATAAAACTTAAATATCTCCAAATTCAGTTTAACATTGAGATATGGGGGTGTTTCTCTCCTCTGGCAGGAAGCTCACAAGACTTGAAGAATTCCTAGACTAGTTTGCTCATGAATTTGGTCTGAGGGTCAATGAAGGCAATTCGGCAATGTGGTCCATCTTGATTGAAGCAAATCCCAGGCAGATTCAAAGCAGTCCCCCAGAGCTTCCTAGGATTTGATCTTGCATCCCCCCTCAGCCTTGAAGAGAGACATGGAGAAGCTACTCCAAAATCGAGAAAACAACTCATCCAAAATTTACCTCTCCCTATTGGGCAAGGTTACCTTACTTAATTCTGTAGTACTTCCAAAAATCACATAGTATCTGGCCGGTTTTTCACCCACCAGCACCTTCATTAATAAGATCTAGATGCTTTATAGGTAGCTATACTGGGAGAGGGTGCCCCTATCATCAGTTTAAACATTTTACAGAAGCCTAAACCTCTGAATGGTCTGGCCTTACATGCCATTAAGGTTTTCCAAATTCAAAAGACACAGAAGGTTCTGGTTAGGCTATGAATTGTCATTCTGATATTGAGTGCCCTGTTCCCATAGAAAGGGTCAAACCTACAGATAGACCTCACCCAGACTGAGAAGACTTTGTATCCAACAACAGGTGATGGATGTCCTGTCATGGATCAAGACCTCCAGCTCCCCATTTGTCAAAACTCACCTACTGGGACACATACCGGCTGTTTGAGAACAAAATGTACCCCTATCTTGCTCTCAATTTCTATCTCCAGATTTGCCAAATGGACACAACTCCTCAGACCAGAGTATGTGGACTTCCTGCTCAAGACCTTCCCACAAGGTCCTTATTCCATCATAGAGGGTATAATATCGACACCCTGTGCCATGTGGTAAGCAGGAAGAGACTGTGGACCGTTGTGATTTGTGGTCTCGTCTCATGAGAATGTCTGTCTCTGACCTGGCTTGTGTAATGAGTCCTCTGGCCTTTGAGAATTGGGCTTTTTGCCAAAATAAGGCTAGCTTCATTTGTCAACTTCAGGATTTGGACTATATGTTGTAAAGTATTGTTTGAAAGTGGGATTGACCACCATCCCGAAGACCTCCTGATGAGTTTCATATGAAAGGCTAAGGATATTGACTAGAGAAATTGCCCGGACCAGTTGGCGATTCAGACCTGGGAACAACTAAAAATATATTTCAAGATGTTCCGTTTCATTCTATGTATGATGCCCTAACCTTATAAGGACTGATTCCTCCCCCTATTGCTGTGATGGAAGGGATGGGATGACCTACCTCCTATCTGAACTGTAACCCTGAAGACCCATTGCAGTCAATGCTTGTTAACAGCAGGTCTAACTATTGCCTATATACACAATTATGTACCTTGCTCTATAAATAAAAAAAATATTTTTTGAAATGAAATCAGTGTTGTCCTTTGCACTCAAAGTGTCCACTCTCACACTGGATTTTTCTGGAGTCCACATTATTAATGGTAAAAAAAAATACATTCTGTTTCCATATTTGTGCCTGATATGCATAAACCTAATTCAATTAAAAATTTTGGAAGGAATATGACTGTTTTGAAAATGGGTAAAAATTTCCAATCCATTTTTGATCAATATCCATTTTGACTTCTATCCAATACATAATTTTTCCCCAGTTTAGCATGTCGTATTAAATAAGAAATCTCATCAAACAAGTCATTCACAGATAACTTCTTCAAAATACTTTTGAGAAAACATTGTTCCATTTGATAACATTTTAAATGTAAACCATGATACATGTAATTTATAAGAAATGCAGTTGGAATAAAAATCAAATTCACCCAGAAGGGTTTCTGTTATAGTTCTCCTTTCCCTCAGAAGTGAACTATTCCAGATTCCTTTGCTGATGTACAGATAAACAGATAGCCAATAATTAGTATAGGCCAATAAGTATGATAGCTGAATCCAATGGCTCCAGTGAGGTTAGGGATCTGGCTTTAAATAGTTGGACTTTTGGAAAAGGAGAAAATGTCTAACCTATAAAGATGGTACACATTCTCCAAGAGAAACCCTGCTAACCTGAACAGCAGCAAGCATTTTTACAATAGCAGTATCCATGCATCTAGGCAAGTCCACAGAGG